>JAAGOF010000257.1:159422-170814 GCA_010645155.1 Tigriopus japonicus
TAGTAGTGGCAGTTGTGGTGGTTGGGGTAGTGGTTGTGAGCGTGTTGGTGGTAGCTGCGGGCGTCACAGAAGACATGGGGACAGGAGCAGTTGTTGTAAAGGGGGTTGTTCTATCTTGAGAGCTTGTTCTTGAAATAATTTTGGTGGCCTTGGTTGTTGGGTATGGTCTAGTTGTCATAGGGGAAGTGTTAGTCCTTTTCCTAGTATTGTCATACATGCTTGTGAAGTTGGTCTTGATGTTCCCAAAAGTGTTAGTTGGTCTGTTAGTTGTCATCATGCTCATTTTAATGGTCGTGGGTATTTTGTAGAATGGGCTTTTCTTTAGAGCAGCCATTTGCATTGAGGCCAAGATTTGTTCCACCCTGGATGATGTCTTACCAATAGTCATTTCAGCAAACCTGGTGAGAGCATAAGGTGGCTGGGTGTTTATCGAACTTTTTCGGTTCATCAGACTGGGTGGTTTGGTTTTCATAGTTCCTAATTTTGGCAAGGATTCCACTTCATTATACATGTCAGAGATGGTTGTGAGAAGGGAACTTAGTTTTTCATCTGAATATGTCCATTTAGTGGGTGGTCTTGCCGTAATGATCAAGGGTCTAGTAGTAGATGACACAACTGGAGCCTTGGAGCTCGTTGTCAAGTGATTCTTGTTCTTATTCGAATGGAAAGGTTGCTTCAAAAGTGAAGGTGTTAATGCTTCCTGTGTCGTTTTCCTTAAAGTTGTTGTTGTTGTCGTCGCAAGATCACTAACGCCAACAGTTGTTAGTGTTGTAGTTGTGGTTGTTGTAGTAGTAGTAATAGTGGTTGTCGTTGCAATTGTTTCAGTTGTTGTGGTCGATGATGGTCTTTGAGACTCTTCTTGAGCCGAGGCCACAATATTTTGAACAAGATCAATAACGTTGAGTACCTGATTTGGGTCAGTTCTGTCATGATTGGTGTGTGTCGACAAATGAGGTTCAGTGGTATCTGGCGAAGAAGTCACTCGTCGAGTCTTTCCATCATTATTATATACAGACGAAGAAAGTTCGTTGACCATGGAGGCCAGAGTTGTTTGAGTAGGTGGTGTACTTGTCGGTCTACTTGAAGTCATCATGGGTAAAGTGAGATTCCTACCGATCAACCATTGGAGTTGACTCAGGCCAAAGCTTTTGCTTTGGATGAGTAAAATCTGTTGGATGTCGTGTAAGGACAAGTTTTCTTGAACCAAAGTTCCATCGTCGTCGTACAAGTAAAACTTGAACTTCGGTGTAGTGGCGGGGCTCGAACCCTGACGGCTTTCTTGACTAGCACGTTCATACTCCTTTTGATATCTTTGCTTCATATACTCAGGATCATCGTCATTTACCACAGCAATGGAAGACTGAACACTGTTTTGGAAAAAAGAAGCATAATCAGTTGGTTGATAGATAACAAGGATACTGGAGCAATCTGTAGGTTCGACTTCAATCCGTCGTGAGAAAAAGGGATCTCGTTGATTTTTGCAAGTCGTCACCAGTTAGTGCTCTAATTAGCTGTTACTGCAACTCTTGCCCTTTTGATTGAGGCTAAGTGTGTTCACACTTCCAATGGCCTTACGTCAATGACAAAACAATTTCAAGCGAAGGACATCTGTCCATCTCAGGATTTGTCAGATTGCTTCTACCCAACGAGGGAAATGAGATGACTATCGATTTGTCATTGAACAAAAAAAAGAGGCAATTTTCTCCAATGTGAAAATGCTGACAGGGGATTGTAAATATACGGAAACATCGAGAAAAACTTGCTTCCTCGAACATTATGATATCGTTCACTGGATAGAAGTAGTTACCTTGCTCCAATAAACTGCTTGGGATCGCGGTTCCGGTTTTTGAGTTCCTCTAATTTCTTCTGATTGAATTTTACGTGTGGGATGAAGATTGCGTGCTTCTCGCCATTGTCAGATTCAACCACAATTGTCTCGGAATTGGCTCGATCCACCAATAATAACAAACAGAACAGACAACAGGAAGCGATCGAGATCCCTCTCAGATTCATCGTCAATGTTGGCCTGAAATTGCATGAAATATCCGTGCAAATTCGATGTACATACACGAAGATCTAGCTAGTCCAGCAACAAATTCCCACGATCAGTCATCTTTTCAACGCTTTCAGTCTCGGTTTCTTTAGATTTGGATGGTCTTGCTCAGCATGTGGTCAAGTGGGAATCTAACCCTGCACTTTGGCAACAGTAGAAATCGTTGGGTTTTCCTGTATATAAGACTTCTACTGTAGCATTCCATCTAATACATCAAAGTCACAATCGATCGGATACATGAATAAAGTACTTGAAATGGAGATTGGATTCACCACCTTCAAACCATGTTGAAACAAGCCCAATTTGGTTGGTAAAATGCCAGGTCATCAACAGTGTTTTATTAGGGGATGATTCTGATGGTTTAGAGTTGAAGTGGTAATGTACCTTAGAACGATTTCAAACAAGAGTACATTTGCTTAGATAGAGGGTGTACTACAACATCCTTTTGGACGCTGGAATTCAGATTCAGACAAAAAGCTTAGGGGGACAAAAAGCAAGCCAAGGACACTGAGATCTTGTGGTATTTTCCCTCAACCCTTCACGAAAGGTCCGATTAACGTTTTTCGTTCAAGAGTTAATACGCGGGAAATCAATTCGGGCAAGGGTCAATATTGACAGTTTGCGACTTGCTGCCGCATTTCCGAAGTTCGCCTTCGTTTCTTTGAGGGATTGCAGAGCTCTCAAACTTTCCCTGGTCAAGAAGATCCAGCAGTTCTTTCCTTTCACTCTCACAAAACAAAGACAAATGTGTACTTGACTGTGTGATTGAGGTTTTTCTTATTGCCTTGCAACTTTGCCAGGGCTGTTGCTGAAAGGTGGCTTCACATTCCCAGGCAGGATTTCCCCTCAGAGAAATTGACTAAATTGACTTGTCAGAACATTTAACACCAATTCGACTTCAGACGGTGGATTTCCTGCGCAAATTAACTGGGTTTTCTCATTCCCTTGCGTTTTTATTCAAATTCAATAATGGTCACACTTACTTCCTCAAACGTGACTTTGTTGTGAATCTAAACATAGATTCACAACATCTTTTGTGAATGTTTTCTACATTCACAGAAGATGTTCCCACAAGGACGAGTAATCTGAAACTGAAAACACCCGGGTATGTCACAACTGGCACCTAGTGGTTTGTTCGTTGGTACATTTTGAGCATCATTCTCCTTGATATCAAGAGCATCTCTCGTTAGGGAGCCTCAAATACGGTAGGTAGGCTTTGTCACATTGCCATCGTCATGGCGTGACGGACTCTTTTTTTGCTAATTAATCACGGGCTGACGAAGGGCACCCAATGGGAAATGGTAAGGATTTTGTCAGCGTTTCTTTCGCCATGCCATGATTTTGAGGAATTATCTTCGTCCTTGTCAGAGAATTATGGGGCCGACTGCATCACGGCCAATGCCATCATTTGACTTTTCGGTTGTTCACTTGACCTTTGGGATATATGGTCATTTCTTCGTTTCCTGGCATTCTCTAGAAATGTGTTCAAGACAATCGTCCTTGATGGTGACGCTAATATATCTGCTCAGCAAAGGGTTGATAGCATGATTTATTCTTGGTGCTGGATGCATCTAACGACCTTGTGCGCTTCCTAAGATGGTCATAATCCGAATTAGTGTCCACCGGATGACTCCAAGGTCCATCGAAACTACCATGATTATACCCTAGGTGTTACGTATAGTTGGTCATGTTCATCTCGTCGTGATGATACCACAATCATGTTACGCATAGTTTGTTTATTGGGGGGAAAGCAAAAATTTCTCTCTTCCATTTTCTTCATGGACCATTGGAATGATTTAAATCCTCATCAAAGGCCACCAATCAATCACAAAAAGATACATTGAGGTGAAAACCCCGGTCATCCATCCGTCTTTGTTTTTAATTAGGGTACTTCAACCTGGCCAGCATAATAAATGGCTGGTCTTTCAATTTAATGAAAAAACCTGTAAACAACAAGTCTTGAAACCACAAGGGGAACAACGTTACGCTCTAACTCCCAAAGCTACCAAGTAAGTAGGTGTCTTACCTTTCTGGAATGTAATGCCGTCAGTAGGATAATAATCACAGTCAGTCACCACACCAATGTTGCCTTTGGTTGCTCCAGAATCGCAATCAAATGTGTGTAAGGCGGAATTTTGGAATGTTCACTAGTCGGCATGAGGATTGTAACTCACACACAACTCGCGTTTCACTCGCGATTCGTTTCTATCTACATCATGGAAAAAAGCGTCACTACGTACTTCTACGATCTGATGCCACTGAGTCAAAGTCAACCAACGACGTCGATGTGGATGTATGTAGTGGATTAGAGCCACTTTAGAAAAAGAGTAAAAGTATAAAATATTAGGGGCTTTGTGTCTTTAGTCCAGCAGTTCTTAATTTGGAGATCCTCAAAGGGGTACTTGAATATTTTTTTGAAAATTGCCAAAAAGGGTGAACTTCTCAAAATATATTGTTTATAAATGATTTTGAATATTGATACCAATCAGTCAGTCCTTCTTGGCTATACTCCAAAACAATTTTATTGTTTTTGAAAATCAAGAAGCCTACAGTGAAAGTGTCACGTGCCTCAAGAGGAAGTTTTTAGGATGTCAATACCCTAAGGTTGGCAATGGCGGTTGTTTCATGTTCCTATGTGTCATGTATTCTCTGGGTCAGAATGTTCTTTTATCAGCCGTTGATAGGTTCACTCTTTTCTATGAAAAGTTTGCTTTTATAATCTTGAATTGTTAGTTCTTAGGTTACCGGAGCAAATTTGCTGAAATTTCTGGTTATTAAATCGGAAAAAGCATGTATTTGCATAACAGTATCTCAATTTCTTAGTTTACTTTAACCAGCTCAATTTTCAATTGTCACTCAGTTTAGTGCCTTGAATTTCATTGCTTGGGTCTGTATCTTTAAAGAGTAATTTCAACAGAATCCTTGTAATTATACTATAAATTAGTGTTGACTTGAGTTGCGATTGCGATCAGGCCAGCTTCAATTTTTGGTGTTATTTGAACCGGAACCACTTTTAAGAACCCCTCCCTTGGTTTATCATCCAAAACCTGGAAGAAAATATAAACAGGCACAAAATTTTCAGAAAACACAACTACAAGATTTTCTGCAAGCACACAACCCTCAAAAGCAATGATGCCATTCAAAATACCTTGTCAATATAATTTGCAGTTTTTGGCGTTGTTTTCTTTCTTTTCTTCAACTTTATGGAGACCCGTACTTCCAATAGGGAGCAGTTAATGTGATGCGTACACTCTTTTAATAATTGGCTCTAGAGTGGAGGAGTTGTTGCGCTGCGGAAACTCTACCCTCTCTGGAAGAGAAGTTGCAACGGCTTATTGGTCTATCTGTCTATCTGTCTGTGGATCACCAGTGCTTTTTTGCTTCTAGGCCAAAACATTTAGTGTTCTGTCTCTTTCTTTTTGTCTTTGATCCATTTTCTTAAGTGGATCAATGATGCAAATGAAAGTGTCTTCAATGCAGCTCAATTTAAGAGGACAGGTTTGAGGATGGCATGGAGTATGAATTGGTTGGAGAAATCAACCCCTATTGCTATGTTGTGAGAGTGCTCGAGCGTGACATACATTCATTACACGGGGGTTGATTGTCATGATATGCTGATTTAACATTCTATGATATAACTGTTCGAGTATTTTTCTGTCTCTTGGAGGGTGAGGTGTGACACCCTCGTTTACAACATATCAAGACAAATTAATGAATGTTGAAACAAACCAGATTTGAATTAAGTGACAATGCTAATTTCGTGTTTCAAAGGATACTCTAACATTTAAAGGCTGACATCTCAAATAAAGTCCAAATTGAGAATTCGATTAGTTTAAACAGTTAGTTGTGTACATGAATCCAGGGACATGAATCCCTTAAAAATCTGTTGGGTTGGGCTTGTGAGTTGAGCGAAAATGGGAGTAGTGAAGTTTACTTGACCGAAAAATCACCTTCACCTTCGAAACACCTTCGAAAAAATTAAGTAACCCAAAGATTTTTTCATTAACCAACCTTTTCCATTCCATAGGTTTTGCTCATTTGTATTTGTTTACAATTATATGTTTTATCAAACCCCAAGATGCAACATGACGTCCTCAATGTTCAAATCAAGGTCCAAAGGAATTTTGAAAAAAACAACTACAAATAGTGAGAAAAAGGCCCTATTTGATTGTCCATGTACCAGGTGTGGCTTAAGATGAGACTCGGATAGGAATCATTAGCATCTGTGTTGGCAAGACTACAAATACTAATTAATATTGCACATTCTGCACTAACAATAAAAAAAAAGAAGGCAAAGGTTTTTTACTTGTTTCCAAAAAAAACTCGACTCAAGAAAAACTCAGCACGAAGGCCAACTCTACGATGCTTTAAAATAGTGAATTGGAAAAATATTCGAAAGATTCGGTACAATGGAAAAATTAGTAGAGAGGAAAACCAGGTACAAGCGAAAACTAAGTTTGTGGGAAATCTGAATGTAGTGTGACCGGATGCTTGAAGGGAGAAGTGCCGTCAAAATGTTCAAATTACTGATGGAGTTATATCTGGCTTTCATTTCGCTCAATAAATATAACGCGCGCTACATTGTGGGGACTGCCAATTGACATAAAGCTGTACTTTGTCAATACTGATGTCACATGATTGTGTTTTCAGTTGGATTTTTGGCATAGTTTTACCATATTGGTCCATTAGGGTCAAAAATCTAAAGACAACTTCAACAAGAAAAAGTAAGTAAAAACTAAGTTCCCAGTAAAATATAGCAGCACTGCCAACTCGAAGTCCATCAGCAATAAGTAAAATCGAACTCGATTTTGGTTTGAGTGTTGCCATATTCGTCCTTGTTTTGGTCTTTTGTCAACAAGTTTAAAACAGCCTGCCTAGTTGAATTGCAATTAAACTCGAGTCAAAATTGCAAAACTCCCAACTCGAAAAGCATCACTATTTGTCAATTCTAAGAAAAATACGTTCAGTCAAAGGAGGAATCCAAAAAGTACCCCTGTTTTTGACGACTTTAGACCCGGGATGCTGTAAAGATTGAGCTAAGGTTTTTCCCAGTTTGATTACGAAAGACCAATGCATTGATGGGAGTCTTACTAGATTGATCAGATTGAATCCCTAGAGTACTTCAAATAGAGATGATGGCACCCTTAGAAGATCCACAAGAGTGCTAATAATAGTGATGTTTGAAAAAACAGCAAGATTCACATTACGCACAGTCATAGGGGGTCATTAGAGCCTTTATTCAAAGAGAATGTGTAATATCTAGATAATCAGAAAAATAAAATTGGCTTTGATTTGAAAGTGTTTGACCACTATCATTCATACTTTTTCAGATTGCTCCTGAGACCCAAGCTTTGAGTGAAAATGGAATCAATCACAATTAGAAACATGAAAATTCGTTGGAGGGTTTGAGCTGGCTTTAGGCATTCACAACAAAAAGCGTCGAAAAGCTAATATCAAAATATCGAAAATATTACATTTTGAAAAAACAGAATCTTAAAATGTCAAGAAAAACTTTGCCAACTGGCCTCACAAAATTTCCTACTGATCTTTGCCAAAAAGATTAAATAGTGCTAAAACAGTGCTAGATGTCGATTTGTCGCCATAAGCCTAAAATGTAGTGATGTGTTTCGAACCAGGAGTTCTGCCAGTTTTGACTCAGAAGTTTATCGCTGTTAAAAAGGGCACGTTGTATTGAACTTTTTGAAAAGACCTAAACAGGGACCAATTTGGCAACACTCATTGCTAAATCTGGTTAAACTGAAAGAAAAAAAACACAATTTCCCGCGACGGCAAAGGCCAAGGAGACATCCAGTTATTTTATGATCTGTGTTTGTTTCTTTGGTAACGACCGGATTCCTCGTGAACCCTAAGTCACTTAGTTCTCTTAAACATGCATTAAATTTAGCTAAACAATGGCTGGAAAAGTGGGTAAAATCATTTGCAAAATAGATTCTGAAGAATTTGGAGCTTTGAAGCTTTAAAAATCTAGATTGTATGTCGCGGATCTTAACTATTGAAAAAAAAAGACTTCCTCTCCCTCATTTTTTCACAAAAAGGAAGCTACTGGATATTTTATTTTCCCGGTAATATGGTATCTGATATGTGCTCGACCGCAAATTCCATTGTACATAGACCACAACACAATTTCTTGATGTATTCATGCTTCCTTTTACCGGTGATAAGCAAAAAACCATGTCCGTGACTCGAAAGTTGTTGAACTCACAACAAATGTGCAAAGCTCAAAAAGACGCATCAAATGGCATGGGAAAGTACTTTCCTTAAAGGTAAAGACTTTACTTAAACCTATAAAAGTCTTGTTTTTGTATTTTATAGACGTCAGATTTGAGTTTTCATCTGACGTTAAACTTAAAGAACCCGACAGAGACCGAACCATTTTTTTCGAGAAACATTGTCCGAAATATTTCGTTTTCCACGGCAGCACGTTCGTTAAAGAAAGTAAAATAAATTGCTCAGCAGTCCTCACTTCATAACCTTGGCCAGAACCAAAAATAAATTTAAAAAAAAGACAAGCACTCGGAGTCAAAGGTAAACCTATCATATCCATTATTTACAGTCATGAGCCGTTGTGTATAAGTTAACGAGATGTTTAATTGAAAGTACAAATGAACAAAATCACTGCCAAAACCCAATTCCTTGGAAACCAAAACAAATGCATATGTTGCTTGAAATGTGCCAAACTGAACAAGAAATATTCTAAAGTGAAGAATCCGAGGATTAAAATTACCAGTAGTATTGGATAAGGACTTGATTAAAGAGAGAAACCATTAGACTTCTATACCGGTTATTTAAGTTATGTTTTCCTGATTTCCATTCGGAGAAGGAAAGGTTTTGAGTAAGATTCTTTTAAATAAATAAAACCGATTCCAAGTGAATTGTTGCTAAGTAATTCACACCATTTTATAAAAGAATACGTTTAAAAAATTCCCCACTTTAGGTTAGGGAGCAAGAAATGCAAAATCAACCTTTTTCAGAGAGAAGCTAAAGCCCTCCTTGTCTTGATGAAAAGGTTCAGATATGTGCTTTTAGCTGCAAGACTTAAACCGAATGTGCAAAATGTATTGATAACATGAAAAATAAGATCAACATATCATTGCATCATCATGCTATCCAATCTTGAGAATTGACAATAACGGGAATAAAACGTGTTTTCCCTTTGTTATGAAGCTCAAGTTAATTAGTACATTGGTTTCAAGGTAACCTAAATATTCTACTTCTTGACGAAAGTAGCAGAGTACTAAGTTGTACCTTTATGTAATTAAGAATGTCCCAAGAATCAAACAAGTCAAAATCTGTCCTGCTCATGTCCTTTCAGTTCTGTAAATAAAAGGTTGAGTTACAGTATTCATTTCCATTCCGCCATTGTCAGCTGCCACTGAACCTAAACATTGGCGTGTGATCCACAACAGTCCCATCTCCTTCTTTAAAACATGCAACCACGTCTTAAATAACGCAATAAATCCATTTTCCGTGGCTTAATCATGGCCGCGCTCAATCACTTGCTTCACAATCCTTCAGTCCGACGTCTAGTTCTAACCTCGCGAAACTTGAATTCAAATGTCGGCCTCGGATTTGCTTCCCAGCCCACTCAGCCCGTTCCCAGCCCAGCCTTCAGAAAGGAAACGAAGAAACCGGTTAATATGGCTGTCAAAGTAAGGGTGACCAGAAAATGACATCCTCTAAAATGCATGCATGTTTAACTGGGTGATTTGATTTTCAGTATTATCTCAAGAAAAAACGGGATCACGATGCTTTTATGGCCTTTGAGAATGCGGAGTTCAACTTGGGCAAGAAACATTTGGCCAATATGATGGGCATGGATTACGAAACCATGACACAGGCTGATATAGACAAGGCCATAGAATATCTCTTTCCTAGTGGGTTGTATGAAGAATCTGCCCGCGCCCTCATGAAACCTCCGGAAGAGGTAATGTTTTAAAATCCTTGAAACCAGACAATTTTACGGTTTTAAAGAATAATCATTGCCTTAATAATTGCTGATCTGATGGAGCCAAAGTTTGATATACAAACGCTCAAAATTAGAGTAACAATCCTTTTGTTCTTGAACGATATTCGCTATCAGCTAATCCAGCGCCACTCGATATAAAATTAATTTCCCATAAAAGATCACGCAGTTGCTATTAGATAAAACTTAATTACCCAAATGTGACCTACTTTACTTACGAATTAAAGTTGGCAAATCTGGACATCATGATAAGTTATTATGTTTCATAGGTATATCCGAAACAAAAAAGTGCCGAGTTTGATGGCGAAGGTCGACCCTTGCATCCATTTTACTACACCACCAAGCCCAATTACTCGCAAGCCTTGTATGATGTGGTCGAGGTCTTAGAGAAACTGATGATCTTGAACGATCAACTGCATAGCCAAGGAGTTTATCCGGATAAAGAACTGATGCTGAATGAGGTCTCGTTGAGTGGAACCCGATGGATGGCCAAAGACGAGTTTGAAAAATCTTTCTTGGAAGCTTTATCCGATGACCAATACAACGAGCTGATTGCGGCCTTGGATCGGATCACTTTTCAGCACTTTTCGTACAAAGTTAAGGATTTCATCTTCAAGTATCGCGTTTCGAGTGGCTTGATTCAGAGCAAAGCTGAGGTTTTTCCGATCTTGACGGACGAAAAAGGACGATCATACGTTGAAGCTTTTGGTGAGATTTTTGCGAAACACTTCATTTTCATGTTTTTCCCCGGTTTTGGATTGTGTATTGTTATGTTATGTTTGTTCAGGTTAACAATTAACTACTTAGTTCTATACTTTTTTAAACGTTTTCATTGTTATTAGCTCCTGGAAATCAATATTTCATCAAACCAAAATAGTACGTAGATATGAAAAATAAGGAAATGTACGTATGTGGCTTTATGCAATAAGGTTTTTTAAACTCAGGATCAATGTCCTGTTAATTTAAAGTTTTCCTGTAGTAATAATATCTTGAATTAACTTGTGGGTTGATTCTTTCCCTCTTACTTCTCCACAACATTGACATTTGCATATCATTATTGTTGCATCAGGAGATGTTGGTAAATGACTAGATGTATTTCTCTTGGAGACATTGAAATATATACATAATGGAATGACTAGTACACGAGCATGAGCATAGATGACTAGAGTGAAGGCGGGAATAGAACATCTCCCTCTTTCGGGGCACAAGTAAAATACATAAAACTAAAAATATAAAATTGGATATCACAGATGGGAAAGGTAAATCACAGTAGTGACTAGAATGTAAATTGACTTGACTAGAATACAACATTCCTTTCCCTCACCGGGCATCGCTTTCTTCCGCTGAGTGACATC
>JAAGOF010000257.1:171861-187486 GCA_010645155.1 Tigriopus japonicus
TCGGATCCGTGACGGAAAACGTCCCGGGGAAACGAGATCTCCCGGGCACGCGATGGTTCCGCCACCCTCCGATGAGGCACCACCCTCCAAAAGGCACCACTCACTCCCCCCAAATGCACAGTCGAGGCACACGGCAGTCGGCTCGCAGGTCGGCACGAACCGACTGCGCCATGTTGCATCAGGAGATGTTGGTAAATGATTAGATGTATTTCTCTTGGAGACATTGAAATATATACATAATGGAATGACTAGTACACGAGCATGAGCATAGATGACTAGAGTGAAGGCGGGAATAGAACAATTATTGTAAGGTATATGAATGTATAATTTTAAGCAGTTTGTGAAAGGTCTAAAACAAATGACACTGTTATGAATTTATCTTTTACAAACTAATTTTGTTTGAAAAATCATTCTGATCATTTTAAGTTGAAATTTAACAAAAATCAAAAAAACATGTTTTGGCGCTTTAGCCCTTGAATGATGATATTTAAGGTAAAAATTCCAAGTAACTTACATTCTCCCGCACACGTGTTTCTTACAGGTCAGAAAAAATCCGCCTGCGCCAAAGTTCGCGTGACCAAGCCTGGCACGGGCAAGTTCACCCTCATGAATATCGATTATCCCGAAGACGTCCAAGGCATCACCTACTTTTTCGGCCTGAAAGAACGTCAAGCCATCATGTTCCCGCTGCAATTCACCAAACTTTTAGGCCAAGTCGACGTCGAAGCCATTGTCAATTTTGGCGGATCCGCCAGTCAAGCCGCAGCCATTCGTTATGCCACTTCCATGGCTCTCAGAAGCTTCGTGGACGATGGAATGATGGCTAGTATGGCCGTGGCCGGACTTCTCACTCAAGATATTCGGGTTCGAGAGCGAAAGAAACCCGGTTTGGAAGGCGCAAGACGGAAATACGCGTGGAATAAGCGATAGAATACGATCTTGGACCTTGGTTGTTGTAATAAATATCTGAAATCATTTCTGGGTTTTGTGTATTTTTTGGGTTTTCTGGATGCTGACCGAGAAGAATATATAGAGATATAGTATATGCACACAATAGATCTTGAAATAACTATTTAACAACGATGATAACATGGAGCTTAGTTCAGAATCGATATCGACCCTTCCGATTATTGTCCAATCCTGAGAACGAGAGAAGACTCAAACTTTGATCCAGGGCCACATATAAGTGGAATGGGTCGAAAGCAACACTGTACACTGGACTGGATTGACCGTAATGCGGGTGTTTGGTATAATATATCTGCACGGGTTTGTCTTGGCGCATATCCCACAATCGAACGAGACCGTGACGGGCTGTTCCACAAATCATGGTCATGTTATTGTCCGTGGCCAAGCAATACACGGCCTCATCAAAAGGTTCAGTCCAAACGCGTTCCCATGTTCCAGTTCGGATATCCCAAAGTCTGGCCGTGGTATCATAACCACAAGAGAGGAATGTCTGGTTGGACATCCAATGTAGGTCCAAGATGCCTGCCCCGTGTTTCAGACCTTGTGAGATCGGAAACAATGGGCGGGTCGTGGCCAAATCAAGTAAGTGAAGGGATGGAACACCTCCCCATCCTGCCGTTCCAATAGCCACACAATCGCCATTGGGATTGGCTTCCAAGGACCAAACCCGATCGGCAGTGTCGATGGTCTCGCACAAAGCGGGAAAGTTGGCATTCGAATCGTCGTAAGACCAGATCTTGACCAACTTGTCACGAGATCCGGTGACGATAACCCCACTATTCATGACCAAGTCCACAGCCGAGATCTCACTTTGATGACAGTTGCGTTTGGCGAATAGAAAGCGTCCGGTTTCGGATTCCCATCCTACCAGAGCTCGATCTCGCCCTCCGGAAACGATAATGCCATTCTTGACCACAAATCGTGACACATCATCATTGTGTCCGGTGAGAACCCGCGTGGTGGTTCGTTTTACACGTCCATGGTCCATTCGGGGATGGGCCCAGATGCGATTGCCCCAACTGACCCACAAATGGCGATCTTCTAATTGAAGTCGAGGCATGTATTTGACCTCTTGGGTCAGAAGAAGGCTCTCGGAATATCTTCGGTCCAACCAATTCCGAGACACACGAACCCGATCTCGAGCCGAGGGCAGATCTCTACATCGATTCTGCATGGATTCGTGGCAGTTATTGGTGACTAGGCACGATCGGGCAGTATTGACCCACAAACTATCGTCATAGGCCACATCTTGGAACCTATGGCTCACCATCGAGGCCTGAGAGAGGGACTTACGGTCCAAGAACGAGAAAATATGGAGCAAAAGCTCCGTGGGCAGTGCGTTAATGTGCAGACGCTTGTCATTTAGATTGAAACTGGTCAGGATGAGCGTGGCAAATTGGGCGTTCATGGTGGCCAAAGCTTGCAACGAGTCCGTGGAGCAAGACTCAAAGATCTTGAGGAGAATCTCTTTGGGTAGATCTTCGAATCGAGGCTTTGAACCACGTCGTTCCGATTCGTCTTCGTCGGATGAACTATTCATCCACATCGGCGAGCTCATGTTAACAAACTCGAATTCTCTGTCTTTGTCAGGTTACACTTTTCGTGGCGGCAGAGGCGGTTGAATCACTCCAGCTTTGCCTATCACACTTTGGGAGCGAGAAATAACTGTCTTGGGCGATCCTTGATCGTTTTCTTGAACCGATGAGGCTCTTCCGGACAAATGCGGTTTGGGCGAATTGGGCGCGGAGGACTCGTTACCCAAAGACAAAGCTAATTCCACACGATTAGCCGTTTCACGGGCTGTCTCTTTTAGGTCCGAGAAGTCTGGAATATCGACCGAAGATATGTGGGCGGAGAGCCGCTGATACATCGATGGTTCTTTCCGACATCTGTAATCATAAGCGAGTGGTGATATTTCAAGAGGATTCAAAACTTTTGGCTTGCATGTACCTAATGATGAAAAGTGTCGATTATAGGTACACTAAGATATCCTCAACGATCTGAGAGAAGTCGTGCCACGTTTTTTAACCGGGACAGGACTGGCACTCGTTGAAGATGTTGAAGAAGAAGCAGCTATGAGCCGACTGAAATAAAAATGAAAGCAAAAAAATAACAAACACAACTCAAGAAATAACGAAGACATCATATGGCGCAATCCAAATAACACCAAAAGTGAACAGAGAGGCTGTGATAAAAATGAATAAAGGTAAAAAATCAAATGGGTAACAAAGAATAATTAAACAGAATGATAGCAAAATACTTCGGTCTTAAATATCATATTCCATAGGAATGACAGTCTTAATAACCGTGCTCTTGTTAACTTGACAATCTTGAGATCGTAGAAAGTATCGCCAATACAGGAGAAGGTGGTCAATAAAAGAGTTGAACTTATTCATCAACTTGATAAGGAGTTGCAGTAAAAACAATCGCGCATGCGAAAAATCCAGCGCGATTGCGAAGACCTTCGCGAAGACCTACCTTCTCTGTTGCTCATATTTGATTTGCTGTTGCAAGAAAATGGCATTTTTGAGCAATTCCTGGGCCTGACTCAGGACGGGCGAGGCCCGTTCCATGGACCGCACCGTGTCCAATCCATGCTCCGCGTCGCTATGCGTGCGATTGAGCTGTTGATGGAGTCGTCGGATCTCGGCCCGACTCTCAACCGTGGGCGGCAAGGCCTTACGCACGTGCTCGGCCAAGCGATACAAGGCCAGCGAGGGCTCGTTGGCGCAGATGTGCAGGTTCTCCGAGATGCGCTCGCAAGATCGCTTGACCTTGTTCTCGAGCTCCGGATCCACCACCGGCTGAATGAGAAGGGGCGGCGGTGGGGGCGGCGATGAACTCACGGGCGAGCGGCGGGCGGTGGCAGCGGGGGCGGCGGGAGCAAAGCAAGCGGCGGCGGTTTCGGAGGAGGAAACGTAGCTGATACCGGACACAGGAGCAATATGAGAAATAGATGGAGGTGGGCTTACAACTGAAAATAAGACCAAGATAGGGAATTACAATTAGAAGGGGGCGATCCAACCCTGGGGACCAGGATGGATCTGGATTACATTCGGATACGATTTCGGTAATTAATTTGAAAGATGGAAAACGAAGGCTCTTAACCCCATCTAAACTGATCCTAGTAATAGCAATCGGACCCGTAAAAATGCAACTCTAAAAGTGCTTTGCTTTGAGCGGCGATAGTTAAAAGCAATCTTTTTATGGTTAGTCGATGAATACACAAATAATCAAAAGATTGCTGAGTCTCTTTTCACGTTTAACAAAGAAAGACTAATGATCTTTTGCACCAGGGGTGTGCAAACCCTGACGCGCAAGAGGATCTGTCATTATCATGTCTTGATTATGCATATGTAGGGTAGGTAGATTGTAGAATTTTACTAGAAATTATTTGCCGTTTTGGATGGTGTGGCCCGCGAGCGCCAACGGTCCGGCCAATTTGGCCCACTGCAAAATAAGTTTGCACCCCCCTGTATTGCACCATGGTTCGATCAAAATAAGCTATTCATGACGTCACACTCAATCTGTCCATCTGGAAATGAGAAATCTATGGCATGGCGCGAAACTTTCCGTGGATTTCACCCCTTTTGCTCCATCCATCCATTTTACCTGATTCTGTCATTCTCCAATACTCAAAACGTCATATAATCCAGAAAGGTCGGGCAAACACGGCCCAAGGGAGGTAAGCAAAGCGAAGTGGAGAGAGAGATAGGGCGAGTGGATCTCCCTCGTTTGAAATTGGAGCTGATTCAATCCGACCGGCGATGCTGCCGGGTCAGAACGAAATGGCCTTCCAAGGCCGTCGCGATCGTTTCGTTGTAGCACTCCATGGTTAATAATCCTGTTCGAAAA
Source organism: Tigriopus japonicus (assembly GCA_010645155.1). Classification (NCBI taxonomy): domain Eukaryota; kingdom Metazoa; phylum Arthropoda; class Copepoda; order Harpacticoida; family Harpacticidae; genus Tigriopus; species Tigriopus japonicus. The sequence continues at coordinate 176,683 of JAAGOF010000257.1, forward strand.
TCCTTTGAAATCACAACAGTCGGGCAATTCTGGAACGAAATCGAGATGTGAGACTGGGCTACAGAGGTGTTTGATTCGATATTGGGGGATAATATGAGTGGGCGAGGGCGGGTTCGAGCCCCGGAAGATAATTTTCCGGAGGCTTTGAGGATTTGATGTGGACACCTTACCTGAATCACGCAGTATGATATTCCATCAGCGTTGCCAGGTTAAAAAAACAGCTCGCGGCCAAATTAGATAGCAGAAGTTATCTTTTGGCGGACGGAAATGATGAAAAGTTGCATCTCGGCATGATTTCTTTTTCTCTAATATTATGCCATTCATTTGTTATTTAAAACAAAATCTGGAGAATTTTTTTTTTTGATCATATTGGGTAAAAAAACACGTTCTTTCGCATTTATGGGGCTATTTTTCCCCAAATGATTGATAATTTGATTTAAAAAAAAATGCCATTTTTAAATTCAATTTTTGCATGTTTTTTGACAAAGTTGGAGTTTCATCCCAAGATTTTGCTCAATTTTAGGGGGCAATTGATGTTATGGTCTTTTTTGTCGCCAGGTTTGGGACCTAATATTGGTTTTAACTTCAAAAATTATTCAAAAGCACGGACATTTACTTGATTTTTTATCAGCTCAATCTTTCAAAAAAATGTTCATAGCAAGAGACTAACAAATCATGAATTCTGTTTGTGTTTTTAGAAATAGCTTATTCATCATCACAGTTATGAAAATGCAATAATCGAAAGTTTGCAAAATTGAGTTAGATTATGTTAGTAAAATCCTAAAATTCTAAAATATGCGGCGGTATATAACCATTTATAAATAACATATATACCAGTTTTAATCACAAAAACGCTATTTTGACCATTAAAAAAAAGTGCTTTTTTTTCCCCAAAAAACACATATTTTCCCTATCACCCTCTCCATCAAAGATTCCTGCTGAGGAAAATTTTCATTTCGGAACCACTCATTTTTTCCTGTGGCCAGCAGAAAAAAAGGTTTTGAAAGGTTACCACTTTTCGAAATTTTGTCCGCATTAGTGACTAGCTGGCAACGCCGATTAGTATGTAGTGGGTTGCTGATCGCTTACGTACGAAAGCAAAAGAGAGAAAGAAAGAAGACCAGGAAGACGGAGACAGAGAGAAGGGTGACAGTAAATAAAATCTCTTGAAAATTTTGTTCCTGAGGAACAGTATTTTTGTATCCAGCTTTGACTGTATTTCAAGATTAGAGGCCTTTTTTACTTTTAAAACCATTTCTTTTCTTAGCCAAAAATCAATAAATATTACCTTAATGAAGGTACATCTCAAGAATTCTTTGTATTTGTAAATTTGTCGCTCCATTTCAAATTTATGGAGCATTGACAGCCTTTAGATCAGGGGTCTGCTTTGCGGTCAAGGCCCACCATAATTCATTTGATGTAATCAGGGACTTATTAAAGAGAAGATGGGCCCTCGGATGAACGAAAGTAGAGCTGCCGGCCCACAATACTGTGGATGGTTCTCCGTTCCACTATTTTGGACTTTTCTCACAGTTTCTGGGTCCAATAAAAAAAAATACCCAACATGTGGGCAGCGGTCCACTGGTTGCCGACCCCTACTTTAGATTATGGGGTCGGAACAATTGGAGTATTTTTTAATTCAATAACATCCTCATTACTTTTTAGATAAAAGTCACGTCTGCCAAAGCTTTAACATTTCATCAATCTGAAACTTCTTCCCAACATTTTAAAACATGTTAATTGTGGCAATAATATTGACATATTACTAAGCTTGAATGGCTCTCATCCTGCCACAGGGCCTTGAAACACGTAAGGGGTCATTAGTTGGAAATTATAGAAGATTGAACTCAGATTTGGTGTTAACACTTCAAAACATCATATATTTGGCTCATTGCAATGATATTATAAGTTTAAGATATTAGCTTTTAGACCTACCATCAGCCACTCTAGACCAAAAGGAGGAGACGAAAGAGCAAACGAGCAAAAGTGAGGCCCTTTTTGCCAACTTTTCAACTTAAAGTGATCTTTAGGGCCCAAAAATATTTTTTTTTAAATAAAAATACATTTTAAATATTTTGCCTGTTTCAAGGAAAAAGTAAATATTTTCTCAAATATTCTAGTCAAAAAAAAAATATTTTGCGCAAAATTGAGGAAAAGAAATAAATGACTAAATAGAGTCTTTCTAAAATGAACCAAAAATAAAAAATCTCTACAAAATGACATTTGTACTTTAATTAAATACATAAAGTAATGACATTCACAATCAAACATTCACAAAAAGTAAAATACGAAAAAACTGCGCCATCTATTGAGGCAAATTGAAAATTGTATTGTTTAAATCAATACCATGTCAAGTTTGCCCTCAAAAACGGCCAAATGGATCAATTTCAGCAGATACAAATTTGCAGACCTGTTCAAGATACTTTGAAAAAGTATCTAGATAAGATAGTATTTTCCGCGAAGTATCTAGATAAAGATAGTTTAAGATACTTCTCCAAAAATGAATCTAGATAAAGATATTTCAAGATAGTTTGCCAAAAAAATATCTAGATAAAGATAAAAGATAAACTATCTTTTATCTAGATAAGATAATTGAACAGGTCTACAAATTTGGAAAATCGGCGCACAAAGACAAAAATACCAGAAAATGGCTTTGTCAAAAAAATATTTCTTGAATATCCGGCTTTTTCCAAATATTTTGGGCTTTTGAAGAAAATATAAATTGGATATTTTGTCACTCTTTTGCAAATATTTTTCCGGGCCTTAGTGATAATTTTCAAACAGGCTCAAAAAGGTAGGGAGTGAAGTAATGCTCTTCTTTCATTAATTAGCAATTACTATTTTACTATAATTACTAAATAATTAACAAACTCAAGCAATATTGGTTGATCTCCAGAACAAAACTCGCAAAGTTTTAATATATCTTTTCACAGTAAAATGTAAAAGAAGCGCCAAACACTTGTGAATAGCTGATAAAAGTGCAAGAACACAATACATAAACTAGCTGCCTATGTACTCACTAGAACTACAATTTTTATTTTCGATAGTCTAATGGCTCAGCCTTTTAGCGAGACGCTTTAGTCTTCTATTCTGAAAAGGCCATTTTCCCTTTGATTATTTCCATTTTCAAAATGAACTTTAGAACCTGTTATTCCTTTAATCAAATAAGATTTCAAAGAATTGTTATTTATCCTTAATAACACACTCCAAAGAGGGGCCCACAAAGCTGTTGCTATGCCCGGTACATTGAGAACTCATTGCAACATAACCGAAGAAAATGTACTCAGTAATTTATAATGAAAAATGGTTAGCCATCCATAATGGTTGAAAAACTGGAACTCAAATTCAACATAATCTGAGGGAGTACAAAACTTGATGGTCTTTTGCCTTAATTATCGAGGCATAGTTGAACGATTGTCGTGACAGGAAAGGTACACTCAAATGATGATCATTATTCAATACTCTCTTATAGATTACCTAATGTAACTGCCCATTATGGCTGCCTTTAAAACCTTAAATGTTCAACTTATCATGGTATATTCCATAAAATTGGTTCCAAAACTCAGGCTAATATAACGTTAAGAAAGAGAAGGACCACAAGGACCATAATATTATTTGTACTGTCTTTTTCTCGGTTAAGCGAGTTCCAAAACAGTACAATAATGCGTGGTACCCCCATTATCTCTGATGGACTTAACTACTATCACTCTCTAATCCCAAATGAGTATGCCTCGTGTGCGATTTGTGCCGCACATGACTCACGTGCTGTCGAATAATTTCGATAAAACCAGACTTTAAAAAATGGCATGAGAGGAGGGAGCAGGAAAAGTCATTCACAATGAGCTTCTCGATTATGAATGATTTCAAGTGTTCAATTAATTCAAGTTTTGAATTATGATGATGGGTCTTTGTGAAGGACTGAAAGAGCTTTTGCTGAAATTTTGCTTTCGGTTTCGATTTCAGTTATGCCTATGCTGAAAGCAGACAAGCACTCGAAAGAATGATGTTCGAGAGAAAAATTGAACTTGTTCCTGTCCAAAATGCTTTGAACCAGAGCCATTTTCGTATTTACAAAGTATTAATAACCCTTCTTTCATTCCAAACAAGTAGATAATCGTTGTTTTAATTTGGGTGGATTATGAGTGTTTGTTACTTTATAGCTACTATATATTTTCGGTTTAGGTTTAGCCAACTTTCCGCCGAAACTTTCGGCTAAGAGCCGTTTCGGTCCTCAATATAGGGTTTTTAACCTGGAAAAAGAAAGAAAGCACGTAAATGGCCTTTGAAGAACGTTTTTTTTCCCCAAAAGTCATTACCTGTCCCTCTTCATGAATCACAGAGCAATGAGCATTAAGAAACATTTCTGTTGAAGGTCCTATCAGTCAGTCATTAGTTTGGATCCTTATCTTTGTGTGCTTCCGAAGTCGATTGGAACCTAATATCGGTTAAAATACCATTGTCCTTTTGGGCTCTGAACAAATGGAACGCTTAGACATGTGTTTTTCAGTCTACACTCAATTTGAGACATATGATTTTTACTTAAACGGCTTTTAAGTCTTTTAACTTTGCAATATTGTGACAAAAATGCTACAAAGGTCTCCAAAAGTTTATCCAAAGTTTGGAACATAAAGTTGCTTGTCATGACTAATTTGTTCTAACTTGAAAGCTTTATCCTGTTGCGTCTGATTGTTAATTGAAGCGAGCAAGCAAGGTTATAAAAAGAGTCACAAAAAGAAAACTCAAAAAGCACTTGTTTTCGGAGAAGAATGGTCATAAGGGAACGATTTTGGGATCTTTTCACGTTTTCCTCTCAAGAAAATTATCAACTATCAGATCGAAGTCTGTATTTTAAAATGTTGTCAAACATGGTCAGTCACAATAAGCGTGATTTCATAAGCGCAGCTACCACAAAGTACAATTTCTTTAACACTAAGAGTCAATTTTCCTCCACTTTGCAGGTCTAAATTTGTGATAAACCTTTTCATATATCTTGCCCAGACTCCTCACTTGACGCACAGAACAACAAAGAAAAAATATACACGAAATATTTCATCCCAGAAGTTGAATTGGATTTGTCATTGATCTGCACTCGAGTAAATATAATTTAGAATAGAGTACATCACAAGTCTTCCTAAGTTCTCAAAAAGGACACAAAGCACTCGTCCCTAAGTACACGTAGCTAAAAGGTTGGAGATAGCTTGCGTGGAACTAGGAGCACTAGCTAAGAAGAGCAAGGCAACCGAAAGCTCATGCCAGGGCTTGGAATCAGGGTGGCTAGAATTTTTCAGACAACTGGTTCAACAGATAAATATATGTATTTTCTCTAAAAATCACATCAGATTGAGGTATAATTTGACTAAATTTCAAGTCTCTCGTGACTGAACAAGATCTACACCCTATTTCTTGACGGACAACACTAAACGTGCGAGACTGATGGACCTTATCGGATGGTGGGACAAATGACATGGGTCAATTGATTGGTGCTTTCGATGCATGTGGACATAACTTCAGCCGGATTCGAGAATCCCAATTTCGCCAGATGATTTTTCATATATCTCAGGTATACATTGACGTGATTGAAGCCAACAAGATTGACACATGCCGAGATGCTGTAGAGTAAAAGGAGTCTAAATGTGGTTTCATCGCGAACAAATGCGCATAATGCGTTTGTGCACTTCAACACAGCTGATTGAATTTCTGCACTAAACAAGGTCTCGTTAGCGTTCATTGATTGCACTGTCATAGCCTTCCAGGTGTTTCCGGGCAACTGAGATCGATACTTTTCAATAAATCGTTCCACGTCAGAACGACCGCAAGCAAATTTGACTTGCTCTTCTCCATTGGGTAGGGCTTCCATGATGGCTTGTACCAAGGCTAAAGATGGGGCTTCCAAGGCCAAGAGACATTCATTTTGTTGTTGGTTAGTCATCCCCCGGATGTCGTAGCATCTTCGGAACAAATCGAAAGATCGCTCCGACCAGATGCGAGCCACCATGGTATAAAACCTCCTCGTGAGGGGAACATCCAAGTTGAACATGAGACACTCCATCATGGCTTCTTCTCCGTAGTTAATACTCCGTATGGATTCATCTAATAGCTTCAAATCCTTGGCTATTTTGAGTTCAAATTCGATGGAGGATGTTGCAGATGCAGCCACAGCAATCTTGCTGATCTCACCGTGGATCAATTCAGGGAACCAGGTTGCCAAGATGTTTGATTTAAAGTTATTCAGCCACTCCGAAAGATGGTCCCAACGCAATCCCTTTACGTGAAGCTGGGCTTGGTTCCACTGGGTCTCAACTGTTGCAAGGTCCTCAATGAAAAGGGAATCATAATCATGTAGCAGAAGTGCCACCACCATGGTGCCAAAGCTGTCTGGGGATAAGTTCAGTTTCTTATGTGACGATTCAATTGCCTTGAGCATATCAGGGGGTGGAGCAAGAGTGTTCGCGAGATTGATCCCTGAAGTTTTCTTGCTCCCAGTTTCTTTTTCTTTTTCCGGCAATTGCTTGCCACAGAGAATCCATTTCATGGACTGCTCTCTGTTTAAATATTTATTCAAGGATTGTCCCAGGGCCAGGCAAAGAATCTTAAGAACATTGCTTCGAAATAAGGTGCCTTGATCGGTCTTGGCAATGTCACTATTCACTAGAAAAGCGTTTACCACAAACTTGATCCTTAACAAATGTTTTAGCAAGAGCTTCCGATTCATTGGTCCTCCATCTCGGAGGGCTTGTTCAAAAGGTGCCATATCCATCTCGGCGTCCACCATGTTCAGCCATTCCTTATTCCAAGGGTCGTGCCCAGTTATTAGCTTTTCTTCGGGTTTGACCTTTTTGTACCGAACCACCTTGGGCGATTGGCTCTTATCTTCAATTAGTCTCTGGGTCTTGAGTAGTTTCCGAAATCGATGGACCTTTTCTCCATCATTCATGACCAGGTCCTTGCGCATTCCTACCGCCAAACACTTGGCAAAACGGCATTTGCGACAATGGCGGTTCTCCACTGTGATGACACAATTACCTCCCATTTTGCATTTGAGCTGGGGATTTTGGGATCGGCCCAAGGCTCTTCGGAAGAAGGCCCGACAACTGAGGCAGCTACTAGCTCCATAGTTCAAATGGTATGATTCATTAACACCCCCACAGATGGAACACACTTTGCCACGCTTGACCTCCGTTTGGGACATGTCCATGGACTCAATAATAGTGCGATAAACTATTGAAACTTGCTCTTCAAAGCCTGGAATGATACGTACTAACCTGACATCACTAGAAGCTTCTCTCTAATGATAAGCTCTATAAACGTGCGACTTGTCGGGTACTGCGTACCCTCCCGTTCAAATGTGTACTGCAACTTCCCCAGTGCTCCTCTCTAGTGGTTGACTCGTCTTGACAAGGTCTAGTATCCAACGCTTCCAGTGCTTGAAGCCAAGGAATAACTGAGTAAGGCCTGACTGCTGCAAGAGCTGCCACGGAGTGAGTGTACCAAAGGAACAGTTCACATGCTTGGGTTGTCTTGGTTTGCTCATTGAACTTTGTTTAATTATGATGTAACAAAATTTAGTTCAAAGCACACACCAAGTCCCAGACTAATCAGTTCTAGCTAAGCAGGCAGACAACGTCAACAGTAGTTTTGATCCGCGACCTCTAGTTGGCTCAGGCTGTATTTTCTGAATTGAGTCTGAGAAGCAAACTTCATGCAGGATACTTGTGTTACACACAACGTAGCATACCCTATGAGCTTCATCATGAAGCATTGCATTTAAGAATAATTCTAGGTTATCCCTGATTAGGTCTGTATGTGGTTAACTCTATGGTTTAAAGGTAGATTTACTCAAGCAACTTTATCTTTAGGGTGCATTGTTTTTCTGCGTCCAATGAGGTCTCTGCAAGAGCATTTTAGTTAATCTATGAAATTGAAGTTTGCCTCAAAGTTTGCCAATAACTTATTCATGTAACTAGACTACAACAAGTGTATCATCAGAAGTATCATCCTAAATTACGCCTTGTGGAATATTGCAGAATTTGTCTCATTAATTTTCCCATCATGCTTTTATGATTTATGGCTTTTATCTAACAATGTTCATTTGAACTAGTAATATTAGAAGTATAAACTAGTAAGGGCCGTGACACTTTGTGAATCATTTCTACTAAGTTTACATTTCTTGATATTGCACCTCACAATGTGGAGTCATTAATTTATTGCTTGCTTCAGATACTTGATAGATTTCCAAATAAACTTGCACTTATTTTCTTATTAGGATAACATTTCACAATAATATTAGCAAACCCTACTAAATTGCAAAATAACAATCCCTTCTGTGCTTTATTTATTTCTACTCCTTTATTATAACTCATTGTACTTAGCAATAAAGATCGACCCCAATTGCAAAAAAATAGGGTTTATGATCTTACTTAAGTCATAAAACCCAAGAAGCTTTGCAAACAAGTTTGTTCAACTAGCTGGGTTTTCCCCATCCCTTTGCCAACGGCATAACTCTCTCCCCAAGTCTTGTCTAATAACGTATGTTGAGAGCAATGGATTCCACTAGCAAGAGGGTAAGGCCACGCACGCCAATTCCAGGCTACAAACCAGGTTTTTAAGGATGTTTTGGGGGAAGTTGGCATAGTCTTTCTTGTGGAACTCTCATATACCCTTGAAAATATTTCGAGGCTTTTAATTAGGTCTAGGATATAAAGTTCAAATGTAGACCTATCAGCTCAAGAAGGAAGTTATCAATCCCTGTTTTATCACATAGTGTGGCTTGGGCAAATCGCTGAGAGGTGTATTCTTGACTTTCTGAGTTCTGGTCCAATACAATGAAATGTTGACGATTCCAATGGTCAGAGGTACTGCTAGGTTTCTCGATCCAATTAAGAGTATGAAATCAATCAACCAGGGCGCATTTTCCATCCTGACAGTAGGTTTTGAAAAGAATCTGGCCTAATCAAGAACTAATGCGTAGTCAAACGGATTTTAGGGATTACGCATCTGCTAAGAATGTTCTTCATTGATCCCGTGTACGGTATGTTGTCATTTCAGTCTGGGGTCAAGATGGAGGAATCGTACACATTTTCCTTCAGCATTAACAACAACTTGAGAGTACAACAAATTCATTAGTGGAACAATTGTCTCTGTGTACTTTTATCATTTATAACTGAATTCTACGTATGTTAGTAGCCAAACCAATTTTGATATGCAAACTCGTCTCAGTGAATACTTCTTTAGAGTGACCCATTTTGTTAGTTTGATCAAAATTTTAAAGAAAATGTAAATAGATCTGTCCAGATTCTAAAGGGGATTCTGGGAATTCATCAAATATGAATAACCATGGGTCCAGATACGGAGATACGGATGAATAAGAAATGGATCTTCTTGTTAATTCGCTTCAAGTCAACTCATATTTTCCAAGCCGGTTTTAAATGTTTTATGTTCTTCATGAAACAGAATGTTCGTCTGTCGACTAGTTCGTACTATTTCTGAAATGGCCCTTTCAATGGTTGTCAAGTCATTGTTTCTGTCAAACACTCGCGGTTTCCAGTTTTAAATTCCAGTTTTAAAGAATCATTAATCAATAGTCCTATCACTTTGATGCAAATATTTTTTTAAATGCATTTTGGAGACCTGTTTTGGGAAGATTGCATTCAAAAAAGGTTTTGAAATGTTTAGTTTAGTTTATCAAGCATACTTTTCGAGAATACTTGTTTATGATTATGAAAGGAATTAGAAAACAAGTGATATCTCAATCTTGTTCTTTTGATTTTGATTTTTTGACCCAAATTTCCAAGTAAGATGCAGTACCTAGAGGGCTAACAGAGAAATATAATTCCAATGGGAAAAAAATACCGTATCATTTTACGGACCTGCTGCCGTCAGCAGTGTAGGCTTGCCAAAAAAATCTCATTTATCAAGGGTCAGATTTTCGAAAAATGTTGCATTTATGGGCAATGACATGGTTCAGAAGTATTGCAAAGTAATTTGAAAACAAATGGAGAAATTGGAAGCCTTCAATTAAACAAATTATTTGTCTTTAGGTTTAGTTGCCCCAGGAACCGATCTCCTCTGGCCATCTTGTTATTCAAAGTCGGGCATTCCTAATTTCAAAGTTCGGAAGAACCCTCTCAACTAATGTAACGAAATTTTAGATAAAAGCAACAAAACATACTTTTTTGCTAAAACAATGTCAAGAATTGCTATTTCAACTTCAAGTTGTGCAGATAAGAAAGGTATTGTTGCAATTACCAGGCCTAAACCTTCGTTTTAGTTTCCTCGCACGCTCATCAGAAACACAGGTCTTCCGAACTTTTTTTCCCGCCAAAAATGATGACGTCACTAGTAATTGCTGTAATTCAGTTTGTGAAGATTTGTTTTGATCCCAATCCATCAACCTGGTAGCATGGGTGGCAAGTGCCTTAATGACCCTCTATTGAATCTGTCAGACCTTTCAAGATACTTTGAGAAAGTCTAGATAAGGTAGTATTTCTGCAAAGTATCTAGATAAAGATAGTTTAAGATCCTTCTCAAAAAAGTATCTATATAAAGATACCTCAAGATACTTTCCTGAAAAAGTATCTAGATAAAAAAAGTTCAAGATAGCTTCCCGAAAAACCTATCTGGATAAGATACTTCTAGATGCTTTTTGGGAAAATGCATAATGCATACTAAACAATGCATAATGGTTGCTTTAACACAAAAGATTGAGAGAACACATCTAGATAAAGATAGTTTAAGATAGTTTTCCAAAAAAAGTATCTAGATAAAGATATTTCAAGATATTTTGCCGAAAAAAATATCTAGATAA
>JAAGOF010000257.1:197172-370551 GCA_010645155.1 Tigriopus japonicus
TTTTCTATTTCTTTAACAAACGCCATTTTATTGTGTTCATATTTGTTTCCAGTTTTCTTATTCGCAACAAACAATACCAATAGAGTAAAATAGTGGATCGGTTTAAGATATGAAAAAAGTATTTATAATTTTAGGTCTCTTACTTGACGGAATTCACCCGGACTTGTTTGGGAGCAAGTTCCAAGGCCACACATCGCGTGAATTGGTCAACAGCAGCCTTGGAAATGTTATAAGCCAAGACTCCGGGGAAGGATCGCATGCCATTGACACTGGACACATTGACAATGTTGCCTTTGGTCTCGATCAAATGGGGCGTGGCCAACATAGTTAATTGATACATGGCTCTCACGTTCACATTCATCACCCGATCGTATTGGTCCAAGGACGTGTTTTCAATGCTGCCCATCTCGATCACGCCAGCATTGTTCACGAGAATATCCAAACGACCAAAGTGTTTAATCGTTTCATCCATGATCTTTTGCGTATCCGATTCTTGACTCAAATCGGCTAGCGAATGGTACATGTATAAATTAGGTTCTTTAAAAACAATAAAGTACATCGATACATACCTTGAATGAGTAAGGGCTTCTTTTGCTGTTCATTCAATTGAAGTTGGGCAGCAGTTCGTTCAAGATTGAGAGCATTGCGACCGGTTAAGGCCAGATTAGCGCCCAATTTGGAAAACAGAATGGCTGTGGCGGCTCCAATTCCGGAACTTGCGCCTTAAAAAAGATATAGTAAAGAGTGTTAGGCCTATTTATTTCGGTATAGTATTGTCAAAGCTAACAATGCAAGGCTATTCCTTACCGGTGATGATGGCCACTTTACCGGAAAGGTTCACCAGGGACATGATTGAAGAGCTGAAACAATTTGATTTATCCGATTATTTGTCATTGAAATGTTTTGGCTGATTGGGAATCGTTTAATGCTTCTCAACGACAACAGGTACATTTAACATAATAGCTGTGGATCAGGCCTAATTTGATACTAAAATGGTCTTTCATTCCGTGGGATGAGGTTGAACATAAGTGGGGGGTCTTTGGGTTTCGGCCCTGATGAGGAAATATTGCTTAATCGGCCCTCGGCACATTGGACAAAGGTTTCGAATCATGCCAAAACATCTCTGACACACGCAAGCGTGCTTGCACGGCAAATGCACCCGAGAAATGGGTCTATCCAGGCAAACCACGCACAAGCTTTGATTCCCGTCATCTTGAAACGAATCCGAATTAAAAATGCCTTCCAAATGTATAACCGGTCCCGATCTCCGTTTGACATACGTCGACAAAATTTGTGTGGGTATCGTACACACATCATCTTGGATATGGATTATGTGAAAAGTAGCCACCACCGCCGTCGGTGCATCTAGGCCGGTCAAGCAGATCAGCACAATCGGATATTTATCACGCGGCGAAGTAGAGCCCAAATCCAGCGCTGGCCCAAGACTCGGCCCAGGTAAAACCAGCTCCCGCGTTTCGCCCTCTTTTAGGCTGACCGACACGCGCTCTGAGACATCTAAACAGCCCTCCTGCCCAAATGGGCGCCCATTGAGGAAGGCATCCTCCAGCCACAGCCATGGACCGGCCATGACATGGTGGCAAACACCTATATCAACGCCGTAGAAGGCGCGCATTTGCAGCTGGGCGCCCTCGCGGCTACTTAAGCTGACCGGCACGCGCCCTAGATGCGCCTCTGTCTGAGCGCCCTCCTTTAGCTGCAAGTAGCAAGGTAAAGAGGTAGCCTGAACCTGCACGCGCCCTGGCTGAATTAGACCTGGCTCCAAAATGGGTGGCATGCCCATTTGGTGGCCAACCTGATTGACCAGATTAATGACGCCAAATTGCTTGATCATAACAATGACATTGAGCACCACGTAGATCAGCATGCAGAGAAAAGTTCCGCGAATCGAGTAGAATACGCCGGTACTTATATATGCTTGAGCGTTACTCCAATCGAAAATGTCCAGATTACTATCCCAATCCATGATGTATTAAGGTGGTGGATGAATGAGGAACAACGGGAACAACACACTCTCTCTCAGATGGATCAACACGAAATGACACTTTGGCAAATCTTGCAACGAGTGTATCTGAGTCATGGTGACGAGAAGCTCAAAATCGAAAAAGACAAAGCGTGGCACAAGGGAATTTTAATTTAGAAATAGAGCCAAAGGTTATTATTTGACTTAAGTTTGATAGTAAACTTTGAGTTTTGTTTCATAATTTGAGAAGAGGTATACGGGAACGTACTAGTTTCGAATGAATATTTTTCTTCCCTAAAATGGAACTTTGTTGATTTGGTCACCATAGCCAAAAATATCTAGCATCTGTTTTTTTTTTCTTTCTTTGTTGGGAGGGAATGACGAAGTTGGTCATTGATCAGCTGTGAGTTTGGGAACGATGCTCGAACCGACTCTAGTCTCACTCAGCTGGGAACGAGTCCCAATCATTTGACTGGTGGCTAGGGTTGTGGGGAATTATTTTTACTCTACAAAACTCGAGAATGAAAACGATTGTAAATTTAAAAAAAATATCAGGCTAACCATAAATCGGGAGTGAAAAATTTCCGACAAACATTAAATTTCATATTTATCCTGCATGTCTGGCATTAGATTCTGCAAGTTCAAGACTCGTGGGGGAAATGCGTTTCGTTGACGAATCAAGACGATGGACGACGGTCGAGGATCTTACAAGCACGCTCTTTCCAATTTATGAAATAAACTTTGGAACATTATTAATAACTAGGGTCCGGAGCAATATTTCTTGAAATTAGAATATAAGATATTTTAGAAATGTTTTTCATTTGCTTTTTTTTTTGACTGTTTCGTGGAAAAACTAAATATTTTTTCTGCTAGTTAGGCGGGAACTAATATTTCAGAAAAAATAAGCAAAACAAATGAATCGTCAGTGCATGTTACGCCTTACTACTTACAAGCGTAACTACTGCCAGATACGTAAAAACAGCGCCATCTATTGGGGCAAATTGAAGATTATATCATTTAATCAGTTGGGTCTCAAGTGTGTCACCAAAAACGACTCATGATTACTGATGCGATTTAAACAATCTTTTTGGCCGAGTCTTGCCACATCGGCCCTTGCTCAACTTTTTGGGTCAAAACGTTTAACACAAATTGACTTCCAGTGATCAAAGAGACACAAATTATGTGTAAAACTAGCAACATTTTTTGTTTGATCTCATCACTTCTCATGATACTTAATTTACCAAAACTGTATTGGGTAAATTGGTGCACACAAACAAAATCACCAAGTGATAGATAGCATTGCGTTGTCAAAAAATACGTTTTGAATATTTTGGGCTTTGAAAGAAAATAAATCTTTAATACTTTGTCACTTTTAGCATTTTTTTTCCAGGCCCTAGTTATAACTTTCAGGTAATTGTAATCATAATTGCACGAGGTTTGAGGATCTTAGCAACACACTTTACAAATTATTTCACTTTTGCAAGCAAATGTGAAACAGATTTGTGACAACATGTAATCAACATGTTTTACGTCAATGACCTTTTCTACCCCTGTAATTGTGAATATCTGCTTCTTTACGAAGCAATTGTAATTGATTACTAGGGCCCATAAATGTTTTTTTAAATATAAAACATTTAAAAAACATTTACAAAAAAAAATATTTTCTCCAATATTTGAGTCAGAAATAATATTTCAGGAAAAAATGAAGAAAATAAATGAGCGACCAATGCTCAATAGGGCTACCAAAAATCAGAGTTGGGACAATTACTTGAAAAATGTAATTAATTACAATTAAAATTACTTTGTCGAAAAATGTAATTAATTACAATTACATTATCGAAAAATGTAATTAATTACAATTACATTGTCGAAAAATGTAATTAATTACAATTACATTGTCGAAAAATGTAATTAATTACAATTACATCATCCGAAAATGTAATTGACTTCAATTACAAGTTAATTACATGTCAATTACAATCCTTCCGTCTCTTCCACCCTTTTGCCTTTTCTAAGCGATTGGAAATAAACAGATCTGCCATTTTTAAATGGCGATGCACCAACCGGCAACTTATAATGCGTGAAAGGTTAATATGAAAGAATGATTTACAAAAACCAAAAGCTTATGAACGGGCTTAAATATCAAAATTATTATGCCATGAACCACAAGGCATATTTTTCTTTTCCAGAAAATAACACGAACTTTATACACATATATCAAGTAAGATGATGTTTTAAAACTTTATTTTTACACCTCATTTGTCTGCCCTTGGTTGTGAAAAGCCCTAAATTCTGACACAAAAATCGTGGTCAAAAGCTCTTGTAGTTTAAAAGTATTTAAACATCATAGCTTGGGTGTGTATTGTAACAAAAGCTACCTGTAAGTATCAATTGATATTATGGTTAATTTGAAGAAGTAAGAGTTTGAAAAGTAATTGGTAATTTGTAATTGAAAATTCGTCAATTACATGGCCAAAAATGTAATTAATTACAATTACAATTACTTGGCCCAAAAATGTAATTAATTACAATTACAAGTAATTGTAATTGAAATTACGTAATTGTAATTGCAATTACAATGACTCCCCAACCCTGCCAAAAATTAACCCAAAATACAAAAACCTCTACAAAATGACATTTGTCCTGAAATTTGACTTTCACAACCAAAACTCATACACGAAAAAAAACTGCACCATTCATAGAGGCAAATTGACAATAGTATTTTTGAATGAATTACATTCAAATATGCCTCCAAAAACGATCAAATGCTGGATGCATTTCACCGGAAACAAAGTTGGAAAATCGATGCACACAGACAAAAATACCAAATAATGGCCTTGTTTAAAAAAAATATTTCTTAAATATCCGGCTCTTTTCCAAATATTTTGGCCTTTTGAAGAAAATATATATTGGATATTTTGTCACATTTTTGCAAATATCTTTCTGGGTCTTATTAATTATATTTCGTTTTAGCACCTTAACAAAATGCATTTTTACATTGTTAGTTTAGCAATGATTTTAATTTATGAAAATTAGGAGAAAATAAAATTTTCTTATGAGCAAAACTAAAAGGCGAAATAGCCGGCAGAAATGCACCAAACTTCGACACAAGCGCCAAAACATACAAAAATGCAAATCAACCAAAAAGAAATGAACAAAAATTGGAAAAGTGAAATAAAATGCATTTTCTTGAAATGTGCCGCCCTCGTAATAAAACATATGTAAAAAAAATTTAAGCACTTTGAATTTGAGGAGCTATTCCATCTTTACTATCGCACAAGCTCGAGACTCTTTTTTCACGTTTGAAAATATCGAATCCCATGAATCATTGAACTCGTGACAACCCTACTCAAAGACATACACAACAACATTATGTTGTCCTCTTCAACATCGCTTCATTTTATTGATCCATGTCCACGGAGTCCCTAAAAGCATCTTTTTATGTAAGAGAATAGAAGGATGCTCAATCGCAAGGTCATTTGGGTGAGCCTAGGTTTGGGTGTGGGCGTAGCGGCCGTGGGAGGCGTTATCTACGCCCTCACCCGCGATGAATTGGAGGAAGATGGAACCGGATCCGAAGGTGGAACAAAGAGTTGTCCCGTGACCCTGACGGTCCGGATTGAAGCGGAACACGCGGGATTAGTGATCGGACGACGCGGAGAAACCGTTCAACAAATTCAGAGGAAAACCAACACCAAGATCTACTTCAAAGATGAAGGTAATGATGAGACTTGAAGGAATAATGTCCATGGGAAAAAGACTTACAGGAGAAATAGAGGCAAAAAAAGGCCCTAAAAGGCAAATTCCTTAATGATCGTCAATGACTCTTTCCCAAATCACGCAAACTATCTGGAGGGAGCGCCATTGAAATTTTTGAGAAGAAAATCGGACTGATTTGTGATTCTAAAGTCCTAAATATTGTTACTAAAAAAAGGCATCCTTTTATCAACCGCAGTTTTTTCAAAATGACCAATGGGTGATTTTTAAAGCGAGGATTTTTTTTTTCGTAAAACTTCCCAACGCTGTTTTAACTTAAATCAGTTTCAATGCTTATTGTTTTAGATCGAAATTCTGACCTAAAAAACTTCACTCAAATGTATTTTGTATTTTGTATAAATTTGGAGAAAAAATTGATTCCGGGCATTTCTGATCTGAAGTATTTTTTTAATCCCCCCCCCCTATTTTATAACTTTCCCACGCACGCAATTGCTCTCTTTATTACCCAAATCCAAGGTGAAACGCTATTTGAAATCAAGTACAACTTAAGTTAGTTTGGACTGATCCCGAAAAAGGTGATTTCATCGTCACAGTCACAAAAAATATGAGGTCATTCCTCTACTGAAAAACTTTGAATCCTCTTTCAGAAGCGACGGAAACCCATCGCGTGATCGCGATTCGCGGTCAACGCACCGATGCTCATCTGGCCGAGATTTTAATCCACCAACTCATCGCCAATCAACCTCGATTAGAGACCGTAGTTATTGAGGTTCCCAATGACAGTGTGGGTAGGATTATCGGACGAGGTGGCGAAACTATCCGGTCTCTACAGACTCAATCCCGGTGCAAAATCGACGTTGAACGCGGTGGAGGCGATCCTCAAGGCACCAAACGGGTCACTTTACGAGGCACTTCCGAGCAAGTCGATCGGGCTCAAACCCTCATAACTGAGGAATTGCATCAAGCGGCCAGTTTGAAGGCGAAGATCAAGGTTGCCCAAGATTCGAGACATCCTCGAACACTGGGTATTAAAGCCCATCAGACCCCGCAGTTGTTCTTGACCTCGGAAAATGGAGTGGATTCGGAGACGAGTCAACTTTTTCGGCCCAATGGGATGGAGAAAACGGAAAAGTTGATCCAATCTGCCGGGGATAAAGTCATGGCCGTGTATGTGTCTTCCATTGCGGATCCGGGATTTTTTTACGTGCAGAAGGTCGGACCTCGAAGTATCGATCTTGACAAGTTGGTGGATGAAATGACGGCTTTCTATGAGGTTCCCGCGAATCGGGAATCAAATCAAGTTAAAATGGTAAGTTTTCAAGGTTTGCACCTCTTTTAACCTTTTTTGGCATCTGCCAAAGCAGATATCTTGTTTTGCTTCGGTAGGAACATTTTCATGGTTGATAAACAAAGTCACTTACTTTTATTGCGCAATGTATTATGTTAATCGAGGAAACGTTTGAAAGGTAACCTTGATAACGAAAGTGGCTTCGAAATGCAAATATCCGTATTTTTCAATTCAACTTTGACTGACGCAACTCGTGTGTGTATGCAAACACATATGCCTTTTCAGATTCAGTGAAATATTTTTGTTGTGATTTTAGGCGGAGATCGGCGATTTAGTGGCCGCTCAGTTTGAGGCCGATGGTCGTTGGTATCGGGCCAAAGTGGTCAAGGTCATTCCCGACGAATACGACGAATCTCGAGTTACAGTGGATTTGGATTACGTGGATTTCGGGGATTGCATCCAAAGGTCGATCTCGGAGGTGTTCAACTTGCGAACAACATTCCTGAAACTCAATTTCCAAGCCATCCAGTGCTCTCTCGCTCACATTGAGCCCGGGTAATTAATTGCCCAAAGGGCCTTACGGCCTCCTAAACTCTCCCTGTCAAGACTAATTCCCCTTTTGGGACTTGATTAATCGTTTTTCAGTCAACGCAAGGAGGACGGATCCTTGGTTTCGGCGTCGACTTGGTCGCCAGAGGCCATTGACGATTTCGAGCGACTCACACGATGTGCCCAATGGAAAGAGGTGCTGGCTGAAATCGTCGACTATAAGACTGTTCAATCCCAATTGGTGCCGTTGGTTCAACTAGTCGACACCTCGGAGGACGAGGTAAGCAAGCGTTCCTGAAATATGAGGTCTTTTACGCGAGGGGCATTCCAAAAAAAAAAATGGCAACACAAGCTTACTTTTTTCCCGTGACTAAAAATCTCCTTGATAATTCTCTTTTGTGTATCTTAGATCATATTTCCCCATCAACTTGTATTCAAGAACATCACTATGATGTTAGAGTGGTCTAAGCAATAACCCACATTTGAAGTCATCTGTGTCTCACATTTCGACTTTCACTTAGTTGTAGACCAACTTTGCGGTTGTTTCAAACAAATGCGGATGAGGAGAAAAGTATTATTGAAGAAACAAATAGCAAGCCGCTTTTTTCCATCGTCGCGTTTCCACGAAATGCTAAATCTGGTCTCAAAATTATGCAAATCCAATACATAAGCCCTAACACTTTTTTATTAGAATGCCCCTCGTTGGTCCTTCACCGAAAAAATCGAAAATTGATCTACGTTCGAAATATGTTTTCCCTACCCGGTAAAAGAAATAAAAAAGAATATTATTGACGGTTTTCATGGAGGAAAAATGAAAGCAATACCCCTCGTATTTAACCATGGAAGAATGTGCTGAAAGTCGACCATTTTATGTTCCAGGATCTAAATATTGGTGACGAGATGGTTCGACTTGGTCATGCCCGATACATTGACAAATGAAACTGAAGTTACCCTCTTGGGGAGGAAGCCTCCAAGGACAAGAATGTACTTGTATCAGCGTCCTTGGCCTCTTCCATCACTCTCAATAATCTCTAATAGTGCTGTGATCCATTCGAATTACTTATGCCATTTCCTCTCTTTGTTGACCAGAGTTAGATAATCCATACAGTTCAGATTTAATATTCTCTAGAATAATTCAGAAAATTAGAAATTGCATAATACTAATGTCTCGGTTCAGTCAGTTGGTCCCTTTCGACAAGCTCTCTTGAAGGAGATGAAGGCCCTTGCGAAGGGAGTGGTCTTTGTGACTGGAAAGGCCTCGACGAGCCTCGATCAAGGCCACTTGGTCACGCATTAGGTGAAGAAAAGCTTTCGTTAATGCTGGATTGAACGGGGTCAAGGCCGAGAACAATTGGAAGAATTCCATTGTAGGAGCGTGACCTAATTGGGCGTGAATCACACTCTGGTTCTCTTTATCAAGAACCTCGAAATATTGGCCTTCATCGGGATGATCATGACTATGTCGCCAAAGCTCTTGAAGCACTTTGAAACCGATGGGTCTGAGTTCAGGTCGTTTGAGGACGAGATCGCAAATCGAGTAGTACAATATCCTGGCCACGGCCAAATGTGTGACCGTGGTTCCACAAAACGAACTCAGAATGAGTTGAATGAAGGTCAAGATCACTTTGTTTACACTAACATTGTTCTTTTGTAAGAAGTCCGTTTTGACTACCATTAAGAACTGTTTCTGAAGGTCTGCCCGAGATTGCTCGGGCATGTAGTGGGTGAATACTCGAAAGAACGGATGCTGAGTGTTCCAACCTTCGGAAGGATTGTCCAAGACTCGAAATCGAACCATATACCCCACAAAAATGGTCTTGAGACTGCGAACGAGAAATTGGTCTCGCTTGAAGAGAGGTACGTCCACAAGACCAAAAATAACTTGGCTCAAAGTCTGACGAATGGCCTTTTGATACAGTTCCGGTAAGTTGTAGTTTGGATTTTGAATGATATTTGGTACATAAAGCTCGTTAAGAATAGGGCCTAGATGGTTAAACTCGTTGGTTTCGTGATCGTAGAGAAGGCGGGAACATTTCTCGATCATCAAGGCTGCCAATTCATAGAGATGCAAGATCATTGTCTGATTGGTTCGTTCAAACCTTTTGAAATTCCTCAAGCCTTCAACGGCAACCAACAAATATTGAGTGTACGAAGCTCGGAGCGATTTCAAGTGATGATCACTCATTTTGGTCAAGTTTCCTAAGGCTGTGAAAAAGATGACCAGATCATGCTGTTCTTCATTGGTATTCATATATGGCCGAATACCGTCCAACTCGCTCAACGAAAAGACCTCTTGAGAAAGGGCCTTAAAAGTTGAGTAAGTTGGCGAATCTTTGGCCGTAAGCATACCAACCCGAATCCAACCTTTGATGACTTGATCCAGTGTTAAAAGGGTCTCTCTTAAATGCGATTGGGCACTCTCCAGAATGTTTAAGAGGAAGTAAGTGGCAAAGATCGGATTTACCGCTTCTGAATGGACAAAGAATTGGAAGTAGTGAGGAAACGGTTTCAAATTGACAGTTGATGGTATCTGTTCTTGAATGAGCATCAGAAGTAGGCCTACAACAAGCTCGGCCATGGGTTCATGAGGCCCAGTAAGTCGGAGAGCCAGGTCTTGATGAATGACTTGAAAAAATCGACTCCAAAGAAGCCCATGGGTGTGATCAATCTTCTCTTTGGTTAATGACTCTTCTTCCGTGATGGCAAACATGTTCTTGTCGTTGAAGGCATCATAAAAACGACGGACCTTCATTACAAAACGGCTCAATTGAGATACGATTGACTGCTGTTCGTTCGATGAGAAGTGTTTCATATAAGACACAACTTGTGGGGATAGTAATTCCGATTGGATCAGGATCAACTCGGTTGAGGGGGAAAGCAAAGCTTCTTCGAGGAATTGAGTCCACACTTCCATGCACGATTGACACAGTCTTTGCAAGTTTGTATCGCTACGTTTTTGCATGGTTTCATCAATGGTCTCATTAAGACCTCCCATGAAGACAGCAATAGCTTTGGCAGGATCTTGATCTTTTTGCAATGAGATCTGAGCGAGTGCAGCCATTCCTTGAAGGATGACAATTCTCTTTTTGGGGTGAAGCTCTTTGAATTGGATGGAGCTGATCAGACCTTGGATTCGAGATAAGTTTTGTTGGGCATCTTGGTTAGTAGAACATCGAAATATCACGATTTGTAGTGAGATCAAATGAAACCAGCCCAATTGAGTCAGTTCTAATAAGCGCTTTGAGGGTAATTTGGAGAGAATCCGCCCAGAGATTTTGGCTCTTAATTTGAGCGCATCGTTTGAGGTCAGATACAGTTGTAGAAGTTTTAGAAAAAGGATAAAACTGTTGTGGTCCTTCTCCTTTACTAGGCACGATTGGAAATCACGGTCTTCGTTTAGAGAGGGTAAACTTTTTTCCCAATCACGGATAGATTTGGGTAACAAGGCTAGATTGAATACAGAACTAGAATGCAAGGCACTAAAATGGTCGTTCAATCGTTTGTGGAAGTAGTCCCACAACATATGAAGCACATTGAAACTAGGCCCACTCATCGGGAACACGTGAATCAAAGTCCATAAAATTGTCCTCATTTCGATCTCATGACCGTCACCCAATAATGGTACACTCTCTTTCACTTGTTTGTCTATTACGTATACAAAGCCCTTGGGTAACAAGGTCGGATCGCTCACAGCCTGGCCTTGGTAATCAAGATAGAAGATAGCACTGACGTGAAAAATCACCCACCAAACAAACATCTGACCTTCCACGGCCTTTAAAGGCTGGGGGTTTCTCCCCAAGGTGATTAGTTCGGGGTCCCAAAGCCGCTCAATCGGTGTGTCTGACGTTTGAACGTGATATTGAGCACTCAACCCGAGCCTCAAGTCGTCCCAAAAATGGACCACATTCCCTGAACTTTCCGCATGGAACAACATCAAGAAAAAGTCTTTAATGCAAGCGCAGTTGAAGCTCGAATAGGTAAAAAAGTTGAGTCGTATTAGATTCTTTTGACCGGCTAAGGCGTCCAATATGCCCAACCGATCAAATCGATGCCTCAATAAATGAACCAAATCGCAATAAATTCGACCACTCACTTCACGCTTAAAACTCTCCATCTCAGGATTAGCCCCACTTTCTGAGCTATTTCCCATGGGTAATGCGAGGCCTTGGAAGAGGCAAAAGCCCTGAGGTAGACCCGGTATCCGCAACAAATCGGAAAAGTTCGGCAAACTTCGACTTAATGACCGCAAGGCGCAATAAACCGTCCACAAGCCGTCAAAAAGTAAGTGCAAACAATGGGATGGGAGATGACGACCCTCCTCATTACAGACATTGGTCGCCGCAATATGAGCCGGTAACTCTGACATCAAATCTAATCCTCTGTGTAAATGCTTCAGGGATCGCAAGAAATGAGCCAGATTGACCTCCGATTGAGCTTCGAGTAACGTTGGACAAGAACTAGCGTATCGAATCCACGCCAAAAAAGATCGGAGTTGCCGCGAGAATTCGGACATCTCAAACAAACCCGGTTGAGTGCCTAAAATATGATGGGGCGGTGGATTGGTTTGAGCGGCCAAGAACACCGCGTCCCAATTGACCCCAAAAATGTCCCAGACGCAGCTCGACACGTCAAATATGGCCTCAAGCGCGTAATCGTGTCCAAAGAAATGGGTCGAGGGTCGAGGTAGACTCTGAGATTGCAGCCATTGTGCCAGTTCTCCACTTCCGATGTAACTGCGAGAATGAGAACGGGCCAATGTGGAGGAGGAGGTCATTCCGCCCGTGCAAATATCGTCGGTAAAAAGCATCGAAATTTTAGTACATAGAGCGGCGGCGACAGCTGACCAATACTGGAGAGGCAAGAGGCAGGACGTTCTTTTTCTCTCAGCGATGGGGACTTTGAAATTGAAAAGACAAATCCCAGGAAGTGTTGGCAAGTGAGAACATCGATGCAGCGCCATCATACAGTCAACTTCGGATATAAGGGATTTTCGCTTATAAGGGACTGTTTTGGAAGGTCCGGATGATCGATTTCCATGCAATTTCGGTCGGGTTTATACCCGACGGACGAATTTCGGTGGTCCCGCCGGGTCCCTTATATCCGAAGTTGACTGTATCATGTAAGGTTAGGTTACGTTAGGTTGTGTAAGGTTAGGTTCCATTAACTTCGAGGATTAAGTTTGATGCATTGCTTTATCCAGTTATGAAAATGACATACAAAATAAATAGTCATATGGCATCACTGGTCCTGGAGAAGTGTTCAGCTGTTGACGTCGCTCTGTGTACTAAAATTTTGATACTTTATACCGACCATACCCGTGCAAAGGAACGCTGAGCTCGATTCAGGGGGTTCGATAGGGTTGTTGAGATCGATTCTCGGACTAGAATCGCTCATATCCATGGCCATGACCTCTTCATCGGCCTCGGAAGGGGGTGTGATGAGTAGATCGGCCATGGTCGATCAACTTGGAAGAAGAATTTGGGATTGGGGTGTTTCAAGGGTTCTCTGAGTTTGTGTTTGTTTGCGCGCGCCTACTTCCAAAAAGAACAGCTGTGTGTCAGGGTTGCCAGGTTTTTGACGACATTTATCCCCTTTTATCCCTAGATTTGCTCCCCGTCAAAATTCGCCACCTCAGTTTAAAAATCGCCAAATGCTTTTTTACTAACATCCTTGAGCATTAGTTTTGCAAAACAATCTTTTAAGGCGACCTTTATTGGTGGTTTATTCACTGTATCTAATATTTTGAAACTTTCTTGTGCACTTATCGTGCAAATAAAAAGACCACACAGTGGAAAGAAAGGTGCAAAAAGAGTGCAAACAAATTTTTGTGAAGAGCAATGAAATTGTTCAATTGATATGGCTTATTTATGAAAACATAAACCGACAGCTTCAATCCGATCCCCAACAGGATTCGAACAAAGACGGCTTGGGCTGATATAATATATCTAAAGACTCACAACCTTGCCATGACATCTGTTGGTTGAAATTGTTAAAAGTGACTCTGTGCGCAGATATGCCTGAAGTATAGAAAGTGCATCTGCTTGTTCACTCTCGGCTCAATTTTTGTTGCAAGTCTGACCCTAATTCATAAACCAACAACTCAGTGGCGTTTCCTAGGGACCTCTAATCTCTGAACTAAATGAATCAGAAGAGTCGATTCTTTCTCAAATGTCATTAAGTAATCTAGAAGAATCTCAACTCTTTCAAGCCAGACATCTCCAGTCGACCATTGTGAGCCCAACTCCGAGCAAAACAGAGAAGAAAGGAGCTGACCGGCAGCAACAGCCACATTAAAGCCAAAGTACGTAGAGAACAGAGGAGGGGAGAAAACCTGTTTTCCTCAATGGGAAGAAATTCTCAAATGCAACGGGATAGTACATTTCATAACGGACTGCGCTCTTGGTGTCAACGACGACAACAACCATGAGTGACAAAGTTTGAATCCACTGGCAACAGATGCCACGGCAGTTGTGTGTATCTGGTCGCTTCGCGACTTATATCTGTGATTCGAACGTACGCCGTCAGGAGAAGCACTCGGCTCTTATAAGAGAAGCAGTAGAACGCACGGCCACTCTGGCTTCCAAAGTCCTTCGCTAACTATTCCCACACATATGTCAATTGCTTTCAAAATGTAATTAATTACAATTATAATTACTTTGGTCTCAAAAGTGATTACCTACAAACTTATTATTCTTAAAGAGAAATGTGAAGAAAAATGTAAGTTAAATGTAATTTAATTTCTGAAATATATATGATTTTCTTGGAAATTTGAGTTTTCATATACCCGGAACGTTTTTCCGCTTTTTTGGGCCATAAATGAACCGGTTAAATTCAAATATCTCTGCAGGTGAGCAACATATTTTCAAGCACTTTCGATTCAAAAGGTATCTAAATCTGCTCTAAAAGTGTACTGACTAGATTTTGAAAAAATAATTTATTTAATAGGTTTTTAGCTATATAACTTTTTATCTAGACCTGACTTTAAAAAACTCAGTAAATCAAAGTTGTTCCCCTTGGTTTCCTGAGCTTGAAACATGTTTCATAGTCTTTGGGACTTTCCATAGAAACTTGATATTATTTTTTCAGTACCGTGCTGGTTTTAGGCTAGTTCGTTGTGATAGAGTACGGCCTGACAATCCCATTTTCCCACATGGGGACGTATGTCTATAGGTCAGGAAGGACTTACTTCTTAGTCATGTTCAAATGTCGAATGGAGAAGTAGAAGTTTTGATTTGTCATATCTTACGGTTGTAACAATGTATCGGCCACCTTCTTGTAGCTCTTCTTCATTTCTGTCAGCTCTCCAATTCATTGGAAAGGAGTTAGATCGAGAGGTTTGTTCTCGACTCTTTGTTGTTGGCGACTTCAATTTTCCGGCTAGCATTGTTGAGTGGGAGGTTAGTCCGGATGGGTATATTCCTATTTCGAAAACAGCATCGCTGTCTTTCGAAAAATTGGAAGACTTTGCGATCTTGCGTAATCTCTCTCAACACGTTGGTGTTGCAACCAGAGCAGAGAGTGTTTTAGACTTAGTTTTTTCCAATGACCCTGATCTGATCCAGTATGTCCACGTTGCCCCTTGTAGTCTTTCAGATCATCACATTCTTGAGATAGGGTCAACCATTACTCAAAAGCCGGCGAGCTTTAGAGTTAAACCTGCACAAAAGGTGGGTCTGGGAAAGTTCAAGTTCAAAGAGGAACATTGGCTTCTTATTGTTGAAAGATTGGAAGAGTTGGACTTGATTTCCATTCTAAAGCAGGAACCATCAATAGATGACGCCATAAATAGGCTGATTTCTATTTTTCAGGAGGTTTGTTTGTCTCTGTGTATTCCAGAAACGGCGCCAAAAGGTGGCCCATTGTCTAGAATTCCAAAGTTTAGAAAGAAGTTGTTCAAATAGAGTTGTCAGATTTCAAATAGACTTCGACATACTTCAAATCCATTTGTTGTAGCCAGCCTCCAAAGCAAATTGGATCCAGTCCAATCAAAGATTAGGGCCTCTATTGATTCCGATCAGTTAGAGAAGGAAAGTAGAGTGATCCAGGATGTTAAGACGAATCCAAAGGCATTTTTCTCGTTTGCAAACACAAAGACAAAAATGAAGCATCCAGTAGGACCTTTTGAGGTCGACGGTAAAACCGTCAATGAAAGTGAGGTTATGGCTAATATGCTTGGAGATCAGTTCTCAAGTGTATTTTCAATTCCGAAAAGGGTTGGCAGAGCAGGTCATGACTGTAGTAATGTTGTTGATGAGTAGAGTACGTAGAAAAATTTACTGATTTTCACAAAAAAATAAATTAGATTAACTCCAAAAAGGCCAAAAAATTTAAAAAAAATCTTCCCCAACCGTATAAAAAATGGTAGCATTGAATTTAAAGATGCCTTTAGTCATTCTGGTAATCATTCTTTGTAATTCAGCTACAACTCAGCACATTTAGTTATTTGTGGCTAAATATTAAGGCTTATTTTTTGGCATTGAAGAAATTTGAAGTGAAGACAGGTGTGTGTAGCGTGTCCAACTGTTTAAGATCAAAAAGAGCTAAATACCTCAGTTTAGGGGCAAATTTTCGAGCTAAAAGAGCTATTTTTTTGGAAAAAGAGGTAAACAAGAGCTAATTTTAAAAAGGCAAAAAATACTAATATGATCATAGTTTTGGGCCTTACGTATTTGGCAGTGTATTTAAAACATGGAAAAATTGCTTTTTGTAGTTTTTTTCTCACTGTATTTAAAACGGCCAAGAAGAAACGGAAAGAGGTTGTTCTACAAGGTGATGTTGGCTTTTTGAATGTTATAGATAGAGCAACGATATTGCACAGATCACTAGAAGATAGTGATCCGTGGATAATGAAAGACCTTTATGCCTCGGTTATTGGCAAAAGTTTTGGTTTTTCATTTCGGGCCGACCAGAGAAAAATCTAATTTAACCCATTGTTTGGCCCCTAAGTCAAAGCTCACAAGCTAAATTTCAACCACATCAAATGAACTTTTTGTCAGTTACAGTAGAGTAGTTAGAATCAAAGAGTAAACCAAGTCAAGGTTTTAGTCGGTACCACCACGTTAATGGAGATCAAAACTATCCAAAAGCTGCTATTTTTTTGCTTCAGCAGGAAGAGCCATAGTTTGGAGTCGATTGTCCTGAAAATCTTACGTATTTGTAAAAAGAATGACCATTTTAAAACAAGCCTCATTTTGTTGAGGTAGAAAATCTGGCAAATTCAAAAATTGTAAAAAGGAGCCAATAATCCCTAAAATTCTCAGAAAAAGAGCTAAAAAATGGCCAAATATTTCAAAAAGAGCTAAAAGAGCCAAAAGAGCTAAATGCTCAAATTTGGAGCCAAATTTCCAAAATATCACGAAGAAGAGCTAAATTTAGCCCTAAAGAGCTAAAATTGGTCAGGCTGGATGTGTTAGCTAGCACCAGTCTTTTGGCGCCAATTATGACTTGAGGTGACCAAAAAATGGCCCACGAAAAGGGCCAAAAAATTTAAAATTGGTCCAAAAAGGGGCAAAAAAATTAAAGAAAATTTGCGATTTAATTAAATTTTTCTACTCACTCTATTGATGAGCCTTGCATTGATAGTCAGGACTAGAGCTCTATATTAGAAAGAGTACAATCATATCCAACGCCATCTAGTTCATTCTGCTCGCAACTGCTCGCCGTTCCCAAAAGGATGCACGAGTACCCTCTAAGCTGAACAAATTTTCCAAAATATGAGACCAAGATAGCAACTTTTGAGAAACTA
Source organism: Tigriopus japonicus (assembly GCA_010645155.1). Taxonomy (NCBI): domain Eukaryota; kingdom Metazoa; phylum Arthropoda; class Copepoda; order Harpacticoida; family Harpacticidae; genus Tigriopus; species Tigriopus japonicus. Next base: position 214,453 of record JAAGOF010000257.1, read on the forward strand.
AGGGGCCTAGAACCCTTATGAAGGGGTCCAAAATGAACTGTTAGTGTGTTTCAGATGAGTTAAGATTGCATTACTTGTAAAATTAGGTTTAAAACTTTAAAAGACATTAAGAGAATGAAAATCTATCCCCTTGGACATATTGATGCAAGTGGTGATGGCAACAATGTGATAGGAAATGAAATTGCAGGGCTGCTGAATTCTCTTCCCTCTTGTGCTTGGCTGTCATGGTCATTGCTGAGAAACAGCACAGGGAATTTTCTTCCTCTCTTGACTTCACCCCTGACTGCAATTTAAACTTGCCCACCCACCCATTGATATGCAAGATCACAGGAGTAGCTGGTGGTGGCCAGCAGGGGAGTCCAGGCTTGCTAGCTTCAGATGGCTTGCCCAGCTTGCCCACTGGCACTTGTTAAGAAGGGAACTGATAGGATTGCTGGGCCGGGCCAGCTTTCTCTCTCTCTCTTGCTCGCTCTCTCTCTCGCTCGCTCTCTCTCTCACTCTCGCTCGCTCTCTCTCTCGCTCTCGCTCTCCACACTGAGCCCAGTGAACAAACAAGGAGGACTTGACTCAAAATTTCAGGGTTGCAAGGTGAAGAAAGGAAAACTCAACATTCTCCTCTCTATCAATATTCTATCTGAAACATTTTTATGGTAGGAGCCCTGATTACAAACGTTTTCTCTGAAAAGCATTGATCAGAGTGAGGGGTGAGATATTCATTTTTCTCTTGGTCTTTTAGGTTTTAAACTTAATTTTACAAGTAATTCAGCTTTGAATCATTTGAAACACACTAATAGGTCATTTTGGACCCCTTCATGAAGGTTCTAGGCCCTTTACTTTCTCAAAAGTTGTCACCTTGTTCTCATATTTTGGAAAAGTTGTTAAGCTTAGAGGGTACTTTTGCATTGTTTTGGGAACGGCGAGCAGTTGCGAGCCAAATCAACTAGATGGCGTTGGATATGATTGTACTCTTTCTAATATAGAGCTCTAGTCAGGACAATCAATTGGAGGATCTGTTAGTAACAGATCAAGATGCTTTTGAGGCCGTCAAGAGCTTAAAGCTCTCGAGTTCTCCTGGACCTGATGATGTGACATTTCAGTTTCTGCTGAAATGTTCACAGATTCTTGCCCCTGATTTCTCCTACTTGATGCGTTGCATCTTAGATCAGGGCAAGTTTCCCTCTTCTCTAAAAGTAGCTCATGTCGTTCCAATTTTTAAGGGCACAGATAAGCCACTCCCTAGTAATTATAGGCCCATTTCTCTGACCTCCAGCGTTGCAAAGGTTTTTGAGAAGATTATGAAGTCCAAGCTTGTAGATTATTTGGAAGTCCATGATTTAATTCCTTCTGGACAGCATGGGTTTCGAGCTCATTTTAGTACAGTAACCCAATTGGTAGATCATATTGAGCAAATAATTGAAGGGCGGAAAGTCACGAGTCAGTTGATGTAGTCTATCTTGACTTTGCCAAGGCCTTTGATAAGGTACATCATGGTCTTTTGCTCGATCAACTCAGAGTTTGGGATCCAGGGTAAGGTCCTGAATTGGATTGATAGTTTCATGAGTGATAGGAAACAATTGGTGAAGGTTGAAGGATCTTCTAGTGGCATGTATGATGTCAAGTCAGGTGTTCCACAAGGTTGAATCTCAGGTCCGCTCCTGTTTATTCTTTTTATTGCTCCTCTCCAGAAGTTAAGCGCAAAAAGCAGTATTTCTTCATATGCTGATGACACAAAACTAGTTTGTGGAAGGAATGGTCAGGACTCAAAATGTTTAGTTGAGGACTTGAAGAAAATCTTCTCTTGGGTTGGTCAGAGTAAGTGAATGAAATGGGATGAAACGGGATGAAATTTCGCACAATGAAGGAAACTTTTAGACGTTAATCCACACCCACAGACGGAGAACCATTCCGATACCGGACTTGAAATTGCCTATCGGAAATGATTTGGACGATGTGATGGCTGGCTTCGCTGGCCGGGCGAGGCTCAACCCTCCGACCCTAGCACCAACAATAAAAAAAAAAAATGACTTATGGGACGACCAAATTAGATGTTCCACTCAAAGACAATGGAGGTTGTGATATTGAGCAGGTCTCGTCCATGAGGGATTTAGGAGTTGTCATCCAAGATGATGGAAAGTTTGATGAGCATATCCAGTTGAAAGTGGGGGAGGCATTTCAAACGTGCGCTGGATCTATCGCACTTTCAAGTCCAGAGATAGTATTACGATGCTAACCCTGTACAAGTCGATTGTTCAACCGCATCTTGAATATGCCTCACTCATTTAGGCTCCAATGAGTTCGGCAGGTTTGCAAAAGGTCGAGCAGGTCCAAAGATGTTTCACCAGGAACATCACAGGAATGCGAGAGCTCTCATATTGGGAGAGGCTCCAGAAGTTAGGGTTGTACAGTACTCAGAGAAGGTATGAAAGGTATCTGATACTGTATGTCTTCAAGAGCATTCATGGGCTCTGTCCTAACCCAGGCTTTGAGATCAGTTGTAGCGATCGTAGAGGTTTTACTTGCTTTTTGAGAGCACCTCCAAATCCCAAGGAATCCAGGCTAGCTCGATCAATGAAGTCCTCCTCTCTTCTTTATCGAGCTCCCTCATTGTTCAATAGAATAAGCACAGTGAGAAAAAGGTTGTTGATTTTGTGCTCCGTAGTGTTGCGCCGCCCTTTTCTGGTGATTCTGTTCTTTCCTGTTCTGCGCTCGATCAAATACTTCAAACGGTCAGACTTCAACAAATGGTCGAGAATGAGATGCGATCGTAGAATTTTAGTGAAGCAATGAGACACCAGAGGCCGGGACGGTGCTACGGGGTAGACAAACAGGCCCAGCTGATGTTTACCGAGCTTGCCTAATTTGTTACCCATTAGTCATAGTTGGGAGTATGTAGGAGCTGATCCTCTAACAGCATTTAAGGCAGGATTGGACAAATTTTTGAATACTATTCCTGACCAACCCACTATTCAAGGGTTGTACAGATCTGCCAACAGTAACTCATTGGTAGATCAAATTTCATATAAATGGTAATTTTATAAACTATATTAATCATTAACTCTCTTTACAAGGAATCCCATTCCTTGTAGCGGTATTAAAAAATCCGCCCCCCCCCTCCAAAAAAAAATGTTTTAGCCTGTTGATACAAAATTACCGTCTTTTTTACAACTAATGTGATGCCTTTGTATCGAAAACAACCCAATGACATAAGCTTTGAAAAATTGTTTTTTGAAGTTAACAAACTTTTTCAACACTACATAGATGGAATGCACAACTCAGACCTGTGATGTTATTGTAATTTAAGCCGCAATTACGTAATTGCAATTACATTTCCAAGTAATTGTATTTAATTACATTTGAAACCAAAGTAGTTGTAATTGTATTTAATTACATTTTCACCTACATAAGCAATTCTGGGATTAGAAATTTCGCAGATTTTCCCCCGTCCTTCCAAAATCTTTCGGTGTGTACATTGATTCGCAAAAAGCTCATTGGTTTGTGATGCCCTTTCACATTTTGCGCTTGAAAAGAAAGGAGTTCAAGTTGGGATTGTAATTATATTAATTACTTTAGAGACCAACGTAATTGTAATAAATCATATTTTAGAAGTAATTGGTACAGGTCTGCCACAACTGTGAACTCAGTTTAAAATGTTGTGACGTTTTCTTCAAACCGTTCCAATAAGCACACTAATCTTTACCGCAGTTTGAAATTTCAATGATCGTCATTTGGCCTGGATGTATATTTAAAGGGCATAACATATTTTTCCACCTTTGGTTCTAGGAAAAATGTAATATTTCCTCGAATGTTAAAGCAAAAAAATCAGTCAAAATTGAAGAAAATAAATGAATGGTCAATGCCCAAAAGGGCTTATCAAAATTCAACCAGAAATACCAAAAGGTCTACAAAAATGCATTTGTTTCTAAGTTAAAAATTTACAACCCCAAATATTATCATAAACGAAAAGAACTGCGCTATTTATTGGGGCAAAAGAAGGATATATTGATAAATCTATTAGTGAAGATGTCAAGCGTATCTCCAAAGCGACTAATCGGATTAAATTTACAAATAATATACTAAGAAAAATGGTGCACAAAGAAACAAAATCAGCAAATAATGGCGTTGTCTGTTTTTTTCAATATCCTGCTTATCTTTAAAATATTTTGAAGAACATTTGTTTTATACATTTTACTATTTTTTTCCAAAAAACATTTTCGGGCCCTAATCATCATCTTCCTCTACCTGCTTCAAATCCAATGCCAACTCTCGAATCAACCAAACTAAAGCGGGAGCATTCAAATGATCAGTTCTCAACCACCAGCCCTTTGTGCCTCTTCCAATAAAAACCCCTGATCAAGGGACCGGTTCCGCTTAAAGAAACAATAATGTGCCATGGAAGCATGAGCATTCGCCCATCCTCCATCGTTGTTTCTCCCAGGCGCCATTGCGCATCTTCCAATGTCCCTTTTCCCCCTCTCTTCTCCTCTCTCCAAAGTCAATGCAGCCTCTCTGTTCTCCCTTGAAAGAAGGCGAGGTCCACTTCCCATGTTCCAATGAGGTTGTGAGCCAGTGAGTGAAGAGCATCGACCAGGGAACGATGTAACTTTGTGGATTGCCACTGAGCGTGAAAGCATGTGGTTGGTCATAGTTCCACCTAGAACACGGTTGAAGCCCATTTTGTCATTGTAGCTGACAGCTACATCATATTCGTCTGAGTCATCGCTCATTGCATTCAATTTGGACAACATGGAACACGATCTCAATTTCACGAGCACTGCTTGAGATCAATGGTTCTGTATCATGTGGATAGACCGATTGAGGATCCTCTCGGTACTATGACCAGCAGGCCAGGCAACAAACGGTAGGCCATGCGATTAAATTACGCTAATTTGAAGTCGGCTCAAAAACAGGTTGTGCCAATTATTAACTGCAAAGCCGCATGTTGTTGCCGGAGAGCTCATTCAAACGGAGAAGGCTGTGAAAGAATTTTATGAGCCTTGAAAAAAAGTTTCTGCTAATGTCCCGAAGGAAACAAACCAAACAGACGCGATTGCTATATCCTTTTGCCATGAAGCGTTTCACAAAAATGCAGCAAATGCGCGAAAATTCTCCAAAATCCTAAGATGGACCAACAAAGAAAAACATGGGATAATGAACTGATGCACCAATCGAAAATTGCCTTGGGCACGACAAGTAGTTGCATCAAGGTTCATATCGACTTATTGGAAAATGAGTCCGAGGCGCCAAAATAACTTTTCTAGTTACCAACTTCGAAGTGATCAAACAGCTCATGCGATACAAATTCATTTGTTGTTTGATGGCAAAATCTAATTTAGTTAAATTGTGACACCTTGATTGATGATTTTGTTCTTTTCTATTAATATGACTTTCCGCAGTCATGAGTATTGTGTATGTTCATAAATATTTTAAAAGCCAAATGAGAAACAATTTTCCTTCCTTAAAAATGATTATCATCAAATATTTGTCAAAATATCTTACAGTAGTAACCCTTATCGCAACGACTCTTGCAAGAGATCTACGTTAAATGACGGGCGATGGTTTCACAAATGACTAACAATAGGAAAAACTGAATTATGTGATCACTGGCCTCGGGCAAACCATTTGTTTTAGGGACCCCTGATATAGAGATTGGCCATCATAGGCTAACACATGGTGCCAATCATTCATTCTGATGATTGGTCAAGACGCAGCATCAACAAAAGGCAGATCTGACAAAAGTTTGATAACAAACCAGAGTGCATCTTATCTTCATTATACCGTAGATAGAGTTGTCAGTCATCTGAATGTGAGACATTAATTGATGCTTGTTTTAACTCCGTACTAATTAAAAATTATTTTCACACAACAGGTAAATACTTTAGACATATTTGCAACAGACTTGATTCCACTAACCAAGAAGCACTGGAATCATGGAGTGGGAGGCTAGCAATGAGAATAATGCTTTCCAGTAAGAACAATTCAATTACGTTCTTCTGCAAATGAGACCTTGCCTATGTTGACAAGAATACGTATTTCAATTTTCAGCTCAATCGAGCGTCGGAGACAAAAGTTATGCTCACTCAAAGTTCAGTGCAAATCCTACCGAGAATGAATGAATTAGCCCTTTTGTGGTAATCATTTTACCACAAAAGGGCGAGTTCATTCATTCTATGTTCTCTTCAGTACATAAGTTTGAGAGGGCATAACTTTTCACTCCGGCGTTCGATTGGGCTGAAATTTGAAATGCGTGTTCTTCTCAATGCAAGCCAGGTCTCAATTGCAGAATAACGCAAATGGTTCGTTTTTGCTGGAAATCATAATTCTCATTGCTAGCCTCCCACTCCATGGTTTCCGTGCTTCTTGCACTAACCAAACTTTGCTATCTCATGAGCTAAATAGCTTAGATGTTTTCTGAAAAGAAAAGTTTTCCTTTAATCATGAACCTTCCCTTCCCACATGTTGGAAGACATTGCATACTGTCCACATTACTTGGACTTCCATAGATTTTGCAAGCCATTATCTACATTAGGGTCGCTAATTTGTTCTAAATGTCTATATTGTCTCTGGTCGCTAATTTGTTCTAAATATCTATATTTTCTCTGATCCCAAGTCTCTCTTTTCCTTTTTAACTCATGTTTTCTAAGTCTCTTTTCAAATATTTATTTTAGTTTCAATCGAATCCAAAATTGAATGCTTACTGAGAATTGAGCCATTTTACAATGTAGCATTGAATGGTGGCTGACCAACGTGACCTCAACAACCACACACTCTAGAAAAAAAGTCTCTTGAAAAGTAAAAAAAACAGAAAAAAGCCAGCTTTCAGTTTCTTGAAATTTTTCCGTAACGCTCTGGATTTCATAGAATTACTGAAATCTATTGGTCTGAATGTTGGATCAACGTCTCTCTTGCACAAAAACTGCTGAATTTCCATGGGTGACGTAGATGGGGACGAAAACTAAAAGTATCCATATTAGAGTGGTGGACAGTTCCTCAAATCGGCACCAGAACACCACCTGGTTTTAGTGTTTCCAGTTTTTGAGGTGGTGACTTCCCTTCAGCGCCATTTAAGATAATGCAATATTCGACCATGCTAACTCTAATTGAGTGTTGGATGCAAGACGTAGAAAACAAAAATTCGAATAATTTCTGTTCGTAATGAGTAGGGACAGGAACTTAAGACGAATAAACCTTTTCGTCTTTTTTCGTCTTTATTCGTCTTTTTTACCCTTATTCGTCACGACAAATTTATTCGTCTAATTTGGATTTTATTCGTCTTTTTTCGTCTAATCCGGCAATTTCACTCAACTTTTTTCGTCTAGTTAGTCAAAATTTGGAACTTTTCTTAGACTTGAAGATTTTTTCTCAAATTTGGAATCAAATTGACACTTTTAAAAAAGTTCAACGCCAAAACTTGGGCAACAAAACATGATCCACTATTACATTTTAAATTGTAGAGTTTCCTGACACAAAGAAAGAAAATTGGATTGAAAAGGCTATCTGACTATTCAAAGAATTAATGTCAGCATATCTGCTTCTAAATATTGCTCTATTTAAAACGTTGAAATAAGGGCGGGTTCGAGCTCTTGGTTTTTTTAAATTTATGTTCCACTGACCATTTCTTGCTTATTCGGCACTTTTCCGTTTGTTAACTTTGTAGATTTTGCCATTTTGCGCAAGGGTGCAGCTGTTTCCCCTCAATTGGGCCACACATTTTGTCTACTTTATGGGCAGCAGTTTTAATCCTCTTTACAGGCAATTCATAAGTCTTTTTTGCCACATAAGTCAGTTTTTTTTCGTCTTTTTTTTCGTATTTGTCAGGGTTTTTTCGTCTTTTTTTCGTATTTGTCAGTTTTTTTCGTCTTTTTTTCGTATTTGTCAGGTTTTTGTCGTCTTTTTTGTCGTATTTGTCAGTTTTTTTCGTCTTTTTTGTCTAATCGGGCAATTTTATTCGTCTTTATTCGTCTAATTAGGTAATTTTATTCGTCTTTTTTCGTCTAATTTGACAGTTTTATTCGTCTTAACTTCCTGTCTCTAGTAATGAGTAATTTTGAGTTCAAAGTTTTGGAGAGACTGGAAGAGCTTTGATCATGGTAGTTTTTACAACGATTGTGGCGCAGCCTGAGCAGCCCACAAAGCTCAAAAATTGTGCCAGTCCTTTACACGTGTCTTATAGAGATGTGTTAGGATGGTCGAATAACTGACCACCAAAAAGGCAGAGCATTGCATTATCTTAAATGGCGCTGAAGGGAAGTCACCACCTCAAAAACTGGAAACACTAAAACCAGGTGGCGTCCTAGTGCCCATTTGAGGAACTGTCCACTTCTCTATAACATCAGCAACGACCTTAAGTCGCCAAACCCATATTACGTTGATTTCCACCCAATACGAAGCTAGTTTTTGGCAAAGTCTTGGGTCCTTTTCCTTGACAATTATCTTCTTGTGAGTGGCATCATTTAGCTTAAATGGCACCTATTTTTGCGAAATGATCCTTTTTGAAAAAACGATAGCCATCATAGAAACAGAGTTGACATGTGGCCAAAAAATGGCATCAAAAATTATGTTGTGGCAACCATGTTAGAAATCAACGCAAGATGGGCTTTGCAACGCTAAAGGCTTTATATACAAAGAATCGCAAAGGTCTGGAATCGAAGGTCTTCTCTGATTAGAGGGTTCCTCGGGACCCACGTTCTGATTGGTCAAGCAACCCCTTGCGGCAGCGTGACTAGATGCAGCTTGTCTTGGAAGCTTTCAGGCCTCAAAAAATCACCAATTCGTGGCTTCTAAATCAAGATTAACATATTGAGTGTTTCACGTGACTAAACAAGAGAGGCACCTACTAATTTATGAAGTTTTAGACATGAGATTGTATGAAAAAGTGGAAAGAGTCAACCCCTTTCTTTTTTTGGACACCCTGATGATCTCTACTCCACATGAGATTGGGAGGGCAAGGATCTCAGTTGCTGAACAAAGGGTGGCACTTTACATGCCATTTCCAAATTGGCGTTTCTGGACTTTCTGTGAGGAAAAGAAAAAAATGCTCCAGAATGTTGAAATTTCTTTATGTCTTAACATGGCAATTTGTATCTGAAACATGTATCTATTGGATTGAAAGCCATTTAATCGCAATTTTCCTGGGACAATAGCTTTCAAGACATGCCACATCTAATCACGCTGCCGCAAGGGGTTGCTTGACCAATCAGAACTTGGGTCCCGAGGAACCCTCTAATCAGAGAAGACCTTCGATTCCAGACCCTGCAACTTTGCTCTGAAGTGATGTTTGCAATCCAACACCTTTTTTCTATCGCCATTTGGCAATTTCGTTCAAATTCACTGGAGAGCCGCACCGTTTTGAGGGCCTCTTTGGGCTACGCGTCTGTTGAAGTTCGGGTCCTGTGGTGAGAGGTTCCTGTCTTTTGTAAACTAACCAATCCAACATACAGTATTTTCATCAATCAGCGGCGCATCGTAAATCTTAAAGCTATTTTTGTTCAATTTAGAAGATGGCCCTTTACTTCAAGGTTCTTTGCTTAAGAACGAAGACCATCCTTTTGTGTAAAACAATGGGTCAAAAATGGCGTTTCTTCAAAGATTATCAAAGCATAGAGATGGTCCGAGGCACAAATCCATTGTGTCTCATTCTTTTGTCCGATGCTCACCAATTCCTTCGATTTGGTCTAGAAAAGCATCTTCAAAGAAATGGAAAAGAGCCAAGGAACCGATGCAATGGCTTGGGAACTAGTGTGTAGACACAAACCTTTGGATTGGGACTTCGAAATATCTGGACAAACGAGATGGCCCAGTTTTACATCAAGAGAAGAGAAGTTCCTCTAGGTAGGTTGATGATTATATTATCAACAACAGTCATTCAGGATTTAGTGGAAATGATCCTTTCATGTCCTCACAAAACGCCTCAATAAAGGAGCCCTTTTTTCTTGTCCAAACGTCCAATGTTGGCGTTAAACAAAGTAATCAATCACCATTGGAGAACCTTCAGCCTTGTGTGTTTTAAATTGTCAGATAGGGTCCAACGACTGACCACTTTACGGAAAATGATGGATCTAAAACACTAGGGAACTGTAACCTTATTTGATGCCAAGGAATGGCACTTGAGGTATCCCAAAAATGGAAAAAACACCAATCCTTGGAGAGCCAGTATCTGAGAGAATATAAAAATCCTTCTCTGACAAAGTAAAGTCATATGATTGAAATTTTCTTATTCATCAGTTAATTTCACATCAGCAGACAAAACAATAAATTTTAAAGCATTTTTTTTGCTGCCCGCTCTCTCTTAAGAAATTGTGAAATACCGATTAGTACATTACTTAATTCGTAGTTGTAACAAGGCCATTTTCATGGGAGATTTTCATAGGAGAACAAATCACAATTCTTAAATTTCTATTATGATTATTGAAGTGCATTTTTGTGCAGTCCTTGGCCGAAGTAGACACTCCGGCAAATTGTTTTTTGTATAAACCTCTTAAACATCAGAAATGAAGAGAAAAAGATTATGAACGAAAAAAATAAAGACCGTCATTAGTTTGATTATGAAAATGAAAGTTTTGATTTCAACCATACAATTTCATTCTTTTTGGCCAAACCAAGCTAATCACTTCCTAACCAACTTTTTTGTAATTTGAGCTCAAGGTTGGCGCATTGGTTGGTGTCAAAAGTAGTGGGCTTTTGAAACTCGGTGTAGAGGAGGAGCGAAAAAGAACGAGCTTCCGCTCGTCTCAACAGATCTCGCACTTTTTGGCCCTGCCTGGCTTCAAGTAAAAAAAACAAAAGCAAGCAAATCTCTGATTAGGCTGAAAATGGAGGACATTTTTTTGAAATACAAAAATCAACTCCTCTAAAGTAAACTTGACTATAGGTCGGTTGTTGAGGTAGTTTGGAAGTATAGTAGAAGTTCATCTGGAAGCATAGAAGAAGTATAAAAGTAGCACATGACGCGCAGTAGAAATAACCATGCTCGATCAAGTTCCGTTACATAAACTGTGTTTTTCAAAAGCAGTTGCGTTTTTCAATCTCAGCTTATGTAACGAAACTTGATCGAGCATGTTTATTTCTACTGCGCGTCATGTGCTTCTTTTATGTTTCTTCTATGGTTCTAGATGTGCTTCTACTAAACTTCCAAACTACCTCAACAACCGACCTTACGTTACTTTTTAAGGAAAATGTCAAAATTTGAGCAGAGCATGGTATAGTACGGTATTAGTTCTAGGTAAAGTTCTAGTATTTGAGCTCAAAAAGTCATTTTCAAATTGCAAAAACTTTTAAGACCACTCTTGAGATGCCAATGCAATGCAGAACAATTATTGAATTTTGTTTAAATGAGTCATGGGTAAACATTGTAAAATGTTACTTAAAACACACTTAAAAACAAATATAGGAAAATTTAGTTTGACAAAGTCTTTTCTGTACTTAAAATGTGTTGTTCTAAACTATTTTGGAAATCTATTTTGCGGATCTTTTTTGGACGGCCTTTTTGGTCAGTATTCTCGAAGGATCAATCATGAGGGTCATTACATCAATTTAGACAAACGGATGAGTAGATTTCGACAATATTTTAGGTTGACACACCTACAAGCTTACTTGACAATGAAGATGAAGATAATGTTGAAGAAGATATGTTTTTTTTGCCCGTGACCTAATTGATAGAATTAAAAAACATAAGCTATATTGCATTTATACCTCAAAACTGGTCTCAAAAGTTTATGGAATTTGGAATTGAATTCTTGAGCTCAAATACACGCCGTGAGAGCCCATCGAACATTTGAAACCATTTGACCAATACAACCCACATTATAAAGCATTAGTTCCTCTACGCACCTTTTGACAAATTAGTCAACTGTTGGGTCGAACGACCTTGACTCTTATTTTACATTAGACGATGTTCATTTATCTTCAAATATTTTCTGATGGTCCACACTGACACTTTGCGCACAATTCGTTTGAGGACATATTCGGAATTTTATTGACCGCCTTCTCCTTTTACGAGACTTCCTCCAAGCCCGAGGAGGTTAAGTTTAAAATATTACTTACCTACAACTTGCTTTATTGCCCTACAAATCACTTTATTACCCTACAAATCACTTTACTGCCCTACGAATCAATTCATTGCTCTACATCTAGACTATTTTGCTGAAAGTTCATATCATACGCACAATAATTTGTACGTGTGAAGCCCCCATCTCTTTGACGAGGAATGATCCAATGTGGAATTCGTGGTAGACTTTTAGGCACTGAGTAGCCAACACACAAACTGATAATGGACTGACGGGAGGTGAACAAAGATCCTAAAGCCCGTATTGAGCAGGCAATGCATGCAGGTCAGATAGTACGAATGTCCATGGTTGAACTAATTTTCAGGGTTGAAAAAATCGAAACGGAAGTCTCAAAAAGGATAAGTTGGTCAACAAAATACCATATGCACCTGCAAAGGAAGGGAGTAATGGTCAAGATCCGACATCACTCGTTTCATTTTAATTGACGCCCCTTGGGCTGACGCCCTCGGGTCGCCAATAAAATGAAACTCCCTCCGCCGGATTTTGGCCATTACTCCCTTTCTTTGCAGGTGCATAAATAGTAGTGATGCGACCAAATAAAAAATGCCGCCGTTTTTTACCCACAGTTTATGTCTCTCCTTATTTTATGGAAGTCAGCTTGTGTTGCAGTTTTTGACCAAAAAACTACACAAGGGCAAATGTGGCAACACTTGGCCGAAAAACATTATTTGGTCGCATCAGTAATAAATAGTATTTGGAACCTCCCTTAGTTTGATTTGAAAGTTGAGCAAAACTGGCGACCATCTGGAATTTTTCCCAAAGGAGTCTCCTTCTATGATCATAAGACCATATTTACGGTTTTAACTTATCTTCATCCGACAGAAACCATGATCGAACGACAATCTTTACCATAATTTACTCGTCGATCCCTCGCAAACCAACCGTGTTTTGATCCTAAATCATTCTCGAGCCACATCTACAAAAAAGAATGGTTTTTTCTACTTTTCAGACCAAGCTTAACTCGCGCAGAGACGATAGAATCTTGCAACTCGGATGATTTAGTGACTGTCCTCGAAGTGCACGATCGCAAACCTTACAAAATTATGGACCGGAGTCGAGAAATCAAGAAAGGTGTCATGGCAGAGTCACTTGCCGAACTCATTGAGCGTGGTAAGCCCAATGTCCGACGATAAAAGTACCTGGTACTTAACACTAGACTCTTGAAAACTTCATATTCAAGTCTATGGTCCCCACATGAAAGTTTTCTGTTGGTCGAATGTTATCTGCATGCACTAATTTAGGTTGTTCGAGCACAGTAAAGCATAGTAAAAATAGACCTGCTCAAGTCTCAAGACAGCATAGGCTGACATTTGAAGGCAGCTTATATACTAAATCAAAACTCCTGCATGGCAATTTTGACAACTTTAGTATACTCTCGCAATTAGAATAGCGCAAGGTCTAGCGCTATTCTAACTATAAGAATAGCTAAAGTCCATGAGCTTATAGACTTTAGTTTTGTCCCATCCTTAAAAGCAACCCATGTTGGGATACCCAACAGTCCATTTCAACCCAAAGTTCTATCCTCCTCTCCTTGAGGGACAAATAAAAGACACTGTGCCAACTGTAACAAAATTTTCATCAATATTATGATCTTATCCATGTCCAAGGGCTCCAACAACAGGATGTGTAGAAAACAACTTCTATTCCTTAATGCTTCGGAATTTTTTAAACTGCAGCTTTGAAAAAAAAAAATCTTAATAAAACTACATGATTACAGCCGGATTTTTTTTGTCATAATTCTAGCCCGAGATCTTTTTTATTTGGCTGTGAAGCAGAAATCCTAGACGTTTCATAGAGTAATTTCAGCTGATGGTTGTGTCAGCTGAAATTACTCCTTGAAACGTCTCGGATTTCTGCTCCACAACAAATTGTAGAAAAAAATCCTGGGCTATACTTATGACAGTCCTAAGAAGTCTACACTTACCGCTGCCGCCGACCCCGTAAATCGAAAGCTATAGATAAAGATGGTTCATTTCGTCAAAGATGGAGTGTATATCGGTACATGCGGAAATGTTACTTCCTCAAAAGGATCGGTTTATCATCTTTTTTTCGACGAGCACTCGTCGTGAGTCCACCTAACTTTCTTTGAGACTTTAAAATGGAGAGCTCTAAGAATCATAAAAAGAAAGTTGCCCGTTTCTAACCTCTTTTGGTGCTTCTTCATGTGTTTTCTTATTGACCTTCTAACGTGAAGAACCAACTTTGTACCGCAATCTCCAGCCTTCGATGAGAACCATTTTTTCAGGCCAGTGTGGAAATAAGGTAGACTACGTTCACACGCTTGAAGAGTATAACATTCGGCAATGAAATGTTCAAAGGAGATTCCACGCTTCTTACACCCTTCAATAGGTAGTGTCAAATTATTTCTCTTTGACCTGAAAGTACTTTCAACTTATTTGAGCCTCACTTTGACCTTTGACGACTCAACTTTGATCCTGTCGGCATCAGCCTTTTTTCCTCCAAAACTCCTCTTGGTTCCATTGACAAGTCTAATTTTTTATATTCTCATTCTTGAGACCGACACCTCACCAAACAATAGAAAAATGCCGATCTATGTACAGAGAGATATGGTAACAAAGAATCATTTGTTTAGACACCCTGGTACAGGATAAAAACATTACTTGTTACTTTTAGGAGTTATTACGTTGTATAGAAGAAACCAAATAATCCTTTTCTCTTTAGTTATACCTAGAGCAGTTTTACCTACTGTATCTTTGCCTAATGAGAGCTATTGAGCATCTTCAATGAGAACCAGAAAATCACTGCTTTAAGTAACTTTCCATAAAAGAAATTAGGACTAAAAAACAAGGCTGTTAAACTGGCCTTTTTGACGAGTCACACTCTGTGTGACTGTTAATTGAGATCCACGTCTGCCATGCTTCCATCTATGTTAACGAACACTAGAGCACTCCACATCAATCGTTCATTTCCAATGAAAGTTTTCTTACCCAATTTCCCAAGGGTATTTCAAATTGTGAAACACCTCCCAACAACGGATGCCGTCTTTCACTAACTAACTAAGAATGGTAGGAACCACAAAGGCCACTAAACCAGTCGTGGATGCTATCCATCTCTCTTGCAATAAGTGCATGCACTTACCTTACGAAGTTTTCCTTGCTTCACGTAGATCATTTTGCACCTCCAAATGAAATGAGGTCTCTTTCAACGGCTTTTCTTACAACGTAATGGAATGTCAAATTTGAAGTGTTCTCAAAGTGCGTATGTGCGTGGAAAAGACTGTCAAGATGCGCTGAAGGCTCTAAAGATGGGTTCAAGCCAAGTCCAATGGCACCATGGACCTTTTGCAATCAGCCAGTATTCAGCCTTTTCTCAGTGATGACACGACAAAATGGGATAATGAGATATTCCCTTCACAGAAAGTCTTTTTCCTGAACTTGGTCGGGCAACATTTCTTCTGATTGGACTGAATCAAGTTTTTACCAGACTCCTATGAATCATTGAATTATGGAACGACTCGAAAAAATCCGATAAAAGTTTGGAATCAGACACATATGAGTAGATTTCCTTGATTGGCAAAAAATAAGAGCTCGAGTTTTTCGTTGTGTTGGAAAGACAGCGTCATTTTCGCCTTTTTCCTATCGAACTATATTTCATGGAAAAGGGACGTTTTATCTTTATTGGACCACTTCCTCTTGGGATCTTCGGCAAGTTTTCCAACCATCCATTCCATAAATCTTATTTCGAGGAAAATATGAAATGCTTAGCTGATTGTGAGATTTAGAGAACAATTACAATCTCAAAGGAATTTCTGTCAGGTGCCAAAGGGAGAAAAAGAAATTGTTTTCAATTAGTTTGGAAGGAATTTTGATTAAAGAGCTCATATTATCCAAGTGAGTACTTGACGTTCATTTGGCAGGATCATCTCTTGTTCCCATTATCTCTTTTAGGAAAAGAAAAGCTCAACTACCCTATGGATAAGGAGGTGTACGTGGTTCTTGAAGAAGATGGAACAGAGATTGATGAAGAGGAATATTTCCAAACTTTGCCCGAGAACACTTTGTTGATGTTACTTCATGTTGGCGACAAGTGGTCCCCTTTTGGGCCTCCATTCACGTGAGTTCTGAATACAGCTAAATCATAAGGTCTTTTCTACGACCCTTTTTCCTGCATTGTGTTAAATTTGGACTGTTCCTAACGTCTGGAATTAGAATTTCCATCATTACTCTTTCTTTCCTTGGAGATCCTTCCTGAAAGAGACGCTGACGTCATGATGATATCATACAGGGTTGTCATGAATTAGTGTCCCATGTACTTAACCTGTTTGACAAATCAAAACGGCGAAGTAAATATGTGGTTTAAATGACTTGGAACTCACTGACTTTCTCGATTTTTTCCTCCACCAAAAGAATGCAAGTAGAACTGGTACATTTTTAAACATATGTGGTCACCCATTCTAGTCATGAACTTAATGTTTGAAGGGTAATTGTTGGTTTGGTTGGGACTCTGAAATGCGACTACCTTGTAAACCACAACCACGAGTAATGGACTTTCTCCTAAAACATTATATTTCACAAAGAACCATTAGTCTGAGGCACATCATCTTGGATAAATTTTGTGGATCAAATTCCGATGTACTATGATTTAGCGCGCAAAAGATAATGGTTGTGGCCAAAAATAGATGCGTCATGACATAAAACTTAACAAAAACTCCTTCAAGTATTAATATCAACCTTGAACCTTGTGACTGGAAAGGTCACGTAGGCACATAAGATATTGGGACATTGCATTCTTTCTTGTGGTTAGTTCTTTCATTATGACTTGGGCCCGGATTTTTTTGTGGAGCAGAATTTCAAGACGTTTCGCAGCGCAATGTCAGCTGGTGGTTGTTGACACGTGTGATCGTCAGCTGACCTTACTCCTTGAAACGACTAGAATTTCTGCTCAGCGGCAAAAAATGTTTTCCGGGCTCTACTAATGACTAGATCCATAGAGCCATAGGCATAGGAATACGAATAAATGAAGAGAAAAATGTGAAAAGAACATGACAAGAATGACCCAAAAATGCAAAACAGACGTCAAAAAACGCCGATAAAAAGACCAAAAAAATGGCAATAAAAAGACGATAAATGTCAATAAAAGACAAAACATGTCATCAAAAGACAAAAATACTAATTAAAAGATTAAAGAATTAAAAACACTGAAAAAAACGCAGGAGGTAAATTGGTCTCTATTGATGGACGAGTTCCTACCAAACTTGGGTAAACAAAAACCTTTGGAAGTGAAAACGGTCACTTTGGTCCGATTTCAATCGTAAAAATCTTTTCACCTTTTCATAAGCTTCAGCAGGTATGTAATGAGATGTTTTTTGGTGTATTAAAGGCCTTCAAAGTTTTAAATTCGTTCGAAATACGCCACAAAAAGACTCCCATGTTGTTGGCTTTTCCATGGAAGCGCGAGTCGAACCACCAAAAAGGAATTGATTTACTAATGGCCTTTTAGAGTTGTAAAGGAGATGCATTTCCAATGAAATCGAGATGCTTCACGTTGATCCAAATATTTTTAGAGCACAATTTTTCAGTAAGAAAAGACCTGAATTGATCGTAGCTTTTTGCGTTATCATATTAAATTCATGAAAGAACCTTTGATTTTCTGGAAGACGAGGCTAACGATAAAAAGTGTGACTTCCAATAAGAAAAATTCAATTGTATAAGTGTTGAAAGTTAAAATATGTTCCACACTCGACATTTGCAGTGGAACACGATGAATTTATTCCAACTGGAAATCGCATTTTTTCACCAGTCTCGTCGTCCAGAAAATTCAGTTATTCTAACTTTTCTCCATGTCCATGTTACGTACATGCAAATGTGTGCTCTATCCTTTGATGTATCCGTTGCATCTAATACTTACCGTAAAGAACACCCTTTCATGTTTTGACATTATTCAAGTGCCTACTCAGCACATCCATTGGCAAAAGCCCTTAATTTCCCAATCTTGTATGAATCTACTTTTGTTTTGACAGCCTATGTCACTTTATCCACATTAGGCGACTTGGCGTTAAGGTGCCAACCAAGGCCCAAGGACGTAATGGAAGTGCATGCAAACACTTCCGGGAGGCTAAGCTTTGCATCCAAGGGAATCGAGAGCGACGAGAACTCCGAATCACCAGGACCAGTCCAAGAAGTACTGAATTTTCTGGATGGAGAAGCTAGCGTCGAGAGTTATGATTTCCAGTAGGATCAAACCAATTGCTTTCTTTGGTCAAATGAGATCTTGGTTAAATTTGGTAGATTATGTTTTTCAAGATTCAGCTGAATCGAATTTCGGAGGGAAAAGTTATGCCTTCTCAAACTAAAGCATTGAAGAGAGTATAGAGTGAATGGACTCGCCTTGTAGTGATAAAGTAATCGTCAGAAGAAGGCTACTCAATAAATTCTCAAAAGTTTTGCAGTGAGCTTTGAGGGAGCATAATTTTTGCTCCAACGTTCTATTACGCTAAAAATTGAAATATGTAGTCCACTTAAAACAAGCAAGTTCTAATTTGCAAAAGAACAGAAATGATTTGATCCCTATAAATATCATCATTCTGATCGCTAGCCTCCCACTACAAGAGTTTCAGTGCTTATTGACCAGTCTCACAAAACTGAAGTAGAGCCATGTTTTATCAATGACGCCGCTCAACAGGGATCAGAAGCATTATTTGATTACACTTTCCTTGGCTCTACATTATGCACCATTTCCATCGTATTTATCACATCTAGTTTCCTATGCCCATTAGCTGGATAGTCGACAATGATGGACTTAATAGTCATATCAATGAAATACGTTCCATAGAATTGTTAGTCCTTGTAAAAAAGACGTCCTTGGTGCGGTGGCTCTCAAAATAAGTAATGTGTCCCAAGACCCAGGTGTTCGTGCCAAAAAGTACGGTGGTGTATTTTCCTACATGAGCAATGCCCATGGGTGATATTAGGGAGAATGGAGTTAGGAGCTACCTTTATTGCACTTTGACACCAGGGAATTTGCCTAATACATCTTCCTCAGCATGTAATAAATGAACACCAAAGTGAAAGCTTATAGACTAGCTTATATGAAGACCAAGTTACAATTAGTACATAGACTGTAGACTGTAGAATGTAGACTGCAGAGCCTTAAGCTTCAATATTGATTTGGATTCTAGGTATGGCAGAAAGATCTTGGAAGTTGGCTCACATTACCTGATAGTTGTCTGCTCATCTAGAAAAATATTCAATGAACAATCATTGATTATTGTTTCCCGATTCCAAAAGGAAAAAGAAGAGTAGCGGCAAATCAGAGCCGCTCACATTTCTCTACCTCATCAAAAGAAACTAATAGACCTAGGTTGATAAATTTCATGAAAACAGGAAGTAAAAGTCGTTCCTTCTCAAAACACCCGATATGGTTAAGCCAAATTAATAATCTACCCATATTCTTGGTGTTACTGACTAGAAGAGGAACGAGAAAACCAACTCAAAACACATCGCTTTTTTAAGCTTTTTATCCTTATTTTACATTTATAAATATAAAGAAGCTACTGTTGGAGTAATATCAAGTTGTTGGGCTTTTTTGAAGTTCACGTGTTGTCGCCACTATTAAACCTACAGGAAGTTCAAGTTAAAATGCAATCCAATTTCTCAATCAATGTAAACAAATCAGGCCAAAAAAATCGGTTCAGTCATTAAAACACAAAATGAGAGTGCTAATGCCCTTCTATGGCCATTTTTGGTCAAAAGATCGTCGTCGAATTTGTTCTCGGGCAGGTTTTGCTTTGTTGGGCTCTTTTTCGAAGCCTCACGTTTCATTCAGCCGATGTCGCTAGTGTCAAGCTGACCCTTCTTTGACACCGCCCTCTTTAAATAAATGATTGGCCGTAAAAAAATTGCATAGAGGTTGATATCAAGAGATACCGGGGCAGACTGGTAATGAATTTTGTAGCAGGCAGCTAGGGCATTTCAGTGGCAAACATTTTGAAACTAGTAGGCTGAAACTTGCCTTACTTGCCAAAATCGCCAAGATTAGAACTATGATCTTTCATTTCTGTTCCAGTTTTTCCCATATTTGTCAGAAATATTTGCTTATTAGTGCAACTTCTGACCAGTTGCAGCAACAAACAAGGCAGGCAAAACGGCAGCAGGGCCCACAAATAATACAAAAACTAGTACAGAGAAATGGAAGATCCCATACAGTAGTACTTATCTTGGTGATTTTGAAAGTGATCCTGGCTATAGACCTTCGAAGTTCAAAATTGTAGTTCTAGTGAGTACTAAGGTAGCCAGTATATGTACTATGTTCTTGCACCTTCTATGAGTAGTTCACAACCGTTTGGCTTTTTTTACATTTCATTGTGCAACGCATTACTCAAACTTGAAGTTTATTCTTTTGGAGATCAACCAATATTACTTCAGTTTTGGGATTTCCCAAGTTATCAAGCACTTCAATTTTTCAGGCTGGGCTTGTTTCCATTTCAGTTGCCTCAAGCCAAACCAAGCATTCAAAGCGGAGCTCAGAGGAACTACTGTCGGGAGCTAGCCTCGGTCGTCAATGAAGAGCCTTTTCCCGCAGTTTACTCGTTTTTTTTATTACGGTAAAAACAATTCCCCTTTCGTCTCGGGAGCACGTGTAAAATATAATGAACTATCAAAACATAAACAAACGCGACGCGTAATCGGGTTTGGTGAAAGGGATCTCGGCCCAACCTCTCATCTTGATAGCGGACCGTGTCCGCCACACTCCCCATCCGGCACTAATCCGTAGATTCTGCCGAACTTTTTGCTTCATCTCCCTGGGCAGCGTCCGATGTTGAGGAAAGGAAAACCAGATCACTGATAGGTCGATTGTAAAAGGAGAATCGGCATCCCTTTGATGGTCCCTCAGACGTGGCGGTCTTCACAATTGCGGACCGTACTAGACCATCATCGCTCTTTTTTACACTTTCCACTCTAGCCATTGGCCAATGGCCTCGTTTGGCTCCCTTGATTCGCAGGAGTACGAAATCTCCGACCTCCAAATTTTTCTGTTTCTTGTTCCACTTGTTGCGCTCTTGTAAACGATGGAAGTAGGTCTTTCTGTATCGCACCCAGAACTGGTCTGCCAAGAATTGGGCGCGTTTCCATCTAAATTTTCCATAAGCCATGATGTCTTGCTTTGTAAAATCTTGAACAGGACATGAATAGGAAGAGAAGAACTTCTTTCAGAGTAAGTAGTGATGAAGGAGAGATTGGTAGCGGATCGTTTGGGTCCTCTGAAACGATCCATAACGGGGTGGAGTTCACTACGGCTACTGCCTCTTGCAAAAAGGTGTTGAACTCATCCAGAGACAGAAGCCTCGGACCTGCTTGTAAAAGCGCTCCTTCGAGACAACGTCGGACCTGACCAATCTTTCTCTCCCAAATACCGCCGAAATGTGATGCACCAGGTGGGTTAAATTTCCAATCCACGCCACGGGACCCCAACTCTCCCTGTATCTGCTCGAGATCCAAGTCCTGATTGTTGGAACCCACGAAATTTGTCCCACGATCACTTCTAACCATCTTGCACGTTCCTCGAATGGCCAGGAAACGGCGTAGACTGTTTCTGAATGAGGATGTGTCGAGCCCAAACAGCACCTCTACGTGAACAGCCCGGGAGGCTAAACATGTCAGGAGTAACGCCCATACCTTGACTGTTCCAAGGTTGGATCTTGTGCGGGGTCTGTCTTTGACGTGAAAAGGTCCGAAAACGTCAAGTCCGCAATTGGTGAAGGGTGCAGTACGCGAAAGACGATCAACGGGTAAGTCGGCCATCAATTGCTCCATTACTGGAGCCCGGAGTCGTCGACAAAACTCGCAATGTTTCACAAGGTATCTGACAGCTTGAGCACTCCCCTCTACGTGGTAACCCGCTTCTCTGACGGCTCCAGCCGTGACGTGCCTCCCTTGATGTTGAATTAATCTGTGGCAATGTTCCAAAATGGATTTACTGATTTGATGTTTCCTTGGCAAAAGAATTGGATGCTTCACATCACTCGGGAAGTCAGAGTGTTTCAGACGCCCTCCGACACGAATGATCCCAGATGAATCCATGAAGGGGGATAGTGAAGCGAGTCTGTGATTTGATGGTAGCTTTCCGTGTTTTTTAAGAGATTTCGCTTCCATTGAATAACTAGTTGCTTGAGCGTCCAAGACCAAGAATTGGATCGCACGAGATCTCACTTCACTTAATGAGAGTTCAGGTTGGTCTTGGCCAAGTTTCTTTGAAATACGATTCCGGTAACGCCTCAGACGAAGTAGAAGGCGTGAAACTCTATCCAATACCAGGTTCCAGCGACCATGTGCCACAAATAAGTGAGTCAAGTGCCTCCCTAGTGGAGAAATGGTTGCTGACAAGACTCTTTTATCACCTGAGATCTCTTCAGGAAGCGCGTCCTCTTGGAAAGGTTCAGAAACGGGAAACGTTAAGTTGAGTTGATTTAGAAAGAGAGGACCCCCGAGCCATCTTGATTGAAGCAGGGAAGTAGGATTAGTGGGACGAGAGGCTATGTCTCCGGGGTTGACGTCTGTAGGAACATATCTCCACTGAGTAATTGCTGAGGTGTTAAGGATGATATCAATTCTTCTTGCAACATATCTAGCAAAATGACGCTCTCTGTTTCTCAGGTACCCCAATACAACCAAGCTGTCGGTGTAGAAAAACACTTCATCTGGTTTTCTGGAGAGATCACTGACAATTGTTGCCAGGGTTTCCGTTGCTTGGACTGCTGCACAAAGTTCGAGTCGGGGAATTGACTTTGCCTCGCGGGGGGCCACTCTTGATTCACCTCTTAGAAATGCAACTGACACATTCTGATCTCCGACCGACCGACAATAAATAACTACGCCAATGGCGTCCTGGGAGGCGTCAGAAAAAACATGGAGCTCCTGCTTGAACGTGTTGTCAAATCCATTTGGTCTCAAGCCTCTTGGAATTCGTAAGCCATTGAGCAATAGCAAGGAGTGCTTCCACTCCTCCCACTCGGGCAAAAAGCGGGATGGCAGCGGGTCATCCCATCCGAGTTTGGAGAGTTCTTCCTCCTGCTCTGTCTTACGGGGCATCACCTTTCTTTGGAACAGCCTTCCCGCCAAGATCACGGGACAAGTGAAACCAATGTTGTCATAAGGGGCATTTACCGTGGCAAGCACACCACGTCTGGTGAAAGGTTTCTCCGGGATGTTTGTTCTGATGAAGAACTCGTCTTGCTTGATATCCCACGAGATGCCCAGAGCAGACTGAGGCTGTAGACGATCATCATCTAGCTCCACTTGAGTGACATCTTCTGCGACCTCGGATGACGGGAAGGCATTCATAACAACAGGGTCGCTTGCAACAATCTTGTGCAAACGGATGTTGAACTTGGAGAGGGTTTGGCGTGCTCCTTTTAGGATAGAAATGGCTTCCTCGCTGGTTTGGGCAGTTCCCAGTCCATCGTCTACGTAAAAATTACGCTCCACAAACTGTCTGGTCCTGTCAGATTGGTCCAAATCTTGGCAGGTGGCTCTCAAAGCATATGTGGCCACTGCCGGGCTGGATCTATTCCCAAAAATGTGGACACATGCTCGAAACTGCACGATCTCCCCACTGGGGTCATTGTCCTGATACCAGAAGAATCTCATGAAGTCCCGTTCATTTGGGGGGACAAAAAATGCATGAAACATTGCCTCGATATCCGCGGAAAATCCAATTGGACCCTCCCTGAACCGTGTGATTACTCCCCTCAAATTATTTCCTTGGTCTGGACCTTGGAGAAGTTGGTTGTTGAGGCTAGTGCCGTGATAAGAGGCCGAGCTATCATAAACTAATCTTATCTTCCCTTTCCTCTTGTGACGAACGGCAAAGCAAGGTATCCACCAGGCCCTTCCAGGGTAGGGATGGAGTTCGTTATGGGGAACTTGTTCCACTTTCCCAGTGCAGATTGATTTTTCCATGGCTTTGACGCACTCTTGAAGCATTTCGGGATCTCGTCTCATGCGGTTAAGGGTGCCAACCGATCTTCTTTTGACAGCATTGTAGTTGCTTGGAAGACGTGCGTTGCTGTCTTTGAAGGGGAGTGGAAGTACAAGAAATCCTTGTTCATTCACGTCGAGCTTGTTGTCCATGAGGGTTAGGAATTGTTTGTCCTCTTGTGAGAGACCCAATTGCTCGTCGTCTGGAAGTCGGATGAAAATATCTGGCACGAATTTCTCTAACGGACATTGGGTTACAGGGGCCCATTTTGAAGAGCCCATCGCCACCTCCTTGCTTGCAAAGATCCGTTGGGGGCTTCTGAAATGATCGTGAGACACAGCAGTGCGAAGAGTCCTTCGGACCCTGTCATTAGTCCGAGGGCAAATTGAACCAACCAAGGCCCAGCCTAAACTCGTATCGTAAGCAAACGGGGCCACTTCTCCATATTGCTGAGATTTCAGCAAGTTACCTGCGTCCCGTCCCAAAAGGACCAGAACTTCCGCGGTTGAGTCAAATTCTTGGAAATTATCCGCCAAATGTCTGAGGAGGTCTTGAGATCTCACCATGCTTGGAAAAGCTACTTCATCTTTCGAATCTGGGATCATTGAGTTGCCAAATAGTGGCGGAAGATGAAAGATCTCACTCTTCCCGACACCTTGAATTGTAAGTCCCTTTCCAATCATGCCGCTAACCAATGATTGATGCCTCTCCATGGTGGTCAAGAAGTAATCCTGAACTTCGCCTTTCATTTCAAAAAAATCAAAGACCGACGGGTGAGCAAATGAGCTCGTAGATTCCTCATCGATGATGACATAGGATCGAAGGGTTTTGGTGGAACCGGCAGGAAATCTCAGATCGGCTAGAACTGTTTTGCCACAACTGCGTCCTCCCACCAAGCCACACACGGAAGTACACAGTGACGTGAGGCCGCTTGGGGGTTGGTAATGTCCGTCTTGATGTGTTGTTGTTTCTTTGTAGTCATTTCCATTTTTGTCATCTGAATGTAGAGCTGAAATGTGCCCCTGTGAAGAGCACTTCTTGCAAACGATATCGCTACGGCAATCGACTCTTTTGTGAGGGCCAAGGCACCGAAAACAAAGACCGTTTCTTCTTATCACATCCTCCTTTGAATTGATACCCATAGAATGAAACAATTGACAATCCTCTAAACAATGGTTCCCGCTTTTGTGCAAAGGGCAGCTTTTCCTAATATCGACGCCTGTAGCCAACGTTCTTTGTGATGAAAACTTGAGATTGTCATTCTGAATAGGTCGCGACGGTCTAAGGGTTTCGGTAGCAGGCCGCCTTGATTGGATATACGCCGGGTTGTTCGCCCAATCGGTCTCTCTAGACAGAAATTCCAGGAATACGGAGAAAGGTGGGGAAAGTCCTCCATTCTCTTCCTCGTACGAGCAGCCGCGACGCCGCCAACGGTTGAAAATGTAGCCTGGTAGCTTGTTGGCAATGGAGCGGATGCCGATCTCTGTGTCAAAGTGACGAAGGCCAGGGACGGAGGACATTTGTCCGCCTATTTGCCTACAAAGATCGCACAAATCTTGTAGTTTACTGGCCACGTTCATGGTTCCAATTTCTGGGAAGGCGTTGACTTGGTTCACAAGGTGGGCGGTCACTCTTGAGCTGGTGCCAAATCGTTTGGCTAATGCTTCCCAAATTCCTTCAATTGTGGCCTCCGGATTCATTCCTCCTGCATCCCGGAAGTTTTCGACTACCCGCAGGGCCTCGCCCCCCGTGTGGCTTTGTAACGCCCTGATCATCTCCCTTGGCGAAAGCTTCAACTCCTTGGCTTCGGCCAAGAAACCCTCACGCCACGTTGTATAATGAGATGCTTTCCCGACAAAAGGAGTCGGCGAAGACCTGAAAAATTCCATTTTCCCAAGATACCGTGTAGTTGCATCCAATTGCGACAGAGATGGTTGGACACAAGCATTTAAGTCTGATGTCATAGGATCAACTCTCCCCATCGTGCATTTTTCTCCATCAGTTAGTTCTAAATCGTGGGGATGAGCATTGGGAGTGGCCACGTCATTTTGATCTTGGTTGTGGCTGGAATCTCCAGTGACTCCCATAGAAATATTGTTTGAGTAGTAGGCTGCCGGTTTCCGTGGGTTAGTAGACTCGTTGATGAACGGATTGATTGGGTTCCGAGTATTTTCGGGCCCCTGGAAACGGACCATTCTTTCTAAATCAGTCTCCACAGGAAGAGGCAAATCAGGGTCCGAATCAGTTGTTGCGTTCAAAGCGGCCAAAGTCATTCGCTTTATTTTTTCTCGTTCCAGTGCCTGTTTTCGAATCTTTAGCCTCTCTTGCTCGATCTGGGATTGACTCTCTTGACGTATTTGAAGCTCCCGGGATTGAAGTTCAAGTTCTTCAATCTTCGATTGGACCTCGTCTTCGGCTTCTTTTTCTTTTAACGTCCGGAATAACTGTTGACGTTCCATTTCCGAGGGGGACAAGGATATTTTAGAAGCTTCAGATATTGATAATTCTGATCCCCCAAGTTCTAATTTCTTTCGTGCTAATTTAGCCAGCCCTAAGCCAACCTGGTTGAGTAAATCGTTTCTGTCATTTAGTTCCTCCGACGCCTCTTCCAAAGATCCGATAGCCGTGAACTTCTCCACTAGCGTTATTGACGCACGCTGAAAATCCCCTTTCTTTTTCTTTAGATTCTGGGCTACGGCTCGAACTTTCTCGATCGATCCATACTGACCGCAGTCCTCGCCCAACAGAGCCGTGATCGCTTTCCGGTTGGCAGCCACCTCGGCCTTTAGGTGATCCAACGAAGGTCGAGGATACCGAGACGATCTTCTTGATTCGCTTTGGGCGCGAGACGCGTCTTTTGAAGTAGTTGACCGTAGGTCATCAGGGGTCCCTTCCATCCTTAATTCCGAGTGCTAAGCCGGCGAGATTGCACGCGGGGATTGTTTTTACTGTCGGGAGCTAGCCTCGGTCGTCAATGAAGAGCCTTTTCCCGCAGTTTACTCGTTTTTTTTATTACGGTAAAAACAATTCCCCTTTCGTCTCGGGAGCACGTGTAAAATATAATGAACTATCAAAACATAAACAAACGCGACGCGTAATCGGGTTTGGTGAAAGGGATCTCGGCCCAACCTCTCATCTTGATAGCGGACCGTGTCCGCCACAACTACAGTTGATCATAAAGGTCTATAGAGAGGCCATTGTCGTCATTTTGTCTGCCTTGTTTATTGCTGAAACTGGCCAGAAGTTGATTGAAAAGGCAAACATTTCCGAAGAATATCGTAAGATACTTGCCCAAATAAGAGGAAGAACATAGTACAAATGAAAGTGCGCAAGACAAATATTCAATGCCAAATCCCATAGTTGGGTGATTTAATGCCTGTGAATTGGCTATCATCTTCATTGAACACCTTGGCATAATTTTGGAGAAGCAAAGCGTGGACAGGAGGCCACATGGCCAAAACACTAATGCTTTTCAAAATTTTGCCTTCTACGAATACGTTTGTTTGGGCAAGTTTCAACTAGTCCCTGATGATGAAGGGCCCTTGCTGCCCAAAATGAAATTTCACGACCGGCCTGCTCCGGTATCTCCACTCTGGGACCTCTGTGCAGTTAGGGTTGTCAAGCTATTTGTGGTCTTTTTTGCCTGATCTTTAAGTAGAAGCAAAAACTCCTATCCTGTTCCAGAATTTACCATTTTTTGCTTAGATTTGTGAAGATACTTGCCTTCTTAGGGGCTATATGATCGGAACCAGAAGGAGTGACCGGACATCTGTGAAAGAATTGCGAGAAAGAACTGGAATCCCGTCAGCAAACCACCTGGTGGCCGAGTGTGTCCTTTTGGACATGTGGGGGGTCCTTCACCAAGATCTACCATTCCCAAAAGTACTTCTAGAAGACAGACCTGTCCAATGCTCAAGAGGGAACCGCGAAGCAAAATTCAGAACCCAAGCCCTGAGTAAGGTCAACAGGGGATGGTTCTGGGCAAAGGGTGTGCTTCTCTGGAACAAGGCCCACCAAGGACTGAGAGATGCATCATCAAAAGAAAACTACAAGAGAGAAGTCCGAAAATTTGTCAGCACACTGCCACATTAAAAAAAAAAAAAAAATAAGACACAAACCAGATTCAGGACAACATTTCGAAACATGCATAAACCCAGACGTATCAGTTTGATCCTTAACTCATTATTTAAAAAAAAGAAAAAAGTCATCTGACTTTTCAGTAATAAATTCTCTCTCTATATATATGAGGCATGCTTTGTTAAACTTGAGTGCAAACCATTTTACTCCTCTTATGGTGGCCAACAAATTGAAATTTAACTGGCAAATTTGACATTGGGTGAAGGGCTTGAAACTGCATGCAAGCTTTCAAGCACAGCCGAAAATTGTTGCTTGGCCCAAACTCCTCTTCAAGCCGCACCTTGGCGAAAAGGGGGTTTCCTTTTGTGCATTCTGCCACCAGATGTCGTGAATCGGGGCCAAATCGTGACATTCTATAGCCATTCTTACCTACACAAGTTGTTAGAGACTAAAAGAGTTTGAATGTGTGACCAGAATAGTAAGGTTTGTTACTTCTTTATTCAACAATTTCAAGAAAGAAAATGACAAAATGACCAATTTTCTTGACTGAGCAAGCAATTGAGATATTTCATGTACAGTCAACTTCGGATATAAGGGACCCAGATATAAGGGATTTTTGCTTATAAGGGACTGTTTTGGAAGGTCCGGATGATCGATTTCCATGCAATTTCGGTCGGATATAAGGGACAGTCGGATACAAGGGACGAATTTCGGTGGTCCCGCCGGGTCCCTTATATCCGAAATTGACTGTATTTGCATCGGCCATGATTTTCTCAGATACGTCATCACGTGTATCCTCAAGGAAAAACAATACACCTTTTTCCCACTTTATACTTCCTGACTCCACAAGGGTATTTTCAGAGAAAATCAGGTGTACCACACCTGACAAGGGACTCGATGGTCACAAATGCTAATCCCAGATCAAGAATACTGCATAAAATTTAGCTGTGCTATCTAACATCAAAAGGTTCCACTTTAGCCAAAAAGGTTTTTTGTTTATCAAGTGATATATTTGATATTTCATCTTACGTTCTAGTGATGCATTTATTGCATTGAAAGTACCACTTACATCAAATCGATTTTAAGCGATTTAAAAATTCGCTGGCTTCACTTTGAAAAAAGTAGTTACCCAGCGATGACCAAAATCCATCTCGATTTTTACCCAAATGGAACTATAAGAAGTTTCTGCTGTTCCTGCTGAATCTATAACCGAAATTCTGCTCAACCTTCAGACTTTTCACACCAACCTCAAGGAGACTTTAAACTTTTTTTTACTAAAAATCATTGTTGGTCCGTTTGCGGGTCAATAAGGGGGTCCCCAATTTCAGGCACTCTACTTCTTCCAAAACTGCCGTTTGATCATTGTCATCTGTAAATCAATGTACAACCTGTTGCCACCTTAAAATAGCTAGAGGTCACATTTTATCATGATGATTAGGGACAGGAGGTTAAGACAAATTAAACTGTCAAATTAAACGAAAAAAGACGAATAGAATTGCCTGATTAGACGAAAAAAGGCGAATAAAATTGACCGATTAAACGAAAAAGACGAATAAAAGTTCCCAACAGACGGAAAAGAAGAAAAAAAAATCCTTGCAAAATGGAAAAAATCGAATTAATTTCCCAAAAAGGCGAATGAACCTATCTTATAAGAAAGAAGAAAAATTAAATGCCCGTCCAGACGAAAAAGGACGTTTAAAGCTGCTCCCACAAAATAGACGTTACGTATGTCCCTATTGATAAGGACCAATCTGTTTGAACTGATCTGACTGTCAAAAACGGCGAAATCTAGAAAATTAAAAAAAAGGAAGTACCTAACGAGCAAGAATTAGCCAGTAGTCCATATGTCAAATAAAAACCAAGAGTTAAAATGCCTTTTTAATGGAACGTTTTTAGTACAGCCATACTTAAAATCAGATTTGCAAATCCAATAATTGTTCTGATGGCCTTTTCAACCCAATAGTAATCTTTTCTTTCTGTGTCTGTCGAGCGATTGTAGGTGAAAAGGTCACAAGCAAAACGGTCATAGGTAAATAGGTCACAGTAAAAAGGTCACGGGGTAAATAGGTCACAGTAAAAGGTCACGGGGTAAATAGGTCACAGTTAAAAGGTCACAAGGTAAAAAGGTCACAAAGTAAATAGGTCACAGTAAAAAGGTCACAAGGTAAGAAGGTCACACGAGAATAAGTTCTTGGAATCATTACAAACACATAATGTTGTTGGGCTGAACATCGTACTTTAACTGAGGTTGAGACGATTTATCAATCATGGGCTTTACTGGACGTTAAGGAAACGTCAGTATGACACTAAACAACAACAATAATTCAGCAAATCAAATAACAAGGAGTGTCTCTTTAACAAAGGTATAGGTTATAGATAATTTGAACTTATTACTGTTCAAAAGTTAACACCAAAAATCGAAGTTGAGGAAAGATCTGAAATCAAGGGACTTTGCCCGATTTGGCTCCATCTAGCGGCGATTTTTGTAACTTTCAATTAACATTCTTCATAGAATACTACAAAAGCAAATGTGGGGGTCAAATTCAAAAGGTTCTGAATATTACTGAAGTTCTTGAGGATTCACTTAAAACCCATTCTCACCTTCCTGACCATGGCGTGATTGTCATTGCCAAGATAATATTTTATTCTTGTGAATGCACTGAACAAACGAACATCTTTAATTTATTGCTTGAAGTAATGATAAGTCCTTTTCTTGCAATATCACGAGGCTTGCTTGATTGGCAGCCCAAATGGTGGCATTGCTAACCCTTTCTGTGGATTATAATAATCGAGTCATGATTGACTACCTTTGGGGTATTTCATATAACTTATACTTAAAAAAATTTTCATGACAAACCCTTTAACTAAAAAAGTCCCGTTAAGTAGTAAATAATTGAAAAAGTATGTTTCAACCTCATCCCTCAATACTCTTTCATACACATTGTGTTTCTGAGTGGCTCTTATAGAAATACAAAAGAAAGTGTTTTGCATTGCCTTTATATCTCAAAACTGGCCTCAAAAGTTTCTGGAATAAAAGAAATACTTCTCCAGCTAAAAAAAAACACATGGCTGACACAAGGGCAAGGTATTCCATGTCATAATTAGATAAAAATATAACCTTTTTGGTTTGTTGTATTTTTAATTCATTAAATTTTTAATAAGTATTGGTACAATTTCCTTCCAACTTCCAACTAAGGACCCTTTCAAGTACAGGATTTGTCGAAATTTTTTATTCTTCAAAGCACGAGAAGATTTAAAGAATTAAAACTGTACTGGCATCTGTACATAGATTGTATGGCATACAGTCCATGTGCTCAACAACAAATTATGAATATCATTTCAATTTGAAGTTTTATTCTGCCTATTTCTGCTTTTGAATTCCTTACCTTGTGACTTCTTTTATTGTGACCTATTTACCTTGTGACCTTTTTACCGTGACCGTTTTACCTTGTGACCTTTTTACCGTGACCGTTTTACCTTGTGACCTTTTTACCGTGACCTTTTTACTGTGACCTATTTACCGTGACCTATTTACCTTGTGACCTATTTACCGCGCGCCTGTCGAGCAACTGTACGAGTACAAGTTAATTTATAAGTGTGGATTGTATTTTGTTTGTGCAAAACCGCAACTGACAATCAAATTATTACATTAGCCCATGATTGGTAGGGCTGAATTTCCTTTGAAGTTCTTATTTGCTTGGAAAATTGAAAAAAAAAAAAAAAACGCTGCAAGCGCTTGAAATCTAAGAAAATCCAAATTTTTGGCCAATTAGACGAAAAAAAGACGAATAAAATCCAAATTCGACAAAAAAAAATTGCGACGAATAAAAGCTTTTGGCCTTTATAGACGAAAAGTTTTTTCGTCTTAAGTTCCTGTCCCTAATGATGATATTTCTCAGTGCATCGGGACAAACTGGATAAGAGCGCCCTCTGTCCAAAAACACAATGAAACAAATTTCCCCTTCAATCTATTGCCATGACAATGAAGATGCGTTCCGTCACCAGAATTCATTATCAATTGCTTGTGCTTGTTTGCCATTGTCTTTACTCGCTTTTTTCTCTATCTTTCTACAGACTCCATGAGCTGATGGAGAACGAGATCCAGGTGTAGGCAGGATTTAGCGACACGCCCATCTACCCCAATCAGCTTCATTCCCAATTCTTGCACGCCAGATCAAACAGAATGCTCTCTCATTTGAATACTAGGGTGAGTGATCTCCGAAAGTCTTAATCTGAACAATCTGACCTTCTTCCTCGACGGCCCCTTGCCATCAATGAGAAAGGCCTTAATCCTTTGTGGGAAAGGCCAAACTCGCTTGACCTCAATCTTGGTTGAGGAGGAAGGTCCCGCGCTTTAAATTGCATGCATTCTGCTCATTTAAACACCAAGACCGTCTCTGAATGTTCGTTTAGCCTTTCAATGCATGTGCTTTAAGAGGAGCAATATCAGATTAAGCCTTTTGAGGTTGCCCAGAACCCCCTGAACCGCATCCATTCTCCTCTCTCGCTATTTCCGTTTCTTTATTTGTTGCCTTTGAACTTGGAGATTTGAGGAGGGTCTGTCTGATGGTCTTCGGAAAAAGATTTATGGCTTCGATTCGCAACTCGGAAAGATGGAGTTGGATTTTGATGTAAATGGCACATGGCACATTGAATAGTTGAGTGGGGACAAACTTCGAACGCGTAGAAGAACGCTGGATCAAGTTTCGAAAGGAAAGTTTCTTCGCTTTTTTAGGGCACGCTTCTCGAAATGCGAACTAAATCTAATATTTTTTAACGACAAAGTGGAACTTTTTAGCATCAATTCATAAAAGCTGCTTAGAATTGTGGCTTGTGGAGGAGTTTGGAGTGCAAGAAATGAAATCTTTGATGATCTTAATCATTCTTCACTCAATTAATTTTTTGAAAAGACTTCCTTCGATATTGGAAGAGATGAAAAAGCATGAATAGGAATTTCAATATAGATTGATTGAGAGAGAATTGAAAAAGCGATCCATTTAAAGAAACGGTTCTTAACAAAGTAACGGCCTTGTGCTCATCTTTGTATTGACGATAGGATGCTTGTGATCAAAGGTTTTACAATTTGCAAAAACCAAAGCTCGGCACTCTTTTTCGGAGAACGCATAAAAGTGGGAAAAGGAAAATTTCAGGGATTCAAATGGAAAGTGAAAAATGGATTTGCTCGTCGTCTAAGCTGTGGGATGTACGACGAACTCATAGTTCGTCTAGAAAGAGTGAGGAGGAGTAATGAATTCTTGGCATGACTTGAAAGTTGAAAAGATCCCGGATACAAAGTTCGACGGTTCTTGTCATGGATTTGAGCTTGGTTAGAGGGAAAACGGAGATGGAAATAATCTGGTCATGCCTCTTTGGCACCTTTGATGATCAGAGAATCCCTCTTTTTCTCCAGTCACTTTTATGAATTAGGGGACTTTAAACGGCCATCTAAAGGGACGCTAATGGCCTTTCTTCGTTGAAGATGGCGTTTCTCGTCCATTGCCACAGCAATGGAACAAAGAGGTTTATCCCGCTTCAGTGCTTTGGAACCGTGCTATTTGATTCAGAGCTTTTACAATATCGAAGCGAGGATCTTTTAAAGATTACAAGAAATCATTAATCCTGGCACCCGAATGTGACAAGACTTGAGAATCTTTTCATTTTGGGCGAGAGCTTTCAAGCAAGGCCTTCACTACCACGAGTGTTAAAATATTCCATTTTTGCCAGAGGAAACCTTGAGTGATATTATTTCACGATGATATACGATGTATTCTGATAGTTGAGGCGGAATTCAATTGGTAATAATGGCCAGGAGTGCCATCTGGTGACAAATGTCGTCCACAAAACGACCTTTATTTTTAGCAAAAAGTTCTGTTGTGAAATGCAGCCTTTTGAAACCGTTCCAGAAGCCCATTGAAGCAATAGAATGGATGCAAAGAGAAAAAAGCAATGAAAGAGCCCCAACCCCGAGGCCCATCTAAAAATAAGTAATTATTTAGCAAAGGAAGCCGAAAATTGGTCATCTCTCTTCTAGAACTAAGAAGGAACAGTAGTCACTGCAAAAAATCATCTTGATCTGAAAACAAATTATGGTCGAATGACGAGAACTTGTCTCTTTTGACTATCTAATGGAAGCTAGACTCTTTGAACTTACCTGTGTGAGCATCATATATTGCTTACTTTGTCCGATAGAGGGCGAGGGATAAAACTTGACGGTCTCTTTCTATCAAGATCCCGCCTGACATAGTAAACGTAGTTCAACCCGTTTTTGGAGAGCTCTTACCCATGGATACATGCTTTCAGACAGCCATGGGAACCTACTTGCGTTAGATGGAGATAGACATGAAAGGCCTTGTGTTTCCCCCCTGGGAGACCATCACAGACCAGCAATAAGCAACTTTATGAGCTCATATCCTTCGAGTAGTTTCTAGATACATCAGGGGAGTCAAAGGTTCACTTTCCCGGCTGGTCTCGCATACGGAAATTTATGAAACCAGAGTGATAATGTGGCCCTAATTAGACTTGAGTAAGAGCCAACTTCCTGAATGACACTTTTCTCAAAAATGGAACGACTCACAGAAGTTCAACTTTCCCTTTTTTTGCAGGCCTCCCTCATCCAGCAAGAGCCGATATACCCCAGAATTCGACTTTTGCGCCTCTTCCACGTCTCCAGACCCTAAGGACCTCACTAACGATGAGAATGGGCGCCAAGCAGGTGGCT
Source organism: Tigriopus japonicus (assembly GCA_010645155.1). Lineage (NCBI taxonomy): Eukaryota > Metazoa > Arthropoda > Copepoda > Harpacticoida > Harpacticidae > Tigriopus > Tigriopus japonicus. The sequence continues at coordinate 249,247 of JAAGOF010000257.1, forward strand.
TGAAGGCCACTCAACGCCATGTGTCATCCGAACTCACCAACTTGTTGGAACGATTGGAACGCAATCCAGGCCTAACGGCGCTTCTGGCCACTCATCAATTGGAGCTATTAGCTGAAATGGATATCGATCTCTTGCTCTTAGGCACACTTTCCGCCCAACCTTCCTCATTCAGTCATCCCGACACGCAATACTTTGATCAAGACTTCCTCCACGAGATCCAAACGATGGCTTTTCAGTATCTGGCCGATAAAAGCGAGATCCGAGATGCTGTCGGACTTCTAAAACTATCACATCACTACAAGCCAAATGAGTCTTATCCCCATCCACCACTCAAGGAACACCGAGAAAAACGAGAGGATAGGTCCAAGAAGTCAGGCCTAAGGCCAAAGAAGAAGGTCACCGCGTCGTCCTGCATGTCTTTAGCAAATGACATTGCCAGAAATGGTACGTGCTCAAAGAATTCTGGCCTAAACGCAAACGTGATCTCATTATCCACAACAGTGGATAACACTAGTCCTGTGCGCATGAACCGAAAGAAAGAAGAACAAATATGAGCACATCCAAGCACGAGTGACATTGCTCTTTTATACCTCCTGGCACATTTTTGAGCTACCTTTTGTGCACCAACAGACCCTTCCTTCAATCTTCTCCATTTTCAGAAAGCAAAAAAAGGCATCGGGTAGATTGTCGCAGAAATGACTTCTGGAGTGTTGACCAGTTCTTGCTTCATCGATGGCCTATCGTGAGATCTGACTTAGCTCAAATATGAGTGAGATGTAACATCTTTCCACATATCCCTTGCATCTATCTAATCTAAATATTCCCTGATCAATGTGAATATTGTCGTTGACTACCACACTATCCAGCAATTTCTGAATGTGTTCGAAGTGAATATGCTCACACACTCTTTCCTACGTACTTCTTCTTGTACTACCATTCACCCCAATCATAACTTCCCCACCATGTTTTTCAATGGTCATTTCTCGGATGTGATATATTTTTGCTCATGAATAAATTACTCATTCCTTGAGGGTGTTTTCAATGTTGTACCATATCTTGACTTAGTTGACTTTCTTGATGATGCAAGACTCATAGGTTGGGATCATGTATTTGATATTGATAAAAGCATCTGGACCCCCTCGCTTCTCCAAGATTTCCAATGTCTCTTGAATGAGGTCGCCAATATTTTCATGGAACCGTTGATGATAGTCAATTCCATCTCCAGTGTTCACTGAAAAAGAAGATGTCACAGAGATGTAATAGAAGACTGTAAAAGTTTGTGTTTGCATCAGTCATTGACAGCCCTTTCCATTGTGATTGGAACAGAACCTTTTAGGGTAGGGTACTCACAGTTTTTGTGCTTGAACAAATTGAATATTGGCAAGAGTTGACGGTAGTAAGGCACAAGGGCCTGTCCAATGTATTCTCCAGATTTCACCAATAGTTGCAAAGACTTGAAGGTTCGACACATAATGGGCACATTTCGGGTATTCAAGGCAGCTGAAAAGAAAATTGCCAGATGTTAGCACTAACCGACTTTGACGGGAAGGAAAAAAATCCATACTAATTCATCAAACTTCTCTTGGATTTGGTGCATGTACTGAATGGTGTTGAAGCTCTCTTGTAAGAAAGTAAACTCAAAATTTTGAGGGGAATTCACTTAAGGATTTATGAAACCAACCTTTGATAGCTTAGAGCAGGGGTCGGCAACCATTTTTGGGTCAAGGCCCACGAAATTTGATTCGTGTTGTCTGGGGCCCACCAAACAGACATTGGTAGGTTCAGGGGCCCACAAATTAGTGGTCAAAGAGCTTTGGACCCACAAGGACAGTACTATGGATGGCTCTCGGGTCCACTATTTTGGACTTTCTCCATAGCTCCTGGGCCCACTAACGACCAGCCTTAGGCCCACATTTGGGCTGCGGCCCACCGGTTGCCGACCCCTGGCTTAGAGCATTTGAGGTTTTGTTCTTGAAGGGATTATTGGCAAGAACAAGCATCTCACAATGAAAAAGTCAATTTGTACTCTATAAAGCTTATGTCAGCTGCTTTTGGTTTTGAAGTCAGTTTAAGTTAAGCTGTCTTCTGGACGAAACATAGCCTGTTTTTACACTTAATACTGCTACATATACTGCAGTATCCCTGCTTTTATTGAGCCTCAAACCAGGGGCGTTGCTAAAAACAAGAATCAAAAGATTGCCACCATTATGGTCATCAATCCCACAATTCTCTGAATGTATATCTGTATTTTCGAAGATCGCTTAGTTTACATTAGATGAAACTTGTAAAACTTCAATAATTAGTAATAACACCTTGAAGCAAGAAGAAAAAAACATTCCTAAAATGCTTAGTTTTAACTGCCTTGACAATGTTGGCAGCGATAACTTCCAAGTAAATCAGATTATCATCAAGTGAGCTTGGAAAAAGTCTACTAGCGCCTTTCCACATATCTCAATTACATGGCAATGACAAAGACCAGCTTGTTTTGGCCACGTGTTCATTTTTCTGCTGCTGTACGTTATCGCTTTCACTCAACACCTGAAATTCTCAACATTTTTGTATTCAAGTGAGGATCACGTTTTTCTCTCAAATTGAGCCTTGAACTCGAGCTCAGCTCCGCAAATACCCAGAAGGCACAAAATTGCCGACTTTTCTTGAGTCTGGGAATTGATGCGTAAGGAAATGCTCAAACCTTCGCCAACAACAAGCAGGCCTTGGTTTATTCCGGATCTGCCGCTTCATCCTAACCATCTTTCAATTGTTTGGAGGACCATATGCCACAGTGCATCCATTGGAAAATGGAAACGTAAGATTGCTCAAGCATGAAACGAAACTAGTTTAGGCAGTTCTGCTAAGACATGAATCAATTCCCTGTCAGTCATAAGAAAACTTGCGGTCTCAAATGACTTGTCAAGAATTTAAGCTATCCATGTAACTGGCTTCCAAACTCACAAATGTTATTCGCTCAGGTCTTGGTAATACGTGACTCGAGTCTAAATGTGACTGGGTTTAATGGAAATTTATTGCTACGAGACTCAAAACCCACAAGTCAAAATACTGAACGTTTAATGTAGGGATGGTAAGTCAAGACCTGAAAATCCTGAACTTTTTGAGTGAACGGATGAACAAAAAGAAAATCTTTTAATCTTCCATGCGAGAGGCAAAAAGTTCAGCCTTCTTGAAAAAAAATTCGTCCGGAGTCACATTATGAAAAAGTTGGTTTTTTTTTATTCAACAACAGATAAAGTGACACTGGAAATGAAAGGGTTTTCCTGTTGAACTAAAATGGATTTTATTACCTTAAACGTTGGATTATTCTTGACCTTAAAATTTTGTCAAAACAGAGAGAAATAGTTCCCCTGAATGGTCAAAAGCTTTTCAGGACGATTTTTTGTTTAGTAAGCTTTAGATCTCGTAATTTTTTCAGATCTGAAAATGCAAAAAAAGGTCAAATAGCCTTCCCAAAAGGTGTTTATTAAACAAAAAGAATTAAAAGTAAATGCTAAATAAGTTTTATGTTCAATATCTTAATACTTTCTCTACTCAAAGCATGTTTGTTATCTCATTTCAAATCTGTTGTATCTCAAATGTTATAGGTTGAACCAGAAAGTCTGAAAGTCAAACTTTGCATTCCAATATAAGTGTCAAGTATTTCGCCTATCTACTGAATTTCCAATTAAATAGCATGCTTCCAAAGGTGGCCAACAAAGGATCATTTTCCTAATTGATATTGGTTACATCAAAGTACATGCCAGAGGCAATTGTCTTTTTGGCAGTTTAAATCAGTGTCCTCTGTTTTCTGTTTTGAACTAACTTTCTGAAATTAGTTTTTAAGACCAATTATTCCATTAATTACCTGTTGTGTAACAAACTGTGATTCATCAGGGACGTGCATGTTCAACTTTGATATCTGGTGTCTTCGACTCTTGTCTTAGAAAGTTGCACAACTAGGAGACGAACCTCTCAACTAACTTTTTCCAATCTTAAAACAAAGTTCAATTCATTTAAGAAAGCTAAGCGTCAATGTCTAAATGCCATCCCTTGACAAATCACAGCCGCAATGGTTTGGGGAACATCTACATTTTTAATGAAACGTTCACGTTGCGGTTCAAAAGCCCAATTCCAAACTTCGGGAGCATGGAATTTCATCTTCTGTGAAACTTTCAGTTCAAGACAAGAACCGTATTATTAAAATAAAGAAAAGTTTCAGATCCTTATAATTGGTAAAATCTCTTCCACGGTATCCAATCAGAGTTTTAGTAAAAGATCAGTCTCACCCATAAAATTTCTTGGAACTGAGTTACCGTGGTATTTATGAGCGGAATTCGACTGAAATCCGCCTTAACAGAAAGACTAGACAAAGGCGATTCTAGAAAAAATCTCAGTTGTCAAATGAATGAGAAAGGCGAGTTGGTTGACGAATTATGGTTCAAAATAGTGCTCTGTAATAAAAGAGTACAACCCTGTGACCCATTTTGGTTTTTTATGTGTCAACAGCTCGCCAATGCCATGAAATGTATAGATTGGTAGATGGAACTGATCAAAAAACGTAAAAGGCAAATGATCTAAAAAGTATCTACAACGTTGACCGCTTTGAGGTCAAAAATGGACTTTCAATTTTCAGTCCGAAAGCTTGAAAAGAACGGGTTAGTTCAAGTTTTGCTCCTTGCCCCTAAAAGTTAGATTAGAAAAGTTGAAAACAATTGAAATCATTTACTCCTGTTTTAAGGGACACAACTTGCGACAAAAATCACGTGATAAAAAGATAATAAAACAAAACTGTTTTACTGATATCAATGAGTTTCAGCTCAAAAACAAAAATTAGTGATCAGGTCGAACAAATATTTGGCGGATAAATCATTCAAAATCAAAGATGACCTCTAGGCGTAGGATAAAAGAACTTTGGATCAATAAATTCTTGGAACACTATGGCCCTTTGAGACCTTTATGTTTAAGTTTGAACAAGAAAAGTTTGATAGCACTTCATTAAACATATTTTTCTCTTTTTACGCCCTTTCAAGTTTCTCCCTGAGTTTCCTAATACTTTCTTTAGCAAACTCATTTTAGCACCAGGCTAATATGTGTTTTTTCTCTTGGAACAACTATAATTAAGGCCCCTCGAAATTATTGATTTTTTTTCTGGAACCATTCGCTAACAAGAATTTCACCAGAAATGCTCCTCCACTCTCCATCTCACATTGCTCACGCTCAAAATCAACAGGTAACATTCGTATTATTACGTTTTCCCCGAATCCATCTTTATTTGAGCATTAATGAATGAATGAATGAGTTCAGCAGGTTTGCAAAAAGGTCGAGCAGGTCCAAAGATGTTTTATTAGGAACATCGCAGGAATGAGAGAGCTCTCGTATTGGGAGAGGCTCCAGAAGTTAGGGTTGTACAGTACTCAGAGAAGGTATGAAAGGTATCTGATACTGTATGTCTTCAAGAGCATTCATGGGCTCTGTCCTAACCCAGGCTTTGAGATCAGTTGTAGCGATCGTAGAGGTTTTACGTGCGTTGTGAGAGCACCTCCAAATCCAAGGGAATCGAGGCTTGTTCGATCAATGAAGTCCTCCTCTCTTCTTTATCGGGCTCCTTCATTGTTCAATTTGTTGCCTATTAGTCTTCGTAGGGAATATGTAGGAGCTGATCCTCTAACAGCATTTAAGGCAGGATTGGACAAATTTTTGAATACTATTCCTGACCAACCCACTATTCAAGGGTTGTATAGATCTGCCAACAGTAACTCATTGGTAGATCAAATTTCATATAAACATTAATTATTGAAACTATAATAATGATTAACTCTCTTTACAGGGAATCCCATTCCTTGTAGCGGTATTGAAAAATCCGCACCCCCCCCCCAAAAAAAATACCTGTCCATTTGTTTTGATGCCCGAAACTATACTGGTGAACACCCTACTGTACAATAAACTATCCCAGGAACCACTGTACTTCAGGACGGATTTCAAAAATACACACTGGGTCCGATCATTGTACTAAAATGTGAGGTTTTTGCAACAAATATATTGTTCCGTCGAATTTCCATTGTACTAATTGGACCCAGTGCGTATTTTGAAAGTAATCCTGGCTTGAGTCATCCTTGACTATCCACAGTGCTTACCCTTGATGGGAATGATGAGTTGAGGCACAACTGGGAGGATTTTCTTGGAACCTCCTTTGGCTAAAAGATCTTCGATACCACTTACTGAGAGGAACACATAGGGATGCTGGGTCTCACGCAGGCCATCAAACAGAAGCGGAAGGTAATAGTTGTAGTCCAAAGACTCCACTGGAACCTGAAAGTACATTGAAAAAAAGCCATGAGGAGGAAGGAGCCTTTTACTTTCAAACAAGGATGTAAGGAACAATAGAATACACGCTCACTTTCAGGAGATGGCTTCATTCTTAAAGAAGCTCATGGGAAAGAAGCGCCAACTTGAAACCTGAGACAGCGGCATAAATATGAAGCTAAAAACATAACTAGGGCCCGGAAAAAATATTTGCAAAAAAGTGACAAAATATCCAATATATATTTTTCTTCAAAAGCCCAAAATATTTGGAAAAGGCCGGATATTTCAAAAACGTTTTTTTTGACAAGGCCATTTTTGGGAATTTATGTCTGTGTGCACCGATTTTCCAAATTTGTTCCTGGTGAAATTGATACATTTTGCCGTTTTTGGGGGCAAACTTGATCTAAACAATCAAATTTCAAATTGTCTCAATAGATGGCGCAGTTTTTGTATATGACAGTAGTTTCGATTGTGAATGTCTAATCTTAGTGCAAATGCTATTTGGTAGAGTTTTGTATTTAGGATTCATTTTGGAAAGGCTCTATTGAGCATTGGTCATTCATTTCTTTTCCTCCATTTTGCCCGAAATATTTTTTTGACTAGAATCTTCAAGAAAATATTTTTTTTAACAGCCAATATATTTAAAAAGTCGTGGAAAAGCGGGGAAATATTTATATATTTTTTATAATTTAAAAAAATATTTCCGGGCCCTAAACATAACTAACCAAGACGTTCTAGAAGGAAAAAAAGTGAAGTTTCTGACCGGATAATTGCGACGCAAGGGCTTAAGAACTTGGCAATTGAATGAGCAAGCCGACTTTTTTCGGGTCAGCTTTGCTTTCAAGTGGGAGTTGAAAAATGCCATAAAATGTCACCTGCGAATGAAAACTTGCTTCAATATCAAAAGCACAATGCAAACTTTGTGACTATCCACCGCGGGATTGGATTGAATTTACTTTTATAAATTTACATTTTCCTAAACACCGCCAAGAAATGTCATCTTTTGCCAAGGAAATGGTTTTTCATTTGGCATTGTTTTGGCTGGCTTTTTTTATTGCATGCAAAGCTGACCCATGGCATCCCTAAAACCCATGACAAAGTCAAATTCTGTTTTATCTTTTGATGGTGGCAACAACGGCAAACGTGTAAAGCTTAAAAAAAACATCAAGTTGACGCTTCTTTCCCGAGAGCTTTACCCTCTTTTTCGGCATTTTTGATATTAAGTCTAATGGCTAATTTTTGTGCCTTTGGCCCTAATAAAAAGTATTAAAGTATGAGTTATCGACCTTCTATTGGAGGGTAAACAAATTCATAAGTAAAAAGTCAAGATTTTTTACAATGCACGAACTATGTGATCATTTTTTCTGTTAATAACAATTCACGAAGACAATCGAAATGCAAGTCAAGTTTTGCATTTCATTTTTCATTTTGCCGCTTTCAACCTAGCAGTAATACTTGCTAAATGCAGTTTTTGTGTCATTTTTTGCAATCGCTTGGTCTAAAAATTGAACGCAAAAGCATCATTTCTCTTACAAAACTGGCCATCGAAAAACCATCTCTGGTAATAGTACAGCAAAATACATCCAAGAACATGGCAAATATTGGCACAAGGTCGAGCATCTCGTTGTATTGGGCTTGTGATGTGAAAACAAACAGTTACTCTTTCACTTCTTGTTTACTTGTCATCCACTCGGTTGTCCAATAATTGAAGGAAACGTTGTTATCAATACTTGCCAAGGGTTAAAAATGTAAGCAAGTGAATTAATACCACGTATGATGTGCTTACCTTCCATGAAAGTTTACATCCTCTTGCAGTGTGAGTCAGAACGAGAGGAAAGTCTCCTCTTGTGTAAGCTCTGAAAACAAAAAGGTATTGCTTTTTTTAGCCCTAAATCAATCTCCATTTGTGGGGTTCGTGCTGTTCAAGGCTTTCTTGTTGACCACTGGTTTTGACATTTTCTAACCATTTCACTTTCCAACGAAAATATGCAGTTGTTTGGCTAAGTCTTGGGTAAGAGGCAGAAGAAATAACGTTTTACTTGGTGAAGAAACGCAATTTGCATAATAGATCTGGAGCCTGATATTGGACAGAAATAGATGTGTGGAACCACGAGATGATGATGAAAATGGTGATGTTAATTTTATTCTGGAATATTTTTACGAGTCAATTTGGTTTCTTTTTGACGTGAAAATTCGCGTCACAAAACATAAGCGCACACCCTGACTTGTTTTCAACGAGATCACATAAAATATGGATACCTGCTGAGTGGCATGTTAGCGCAACTAATAATCTACTTTGAGGATTGAGAATTCCAACGGAAGCTTGAAAATTATCCACTAGATGGAAGCAAAGCAGGGATCTATCCGATCAGAGCTATCGTCAACTTAAACTTGATGCAAAAAATTCAGGCTTAGATTTTAAAATTGACCTTACTTTGAATTTTGAGTCTTTTTGAGTTCAGCTACAATATTTTTGTGTTCAAAAACTAAATATCCATGCTAAGTGGTCATAAATTAAGGCAATGGCAAAAGCCATTTTTCGAATTCTGTGCCAGACAGAGAAAAATCTAATTAAACCAGATGTTTGGCTAGTACAGGGTGCGGAAGAGAAAACTGCGTAGGTCTTTAAACTGCTATAAAGCCGTCAAAAATGTATTTTTTCGTCGGAAATTTTGAGATTAAAATTTAGAAACTTTTCTCTTTTGATTGGTGCCAAAATCTGGTTAATCCACGAAAACAATGTTAAAATGGAGGCCCAAAACCAAAGGATGCTCAATTTGTCTAATGCCCAAGTGGTGCAAAAAGAGATTGCCGCCATCATGGGCGTCAGTTTGCAATGTTTCCATTGGCAAGAGGTCTCCGCAGGGGATTGTGAGATAATAAATCTGTGATGCCCAAGTTTGCTTCAAACTGTGAAATAAAATGTGTCGGGTATCGGGCACCTTGAACAAAGCTTGCTCTGACACCCAACAATCCACTTGGATTCAAGGTGGGCTGAATTGTGCGACAATCTGGGTGACAAAATTTGTGCCGTTATCTTACTAAAAAAGAATAATAAACCATAACTTGGGCCCGGAACTATAATTTTTTCACAATATAACATATTTGTAAATAAAACATTTCCCCATTTTCAAACCTGTGAACATTACTTTTGAACTGCAATTAATAACAATTACTTGGGTCTCAATAGCAATTGGATCAAATGCAATTAATTAGAATTAGAATTACTCTGGTCTCAATAGCAATTGAATCAAATGTGATTAATTAGAATTACAATAACTCTGGCCTTAACAGCAATTGGATCAAATGTAATTAATTAGGATAACAATTACTCTGGTCTCAATAGCTGAGGTCAATAGTTGACCTCAAATCTAATTGCTCACAATTACTAGGAAATGTAATTGTAATGACGTTATTGTAATTTCAAGTACAATCACATCACAGGTGTGCCCAATTTTTGTTGGGTTGCAGATTTTTCCTACCGCTACTACGAATGCAATTCCCTGTAAGGAAAGTTAACCATTAGCGTTCCTGCATTAACTAAATTAGCATTTACTTGATATTTGGTCTACCAACGAGTTACTGTTGGCAGATCTGTACCACCCTTGAATAATGGGTTAATCAGGAATGGTATTCAAAAATTTATCCAACCCTGCTTTAAACGCTGTTAGAGGATCAGCTCCTACATATTCCCGACGAAAACTAATGAGCAAAAGATTTAACGATGAAGGAGCTTGATAAAGAAGATAAGAGGACTTTATTGTTCGAACTAACCTGGATTCCTTGGGATTTGAAGGTACTCTCAAAGCACAAGTAAAACATCTTCGGTCCCTACAGCTGACCTCTAAACCTGGGGGTTTTACATATTACCTACATTGCATGGAGCGAGCAACCACCATGTCGGTATAAGACTGCACTCTTGAGTGTAATCGTCCATATTTTTCCTCACTTTTCAAATATTTTTGGCTGTTTTGAGGAAAAATTTAATATTTACTCGATTATTAAGGCAAGGAGAAATGTTTCAGAAAATTTAAGCAAAATAAATGAATGTCCAATGCTCAATAGAGCTTACCTACTAAAATTCACCAAGTACATGTAGGTCAAAATGTCTTCAAAGGGCATTTGCACAAAAAATAAGCAATCGCAACCGTGACTATAGTCATATACGTACGCCAAAAAAAATCGCCATCTATTGGGGCAAATTGAGAATTCTATTTTCAAATCAGTTGGGGCCCAAATTAGCCTCCAAAAAAGACCCATTACATTGAATTTACCAAAGTGAATGGTGTTGCTTCAAAATAGGTTTTTGGTTTCCGCGTTTGTTTTTTTAAATATTTTGGGCTTTTGAAGAAAAAAAATATTTCACATTGAATGAATAAAAGCAGGATGGCGGAGTAAAAACAATATTTTTGAGCTCATTTTCCACTGCGGCACTTTTTGAAGGATGTGAGGCCCAAAACAGCAGTGGTATTCCCAGGTTTGTAAGTACTCGAGGACTGCATCCAATTTCAACATGGTGCAGAAAGTTAGCCAATAATTATGGAGCTTGTTTCACTTCCAACAAGTTCTTCACAAACCTGGATTTGCGGAACACGGTTGTTTTGAGGAAGGTTACAAAACAGACTGGAACTCAATTAATGAACAATAGTTCAGTTGTTGAGTTCTTATAGAAATGTAGTAGGAGCATATCTAGAGATATAAAAGAAGCATATGAAACAGAGTAGAAATAACCATGCTCGATCAAGCTTTACAGCATAAGCTGTAATTGAAAAACGCCCTAACTACCTCAACAATCGTCCTTATATCGTACTTGAAGCTGAACGTTGTTTGTTTTGCTTGGCTCATCAGTGATGTTCATTTATTTACAACTGAAGGTTTTTGAGAATTCTACGCCACCAACTCTCAGTTGTTTCCCGTATTCCCATAAGTAACTCCCTTGGGGATGGATGCCTTTAAGATATTAACCACATTGCATGGACCGATCAACCACCATGTCGGTAAAAGACTTCACACTTGAATGTAATCGTCCATATCAGGCTCAAACGTTAGCCATAAATGGCATTTTTGACCAACAAGTCCACAATTGGAAAGCGCATTATTGGCCTGAGGGTGCCACGAGCATTTTGAGTAGTCCATGGATATTGCCATGAAATGCGGAACATCACATATTCATGAGCTGTCCAACTTCCATCTCGGTGATCTTACCTACTACACATGCACCGAGGAACGAACGACACGAGGGTCCAAATCCGACTCGTGGAAGTCTCCATGCCATGTGATACTCATTACGAATTCATTTTCATTACGGGTCCCATTCCGACGTTGGGAACGGAGAGTTACGCGAGCGTTACATGTTCCGTACGCTGCTATATTATCATCCGGGATTGGCGTTAAAAAAGATATTACTCAGTATTCTTTTTCCTGTTTCCCAGTGTACTTTTTTTGTTGGGTTGCGGATTTTTATTACCGCTACATGGAATAGGATTCCATGTAAAGAATTCACGGTACTGCATAAAATTAACGTTTATACGATATTTGGTCTACCAACGAATTACTGTTGGCAGATTTGTGCGAGTTCCAAAATAGCCTTTTATGTTTGAATTTGTTCCATAATAGTCAATAAGGGGTTAAACATTTCTGGTATATAAACAAATTTTAAGTTGATTTTTCAGGTGATGAAAGTTAGTTCATTTGTGGCCTTGATTTTTTGTTAAATAGTAAATAGTCTTACAAAATGTGACTGCATTCAAGAAAACGTTTAAATTTCGGTGAACGTTTCTAAGTAGGGAAAGATAAAAAAAAGATTTGACTAAAATAGGTTTTTCGACAAAATTTTGAATCTTATGTTATTTAACGAATTTTTCTGTTTCGAAGTACTTTTTCTTTACAATAGTTTTTGTTACTTTGTCAATATTTAAGCCTGTTTGTTGATTTTCTTTACTTCTCAGGAAAGATTTAAGAAATTGGTTGACATTTTCAAAACATCCCTTCTTGTTCCAAAATAATCTATTCACAGCTGTGGAACAAAAAAATGCCAACTGCTTATAATAACAACTGGTCTACAAATAATTGATGAAATAATTTGAGAAATAATTGTTGATTTACTTCATGTATGACTCACACATAGTACTAGGTTCCCCAAACTTTATGATTATAGAGCGGCCGAAAATATTTCATTCTGAAGGCCAAATATTCTATTACTATGTGATAAAAGAAACGCGAAATATTTCAAAAAAGTATTCAAAGAAGACCCACTATAGCTTGAATATTTTTTTCAATTTTGTATCATTCTTTTATCAAATAGTATTTCAATATTTGTCCTTCAGAATTTACTATTCCACGTGTAGACCAGGCTTTTCCTGCAACCCATATAAGACAAACTAAGCAAGCCCTTCTAGAGCTCGTTATTTGTACTCACCTACGAAATGCTGTGGGATCTTGAATCTTCGGCTTACTTTGGCTCTTTTTGTATCTGACTGCAATTTGTTGATAAGGTTGAGAGTTGTTGGGCGTGTTGTTATCATCGTCATCATTAAGGCTGGTCAATGGTTGCAAGGACGGTTCAAACATGGCTGGTTTTGGATGTTGTTGGGTCCGATGAGCCAGTCTATCTTTGGTGGAAAAACATCTTGGAGGGTCGTATACTACAGTGTTTTTCTGCAGACTTTGTACCGAGAACGGGGGAACCACACGACACGCTGATGCAGCATCATAAGCACTAAATTTGCCTTTGAAAGGCAACTTCCATGTGCCTGAAGTCGGCATCTCACATGAAGACCAAGATGCTAAAGGAGAAGCAAAAAAGGCCACGTGTAATGAGCTCAAGGCTCATGAATGAATCTCTCTGGAGAAATTCTAGACTCACTTGCTCAACAACCCACGACGGATTGACACAAATCCTTTCTGATTGAAACGGAATCCATCAAATTTTATTGACAAAATCGAACTCGAACCGGATTGGACTTTTCGAGAAAAGGGGAGAAGTGTGTTTTGCCAGTTCTCTAAAGGTCGTTGTTGTTGCTGAAGGACAAAGGGGAGGCTTTAAAAGGCCCCCCAGGCTGGTTTAGTTCGCTCTAGGAGACTTTCTTTGTTAGATCAATGAAGCTCCTCACCCGATTCAATCAGGGTCTTCAGGCAGGCCTGGGCTTACCCTTTTAAGGCCGTTTTTGTTCTGACGTGAGATGACGTCCCCTTCCATTCCATGCTTATAATGAACAAGGCACACAAGATTTTTAGAAGCAAATGGCTATTCATATGGTAGAATGTTTGTTTACACTTTTACTCCCCTTCCCGTTATCCAACGGATGATGATGGTCCATTGATTACTAGATGTTTGCACTTATAGCGTGTGGTATAAAGTCGCCTTCGGAATTTCAGGATATTAATTTTTTAATGCATTCGAATACGCTACTGACGTTTTCTTGCATGATGTATTTTGTATTTAAGTGCATTTTGAGAGGAAGTTTGGTTTTCATTTTCTTTTTCAAGGAATAATGCATCTGAACTTGAAAACAGTTAAAAATCGGTTCTTTTATTCATTCTTCTTCTGTTTGCAGTTTTCGGTTCAGGAGATAGAAAGAAAAAGAAGCAATGAATGAACTTACTTTGTTAATAACACTGATAGAACTATCATAAAGTTGAGGCGAATAAAAGGCAATAAATTTTTATCCCTCATCATTATAATGGTAAAAGTTCCTCACTCGACTAGGAAAATATGAACTCTGAAGTGATCGTTTTCAAAGAGTTTTTCCTTCTTCCCCCAAAATATTTTTCGAACCTATAATCTGTTTCAAATGAAGACACGGTACTGAAAAACTCATATCAAGTTTCTATGAAACACTGTGAGATATGTTTCGGACTCAGGAAGCTGAGGGCAACGAACAACTTTGATTTACTGAGTTTCCCAAAGTCAGGTCTAGATTAAAAGTTATATACCCAAAAACCTCTTATATAAACTTTTTTATAAAACTAGTCAGTACATTATTAAACCATATGTAGATACGTTTTGAATCGAAATTGCTTGAAAATATATTGCTCAGGTGCTGAGTTATTTTAGCTGAACCGGTTCATTTTTGGCCCAAAATTGCGAAAAAACGCTCCGAGTATATGAAAACTCAAATTCACAAGCAAATGATATGGATTATTGATGTCACAAAATAAGATAAAAAATATTCATTTCTCTGCTTTGTCATAACATGTTAAAATAACATTTCAAAGTGCCAAGACCCTAGATAATTTCGTGAACGCTAGATGGCGTTCAACCTTTCCAATAGGAGGGAAGGCTAGAGTTATTTTGCCCTTATTTAATGTCACTCTCACTGCTGATTCGCAAGCAATAGGAGTGTCCAAACTTGCATTGTGAAGGTTTTTGTCATTTTGGGTGGGGTTCTAAAAGGTTTTTGAGCAAAAGTGATCTCTGTCAAGGTTTACATTTGCCTGGGCACACATTTCAAATGTTCCTCGATGCGCGTTCAAACCCAGTGTTGCTGTGAATTGAATCGGTAATGTCAGCTCTTGATGAATCTCCACGCTGATTTGGATTGAGTTTCTTACTTTTTAGGAAAACTTAATCTAATTAGATACAAAATTGATTGGTGAATATTTAGAACGTCAATTGAAGCCATTAGAGCCTTTTGCTTGTGCACATTATTGCATTGTCATGTGAAATGACTTTTTTGTTGAACAATTGTCTGGCAGCTCTGGTGAAGTTGCGCATTTGTATCAGTCGTCAGCCTGACAGAGCTACAGACTGTTATGCCTAACTTTGTAAAAAGTTTTGATATTTTGTACTCATAAGTTATATGACAGAAGCTATTTAAATAAGTTTTTGCAATTCACCTATCAATTTTTGACTTTGTCACTAATTACATGAAACTAAAGAAGCTGAAATCCTGAAAAAATTGTTGGCATTGAAGATTTCCAAGCGGCAGAAAGTTGTAACAGAAGGAATGAAAATTAACTGAGAAAAATGAGACCAAACATTTTCGACTTAAAAAGTTGAATAAAACAAGAACGAAACTTTGTGGTCTGAAAACGAAATTCAAATTGTAAGGTAAAAAAGAAAAAAAAAAACAAGCCAAAATCAAATAAAACAACTCGATAATGAAAAATTTCGCCGTCAAAAGTACTGAAATATGGTACTTTGCAAGGCTTTAGCCGTTCCTCAAAAAAAAGAAATGGATAACAGTTCCCGTTCCTTTCTCCAAAATGAGGAACGTGTTACTCCTGAATTCCTTTTGGAAAAAAGGAATGACCACGGCCACCAGATAGACGTAAATTGCATTTTACAATGTAATTACCAAAAATGAACACTGGCCCATTATAGTTGAAAGATTAGGCGAGTTGGACTTGATATCCATTCTAAAGCAGGAACCATCAATAGATAAAGCTAGAAATAAGCTTATTTCACTTTTTGACGAGGTTTGTTTGTCCAGTGGTATTCCAGAAATAGTGGCAAAAGGTAAGCAATTGTCTAGAATTCCAAAGGTTAGGAAGAAGTTGTTCAAACGGAGTTGTCAGCTTTCGAATAGACTTCGGCGTACTTCAAATCCAGTAGTTGTAGCTAGCCTCCAAAATAAATTGACCTTGGTTCAAGCTAAGATTAGGGCCTCCATTGATTCTGATCAGATGGAAAAGGAAAGTAGAGTTGTCCAGGAGGTTCAGACTAATCCAAAGGCGTTTTTCTCGTTTGCAAATACAAAGAGAAAAATGAAGCATCCTGTAGGACCTTTTGAGGTCGACGGTAAAACCGTCAATGATAGTGAGGTTATGGCCAATATGCTTGGAGATCAGTTTTCAAGAAAAAAATGATAAAGGCCTATTCCTGTTACATTATTTCTCAAAAACCTACCCAAAATAATACATTTTCTTGGCGATTTTGTTACATAAATTTGGTGGTCCTGGGAATGACGTTACAAAGAACAAATTACTCTTTTTTAATAGGCATAAATTTTTAGGATGATTGAAGGTGTGATTATTAGACATCTCAATCACAATAATTTAGTTTTAAGTTTAAAAGGTAATGACATCTTGTCTGCTTTATGTTTGATGTTCAGTTTTAACGTTTAATTTTTTTAGGTTTTCTAAAAATATATCAATGAAAAATGAAAGGGATAGAAAAGTATTTTAAGACAATGCCATTTAACACTTATTTGATACTTTTTTTTTCCTTTTTACACTTTTACGTTGTGATTTAATAGCTAACACGCTAACCCTCGACTTAAACTTTTGCTCATACCTGTTTTCTTCACCATCCCTCTCTAAACACTTATAATGGCCTGCATTTTGGCTTTAGGTTTGATTTATTGTACTGTAAGTGAACCTAAGTGATAATATCAAGTAATAACTGAGATCTTGTTAGAAAGTTGCAAAACTTTATGTGTAATTTGACTAAAAGGTTTTTAGAATAGAAAGAGGGAAAGTTCTGATAATTCAAATGGACTCATTGTTAGCAATTATTGACCTGGAAAATTACTTGGAAAAAGTTGGCCTGCATTTGGCATTTGTCACTTTGGCTCAAATTGAAAAAATCCCTGACTTAAAATCGGTAGGTATACGGTACTAAAAAGTTCATATCAAGTTTGTATGGAAATTCCAAAATACTGAGATATGTTTTAGACCAAGGGAACCTACCAGAAAAACTTTTATATACTGATGTATATACATATATGTAAGTCTAAAATGAGAAAAATAATCAAAACTAGTGCAGTGGGAAAAGGAACGAATAACGAGTTCTTTTTGGTTTTTTAGCCGTTACAATTATAGCATTTTTGAGATGTAATGGCATTCGCGTTACTTTTTCGAAAAAAGGAACGAATTACTGTACGTCCAAGAGGCTGTGAAAGAATCGTTTTGAAGAATTGTTGTCAAATTATTGAGTACTTAGCAATTCAAGACACGTTTATCACAGTTATGGAACAACTTATTTAAGGCTAGGAATCCAGTCAGCCTTACATCCAAATAGTTCACAGAATAATTAAAGGGAACAAAGGGACTTAATTGGGATGAGTTCCCTTTCTTTGGATTATGATAATCGAGTTATGATTGACTACCTTCGGGATATTTCGTACAACTTATGCTTAAAATATTTTTCATGACGACCTCGTCAATTAAAGACTATTGTTTGTTTCAATAATTTTGTCACAAATAATTAGGATTTCAATTGAGGTGTCTACAATTATTGTGCCATCAATTATTCTGCGCCAAATAAATTGTCCAAATTAATTTGGGCCCAGTTAAGTTGTCGCACATTCTTTGTAGACATCTTTGAAGCAAAGCACTCGCTCATTTTACTACTATCGAGACAAGGAAGCTGGCCCCGGCGGAAAGGAAAAAAGAGTTGTCACAAAACTGGGCCTGAGTAATCCATTGTGATAATCTGTTTGCAGTTTCAGGGTTCAATGGGCCCTTTTGCACCTCCATTATCCAAAGGTGAAGCTTTAAAATTGTCGTGGAACCCGGACTTAAAGTTTCCTGAAATACGAGCGCAACAAGAAACAATTTCAGCTCGCAACCTTTAATTTTAAAAATGTCTGGTTTACCTCTTTTGATGTGACAACAGAAGCTTATGTGAAGGAGGCGTCGTCAGAACATTAGGGTGGCTTTATCATGAAGCTTCAAAAAAGCCTCACAAACCATAAAGTGCAAGAGAAAAAATACAACAAAAAGGAGCCTTGTGCCGAAACCTGTCCATGGAAGGGTTTGAATCAATATTTTGTGATCAAATGACTGGATCCATCTTTACTGGTATGATTTGTGTAAATTGAATGCAAATTCGACTTTCGTTATAACTTGAACTTCCTGATTGATGGTGGCGTTAACAACACCAAACAAGTGAAGTTTAAAAAAAGCCAAACAACTTGACTGCAGAATTAGTGAAACATTACCTTTTGGTGGGAGCCACAAGTTCAAATGATAGGTTAAAACATACCAGAACAATTATCATGAAGTCCTGAGGCTAGTTTTTTAAGACGCAAAGATCGATCATAAGATCGTACTTTAGTTGTGTAAGTTCAAATGAAAAAAAAAGAACACAAACATAAATCACAGACCAGAGCAAAAGACGTAAAAGACGTCCTTTTTATAACCGCTCTCGTCAATTTTGACAATTTCAACTCTTTCCAGAAGATGATTGATGGATGATTCATGGGTTCGAAGACAATTTAAAATTTGAAAAAAAAATAAAGAAAGAAAGAAAGAAAGATTGTTGGTGTTGTGGTTGTTTTTTTCTCTCTGGAAACTCGTTTCTTTCCTCTTGTAGTTGGACTCTCCAAGGCTTCATGATCACTTTGCTGGACAAGGTGGCAAAAGAGGACTCCCAGGTTGGCCAAGGCCTACCTTTGAGATCACGCGAAATCTGGCTTGATTCATGAAAAAGATGGCTAAAGACAAAAATCTGTCCCCATTACTTGTGGTTGAATTGTTAAAAAGGGCTACAAGGACCATTTTTGGTTGCACTTGAAGCAGCATGGGATGATATCCAAGAGGAAAAATAGGTGCGTGCAAGTTGTAACATTGATATCAAGACGTTCCGGGCGATAGTTTGGCTCAGAGGGCAACCTGACAAATAATATTCCATTATGTTATAGTATGTTGTATGCGAAACAACTTCTTAACGTAATGTTTTCCAATTGATCTTGTTGGTAAAGAGTTATTACACAATAACTAATTCTGACTAACCCTGTAGTATTGTACTCGTGGGCCCAAAGCTCTATGAACGCTAATTTGTGGGCCCCTGAACCTATTAATGTCTGTTTGGCGGGCCCCTGCCCCCTGACAACACCTTGTCAAATTTTGTGGGCCTTAACCCAAAATTGGTTGCTGATACTTGCTTTATAGTGCATACATGCTTTCGGGTTCGGTATGCATAGCCGAAACCGGAACCAAAATTTCGGCCATAATTTCGGTCGAAAACGGTTTTGGTCCATTACTAATGTTAAGCCTTTTGAACGGTCTTGACTTGCTGTGAAAAAAAGATACTTTATAGACGAACCTTCACAACCTTTCAATATCCTTCATTCAAAAACCAGAGGCTGACATCAGCTGACTGAGAATAGCATTTTTACCGAACAAGCAACAAAATCGGCAATCTACGTTAATTTATGCCATATCCCAATAATACTTCTTACCAAGAGTAAAAAAGTACAAAAAAATTTGTGTACCTTCGTATGCAAAAGTCAATTTATCCCAAAATCAATTTGAACTGAGAAAAAGTTCAAGCGTGGACACGAAAAGCCGAAGAAGTCCGACTTCGAGTTCCTTTTCAGTTTCCACTTTCAATCAATCCTAGTATTCCTTTCCATTGTGTCTCCGTGATCTGAATAATAAAAATGGCTTTTCCCTAAAAGGTCAGATCATTCATCACCCTCCTTGCTTAACCATAAGTCTGGTCCCAAAGTTCAATACTCATTACTTGGAGGCGAGCTCCCAAAGAATGTCCTGTTCCTTTGCTAATCCATACCCTTTGGCATGGTTGAACCCGGTCAGAGTAAAGCTAACCATTCATTTCATCAAAGTCTTTTGTTTGAAATCTTCATATCTATAGTCTGGAAAAAATGACAAAACGACGTTTGGGGTCGTTTCGATCAAGTTGAGGTCTTGCAAAAGGATCTGTTCTGCTACATCTAACAAAAAGTAAGGAAAAGTACATCCTTCTTTGAAATGAATAAAACTTGTTCTTCCTTAGAACGTGCAGATGAACTATACCTTTTATTTAATTTCACTAACTTTCATCATGGCATTCAATTAAAAAACATAAAAAGGAACGTAGCAGAGCGAGGCTGCTAAAATCAAAAAGAATTTGACCTCATCTTTCAACGGAAAAATGCCAAGAATCCCCAGACAAGCAGCACGGAATTTTGCCCCGCTTGTTATCGCAATGTTGAGTATATATTTCGTCAGCGCATCGCTCTGTAATACATTTAGCTAGATCTTTGACTAACCGTTGGTCGGGATCCACGTGCTTCCGAGAGCTCTTTCCTTCTCCAAGTTTTGTCAGAAAGCTTCTAGCTTGAACGTCCAAGGTACAGTCAGTCAGTCCATGCTCTCTTCGTCAGGGTGTCGATGTCTCACAGGTCAATTTGGTGGAGCTCTGTGCAAGTACGCACACCGTGTTCATTTCATCTTGGCCAAGTGTTCCACTTTTCCCCCATTTTCGGGACACCCGAGGAACACTGGAATGACGTCGTCATACTTACTCGAGTGTGCGCCGGGCGAGTTCAATACACGAAAAAGGCGGATCGCGTGCCTCTTTCGCCGGAAATGGAGATCTCTGGAGCCTGGACGAGAAGGGAAAGGAGAACTGAGAACTTTGGGACTGGTTGGGTCGTTGGCCTGTCTTTCCAAGCGACTATTCAAGGGAGAGGGAGAGACGAGGGAGAGA
Organism: Tigriopus japonicus; assembly: GCA_010645155.1. Taxonomy (NCBI): domain Eukaryota; kingdom Metazoa; phylum Arthropoda; class Copepoda; order Harpacticoida; family Harpacticidae; genus Tigriopus; species Tigriopus japonicus. Next base: position 269,921 of record JAAGOF010000257.1, read on the forward strand.
CACTCTGCACCACCACCACCACGACTTCCACCACCACCACCACATGGACTAGCACTACTTGGACAACAACGGCGACGACTGCTTGAGATTTTCAGAGGAAAGACTCATTCGCTCACACCACGGAGAACATCAACTCCGCGAGTTTAGCATTTCAAATTCGGGGCTTCTCGAGCCGGTAGAAGTTTGGGAGATCATCCGACTATCTATCGCTTTAGATTGGTAGAACCTGTGTGTGAAGTTTGTGCCAGGTGTTGAGGAAGGGTTGAGGTTTAATCCAGAATGGCCTCAGCGAAAGAAGAGTACAATGCTATTCCGTTGACGGAGAAGGTCGATCCGGAAAAATCGGGGAATGCCGAGGATGGCTCTGAGGACGAGAATGTCGGTCTCAAGCCCAAGATGACCTTACTCAATGGGTGTACGGTCATTGTGGGTTCCATTATTGGCTCCGGGATCTTCGTGTCTCCCTCTGGTGTGCTAGAAGGGACAGGTTCGGTGAACTTGGCTCTGTTGGTGTGGATCATTTCCGGCGTGTTCTCCATGATTGGCGCTTACTGTTACGCGGAATTGGGCTGCATGATCAAGAAGACTGGGGCGGATTATGCATATATCATGGTCACCTTCGGTCCCTTCCTGGCTTTCATCAGGCTATGGGTTGAGTGTATCATCGTACGACCATGCTCGCAAGCCATCGTGGCATTGACCTTCTCGATCTACGCCACCAAACCCTTCTTTCCGGAGTGTGATCCGCCAGACACTCCGGTTCGACTTCTGGCCGCCATGTGCATTTGTAAGTCACTCTTTATTACATCATGTCTAATTGTCGGACTAGTGTCGAAACATGTCGGCAAATATTTTGGCTCGGAAACCTTTGAAAAATGTCATGTTTGAGGCCATGTCCATGGGATTGGGGACATCCAGTCGGGTGTTGACCGATACCGCTGGCTTTCCTTGTGTTCCTGTTCTGTACCTCAGTACCTCAAAAGGAGGTCGTTCTGTGTAGATTGACAGATGATATTGCCTCTCTTGCCTCGGGATCTATTTTGCACTATATCAAGAGGAAAATAGAGCTTGGTGAGGGCCATTTTGTGAGAGGGTCTTTTGGGCTTCCCCATTCATATTGAGGGGAACTCGCCGCATACTTTTCCTCCAGGCCCTTTTGACGCTATGATTGATGAAGGAGCTTCACAACTTCTGTGAGCAGTATGGGTTATTGAACGGTAGCATCCCAGGCAAATCATTTTTGATGGGTCCCTACGATTGTGCTGAAAATTGATGCCGATTTCGGCTGTAATGGGTCGCTTCATCTGTATCAATTGAGCTCGTTTGAACTTGTCAAATTGTTTGTGCTTGCCTCACTCCTTATTAAGGCCCCACAAGCAAGCATACGGCCCACCATTCTCGAGTTGTCCTATGAGGCTCAACATACGAAATGAAGGGAAAGGAGCCTCTTACACCAATCTTCATTGTACATGCCAATGTAGATTTCTAATTCCCATTGACGCTGGAGGACCACAGCAACGTAATTCTGGCTTTTGGCTCAGGTAGAAGATCTAGATATCCAAAGCAACACCAGGACATTCCCATGAAAGGCCATTTGATCTGGTCTCCGTTAAGGCAAAATGTGGGTCACATCATCAATCAACTTGGCGTGTACTCTGAACCTCAAGAGTTGAATCCTTGGCCTGATGTCAAAATTCTTATCATGTTACTCTCTCGATACCAATAGTTTAAACCTTTGTGTTACTAGTCAAACAATTGGACCAAAATGACGGTCCCTTGTGCCCAGGAGAAAATGAAAGCCGTAAAGGCGCAATAATCGAGACGTAGGACGTCAAAGAAAGATGAAAACGGCGCCATTTTTTGAGCAATTCCAGGTCACTTTTTCCCTCCCTCTTACATCAATTACAAAGAATGAAAGGTCATCTTTTCCAATTAGATCATTTTTACTTGAGATTAGTTTCAAAACATTGGGAACCACCCAGCTGAGCGCTGTGTGTATTTTCGTCCCGAGAAACCACGTGGTCTGTTCGTTCGTTCCCTTTCGCTCGTTCTGGCTGCGATTCTTTGTTTTGTAGACGGAGATGGAACTAGAAGAAAGCAGCTGGGTCTCACAGCTTGCATGGAACAGCTTCTTTGAAGCGCCACGTACGTCAATGACATTCATGGAACATTCTTCTACGCAGAATTCAAAGGAACTTTGTCAAGATATTTCATACTACATGGAGAGAAAAGTGACTCTTACATTTCGACTCGGCAAGAAAAAATATCAAATTTATCCACATTGACGGTTTTTAATGTGGACATTGATCATTGGGATTGACGGCTTTCTCTGCAAATTTGACTGGGTTGGCCCGGCAAGGTTCTCAGGTTTCGGCTGATGTAATCCACAGAAAGAATTAGTTCGGCGCTATTGCATCAGGCGTTCTCTCTTTTCTTTCTCTCTTTGATGGAGAAAGTCGAGCAAAGCACGTGTTTTTTTGGAGATGATGTCGTCTTAAAATAACTGGAGAGGATCCATTGCGTAGGAAGGAATGGGCTATTCTGAATGAATGTAGTTCGAAGTACATTTTATTTTTGACTTTCGCTTTCATTATGAAGTGGTCTGAATTATTATTTGGGTAAAAGAATTTGGAAAATTTGAACGGAGACCTCATTTCAGAAGACTCATTCATGTGCTAATTTGGCCATCACGACAAATCCTTCTAAGAGCATTCAAAGTCAGTTTTAGGGAAGAAAACCGTTATGTGTAGAAGTTCTCATTTTGGAAGAGAATGTCGTAAAACAGTCATTTGAATGAACTCTTTTACGGTTGCTTGTTTTTTGCATGGCAGAGAAGGTAATGACGTGATAAAACTAGAAATTGACGAGACTGTCCACGATTTAGAATTGTGAGGACTTCTCGATGTTGGTGCGAAAAACGCTATGAATACCACTGAATAGTCACTTCCGTTTCAACATCAGATGTCTGTCACGTAAAACATGCAAAAAAACCGGATTCAAACTAGGAGTTCAATCACTCTTTCGAAAATGTTTCATTGAGATGAGGGTTCTTTGATTAAAAAAAACAATTCCTTTGTAGTCCAATAACACCCTTTCAGATCATGTAACATGATTTTGTTGGGATTGCACGTTTTTATACATTATTGAATAACTCAAGAGTTGACAAGACATACGAAAGTATTCTTTAGCATACTGTACGAGTATAAATGTACAATGGGGTATTCGTGAAGGAGACAGCTGCTGAAGTTGCCTAAAACCAATTGTAGACGGCGCCACATTTGACTAGGCGAGAATAAAATTTTGCTACGGAAATACTGCTACCTTGAAAGTCCTTTTTAGACACTATTTCATCAGTTTTTTAAGGATTTATTGATCTAAAAATAAAAGAAAATAAGTTTACCTCATGATTTTATCACATTTTTACCCATACACGGGGACATTTCTTTTAAAAAGCGAGTTTCAAGTGTACATATAATGTTGCGTAAGTTTGGAAATATCCTTAGTGCGACACTTCCGGCTCGGCAACATCAATTTGATGAATATTTATCGTCGCATCGTTGTTTGCCGTTGTTTGCGGTCAAAAAATGGACAAATTTGCAGGTAACTGACATGACACCTAGCTTTTACAAAATATGCAAAACTTATTTACGTTGGAGTTGCGTGAATGAAGAATATTACTGCGAACTAGTAGGGAACTAAAGTAGACTAGAATCAAAGCTTCTTACTTCAGATTGTACTTTTTCCACAACTTGTAAGAGCCCAGCCGGAAAAGTCCCATTGCCGATAATTGTTGGCTGAGAAATTGAATGATGAGCTTCGAAGTCGTCGTGCTTGGGGTCATTGAAACTAACATGGATCTGATCAAACCACCCTTCCCAGCCAGCCCTACAACAATTCCAATCATTTATTGGTCGATTTTGAGGTTTAAAACTTATCAGAGTCCCAGGGACGAATTTGGTCCTGACCAGACAGGAAAAATCCGTGCATGCGTCGTTTCTGACTTGCTTGATTTAAGACGTAATTTTCAAACTCACGCAACATTATATGTACACTTGAAACTCGGTTTTCGAAAGAAATGTCCATGTGTATGGATAAAAATATGACAAAATCATGAAGTAAAGTTATTTTCCATTATTTTTAGATCAATAAATCCTTGAAAAACTGATGAAATAGTGTCTAAAAAGGACTTTCAAGGTAGCAGTACTTCCGTAGCAAAATTTTATTCTCGCCTAGTCAAATGTGGCGCCGTCTACAATTGATTTTAGGCAACTTCAGCAGCTGTCTCCTTCACGAATACCCCATTGAGGGGACCAAGAAAAAAATAATCTAGAGAACAAATGAAAAAAAAAATCGTGCCAGTTCAAGGTCTTGTGTTTTGGACGTCCTCTCTCTCTGTACTTCACGAAAATAATGTGACAACCGAAGAAAGAGCTTATTTTTGAAGTAGTTTTATGAAAGAAGCAATTTTTCGTGAATGCTCTCTGACATAAAAAGTGAACCTTGCATTTGAATTAAATCCTGTTCTATTATGCACTTGTCAAAAAAGTATGCTTGAGAAAATTTGCTATTGCTATCGCTTCATTTTCGATATGTGAAAATAAACTCCCTTATCACTGTCGGAAAACAACAAGACTTTTATTATCAAAAAGAGATTTACCATGCTAACAAGAAACGATAGCTTTGTTAGTGGTAAACACTTGTGCACACTTAATAAATATTACTCCCTGATCGATAGGACCTTTTAATGAAAGGAAAAGTTTAGGCAGAACTAGGGCTTGATCAAAACCGAACCTGAAGGTATTTTTTGAGAAGATTTACATAATATACACTAATGCAGAAAATGAAATCGAGTACATTATTTCTTGTACAATCAGCAAAACCCTTCATTTTTTCTTCTTTTTTTAGGCCTCAGCTTTATTTCATTTGATTAGCTAAATGTCCCTTTAGAGATCATCCAATACTCTGATGAGTGTGTTATTAGGACCCTTTTAGCTCTGTTTTTTTTGTTTGTTTTTTCGAGCTCTGCAAGCTATTTGATCGCATGTAATATAAAAGAAAGCATGGATAGAGAAAGAAGAGAAAGAAAAGGAAAATCTTTTTTGAAGCAATCTTGTTAGTTTTGTCCTTTGGAGTTATTGGATAGTTTAACGTTATTACTACTGTTATTAGTACTATTATCATTATTTATTTACCACATGGATGACACTTTTTCTTCCTGCATTCTTTGACATATTTTACACTGTGACACGGAAGTTTTGACACCTCTGCAAAATTCCTGAAAAGATCATGGCCAAGGAAGGATTGGAGGCCATCAACAGGAACAGGACAACGGGATCGATTCTGGAACGCCAAATTGTGCCAGACATGTCAAAAGCTTTTTTCATGCAAGATTCAGCGCCGCCTCATTGCACCCTGACAAACTACAGATGGCTTGGTTCAAATTTTCCTCGGTATTGGAGGAAGGGGGAATGGCCAGGGAATTCTCCAAACCTCAATCCCATTGAAAATTTATGGCCCATCTTTCAAGAAGAGGTCGACAAGCTCCCACCCCAAACAACCCTGGAAGGATTGAATAAACAGTTGGAAAAAGCTTGGGCAAACTTAAACGAAGATTTGCTCTTCAAGTTATGCCTGAGTATGCCTAAGAGATTGGCCCAGGTCAAAGCAAGGAAGGAGGATAAAACCAACTATTAGAACATCAAATTTTATTGATTTGTTTTTCCTGTAGAAGCTCATAAACATGGTGTCAAAACTTTCGTGTCACAATGTAGAGGCTTTTTTCTTTTTTTCTGTCTTCCATTTTTTTCTGTACCAATACCCTGAATACATTTTTAAGTGTCCCGGGTGGTCACAAACAATAAACAATATTGGTCTATGAATTTAGCTTTTCATGCATTTTTGAAGGCTCTTACTGAAATGTGTAAGTTTTCAATTTTACATTTGTTCCATAAGATTGGAAAAGCGAATTGGGGAAATGAGTCCATTAATTTAGATTCCGGTTTTTCTCGTTTCGATGTAATTGATTTGCCTCCCCTTTTTGGGGTAGTATTTAAAGTTTTCTTCAAGAACCTCTGTTGGCCCGATTCCTTCAATTATCTTACGTACAGTGACCATGCATTTCAAACGATATAGATCCTCAACTGCAAGTACTGTATACCGTTAGATTTCATGATTGGACTTGTGTAACAATTATATTTTCCACCATTGTTAAATGTGATTTTTTTGGTTTGCCGATTTTTTATTACCGTCACAAGAAATGGAATTCTGTGTGAAGAAAGTTGATTAAATATGTTCCTGCATATGATTAGCATTTATTTGATACTTGGTCGACCAACGAGTTTCTGTTGGCAGATCTGTACAACCCTTGAATAGTGGATTGATCTGGAATAGTATTCAAAAATGATTGAACAATGAAAGAGCCCGATAAAGACGAGAGGAGGACTTCACTGATCGTTCTAGCCTAGTTTCCTTAAGATTTGGAGGTGCTCTTAGAGCACATGTAAAACCTCTACGATCGCTAAAACTGACCTCAAAGCCTGGGTTAGGACAGAGCCCATGAATGCTCTTGAAAACATACAGTATCAGATATCTTTCATACCTTCGCTGAGTACTGTACAGCCTTAACTTCTGGGGCCTCTCCCAATACGAGAGCTCTCTCATTCCTGTAGTGTTCCTAGTGAAACATCTTTGGACCTGCTCGACCTTTTGCAAACCTGCCGAACTCATTGGAGCCCAAATGGGTGAGGCATATTCAAGATGCGGCTGAACAATCGACTTGTACAGTGTTAGCATCGTAATACTATCTCTGGACTTGAAAGTGCGATAGATCCAGCCACATGTTTGAAATGCCTTCCCCACTTTCAACCGGATATGCTCATCGAATTTTCCATCATCTTGGACAACTCCCAAATCCCTCATGGACGTTACCTGCTCAATATCACAACCTCCATTGTCTTTGAGTGGAACATCTAATTTTGACGTCTCATACGTCATTGTGCGGAATTTCATCCCGTTCAATGTTTTATTACTTTCGCCAACCCAAGAGTAGACTTTCTCCAAGTCATTAATTAGACCTTTCGGGTCCTGACCACTCCTTCCACAAACAATTTTGTAACCTAGAACTTGTGACAATGTTTTGGAATACCAAGCTCACGGTTTTCTTTCATTTTTTAGTGAAATGACCAATCTTTACCAGTTTCATCCACGGCGAGTTCTCAATCTAATTAATGATTTTTAATAAGTTTCGATTTTTGGTGACGCATCAAGCTACGAAAGATGAAGCAAAAGCTCATTTGTTCAGTATTTTTAGAAACGGCCAATGTTTTAAAAATCATTAATTCCATTTCCACATTTCTAGAAACACTTAACAACGCTAACTGCCAACATTCTAGGTCCCTTTGAGGCTTTTTTTGGCCATCACTAGGTTCAACGAAAGATGAAAACACACGCTGCGCCTAAAATCCGTTTCATTCTCCGTAAAATTGAAATATAGAGCTTTCTTAGTAAGGACTATCAATTGGTGACGTCCTTGCTTGCCATGCAGCAAACATGTTGCTTTATAAAAGAGGAAAGAAAGGTTTCCATGCTTCCTCGTCAGTTAGTAATGCCACATGGCCAATGTGTTTCATACCTGCTGCATGTTCCACAAGATAATACATTGGTGTCGTACCGTACATACAGAACTACACATTGTACGTACACAAAGGTAGCGATTGAATCAGAACTCACTACACATCCTAATACGGGAAAGAGTGAAGCCCCAGAAAGGAAGTAAAGAGAGCGCTTTTTACGAGTCTCTATCATCCAATGATCACGGACGCACCTAGCTCGTACACACCCACAGGGTAGAACTTGGTGTCAGTGGGGCCTAAACACCTGTTTATCCTGACTTTCCAACCACGATCCAGATCAAACATATCTCTCCAAAAGTCTCTCTTAGAGCTCGCTCAAGTCTGTTCGTGACAAGTTCATTTGATTAAGAGTGACACCAACAGTGTGAAGTGGTGAAGATTGAACTAGAGAGGTCACAGAGATACCTTTTTGCGGTGACGATAAGACTGGATGAAAAGTGCACTCCAACCCGGGTCTGTCCTCTCTAAGCATCCCTGTGCTTCTAGTTAGCGCATTGTTTCTCCTCCTTCTCTTTTTCTCATCTTGTGGTGCTTCCAAGAAGTAAAAAGAAGAACTGAGGGAGCGTGTGTGGAAGTCTTCGGTTTCCTCTGATTCCCCTCTGAATCTGTTAGTCCGGTTTTCACTATCGTCCTGTCGGGATCGTCAAAATCATGATGTGCTGGGTGTGAATTGTTGGATCAAAAAGACATGATCAAAGCAGTGCATTCACTGGGATAAGAAGCTCTTCTTGCTGACACGTGGTGTTTGAATCGATTCGGTGCTTTCGGACTCAACATACTGAAGGGTTTGGCAGATACGGTGAAACACTTGTTTGAATCCCATCAAACTATTTCAGAGCAAAATTTGCTAGGTTTAAATGAGAAAGCTGACTTGGAAGGAAAGATTGGTCGTACTTTGGATATGTACAAAAAGTCGATGCGATTTAGAGCCTCGTAATCGAACATTTATTATTCAGTATGTACAGGGTTGTCCACCATTTTTTGGAAAATCTATCTTGCACAACCCTTTAGACGGGCTTTGAGTCATCGAAAAAGTGACCGAGCCTCGGCTTATTTTCTCATACATTTTGAAGTAGGTGGTTGTTAACAGCCAAGAGGGTTGATGGTTTGCTTGATAATGAAGGGAAGAGAAATGGTCGTAAATTCACGAGCCAGTCAATGAGTATCCACGAAGCAGAACCACCTGTGGCGAAACATCCACATGAAAATCAACACACAAGCAAAAATATAACCGTATTCAAACACCTTCACCTTATTTAGACAAGTTCTTCGACAAGTTTTAGTGGGGTTTGCTAGACTTGAAAATGTATGTAGATTCCAACGGTTGGAAGAGTCAAAATGAAGAGGAAAAGTGGGCGGTTGTCTCGATGTTTGGCTCGAACTGGAATGTTTGTTTGGCCTTCGATAAAAGAGCCCAACAGACGCACTTCTCTCAGAACTCTCCAGGGACATTTTCTCCCCAATCGATTGATCCTTCATTCTTTCACACATTCATTGAGAGAAAAAAGAGAGAAACGAGTACGGTAAAAAACCTTCGACCTTTGACCTCCACATGTCCGATCATGTGTCACATTTCCTAAAAAAGAAAGGATTGTGTTATTTGTAAATGCTCCTCAAACTTGTTATCCTTCAATCACATTTGCACAGGGTGACCAACTAGTACAAAACACAAGTCTTTCCCCCATCAAAAACACCGCCATATCTGTCAAATCGAGTGTTAGTTGCTGGATAACAGCTTAGAAAGACCGATTATATCAAGATGTCCGCGGACTACCAATCCGTACCTCAAAATGAGGCAACAAAACGGAAGGTGGAGCAAATGGAACTTGAAGAGGACGATGGTGGTGTTGGACTCAAACCCACTTTAGGCTTGGTCCAAGGTTGCACCGTGATCGTTGGATGCATCATTGGATCCGGGATCTTCATCGCTCCGGGTGGAGTGCTTTTGGGCACGGGTTCCATCAACATGGCCTTGTTGGTCTGGATCATTTGTGGCGTGTTTTCCATGATCGGCGCCTATTGCTATGCCGAATTGGGGTGCATGATCAAGAAAACCGGTGGGGATTATACGTATATCCTGGATACATTCGGGCCTTTTGTCGGATTCATCCGGTTGTGGGCCGAATGTATTATTGTACGACCGTGCACAATCACAATTGTGGCCTTGACCTTTGCCAAATACATGGCCAAACCGTTCTTTCCGGACTGTGAACCTCCAGATGAGAGTGTGAGAATGTTGGCTGCCATCTGCATTTGTAAGTCCATCAACACACACTTCAAGAAATGCATTTGGGATCAAAAGGGCTTGGTTATAATATTGAATTGCGATTACCTTGCAAATCGTGGCGAGATGACGATGCTTGAAGTGCAGTTCTTAATTGATTTGCACACCAATTTCAGCTCCTTTGACATACATATTTGCAAATGGCTTTACCCTTCAGGCTTGCTTGAGCCTACCTCTCTCCTTGATCTCCCTGAACCTGATTTTGATCTTCCCTGGGGACATATTGCTATGAAATTGGTAGTCGATTTCTTCCCACAAAAATGGACTTCAAACGAGATTCAGAGAGTGATAGTGTCAAGATTTATAAGCCCCTACATGGACATGGTAGTTTTTTCCTCTAAATGTCGCTTCTTTTTTCGTCTGAAATTGCACAAAGAACACAATTGACGACCTAGATCTGAGAGAAACAAAGCTTTGCATGAGACTGAAGTAAATGCTCTACTGGATTTACCCCTTTTCTGCACTCATCAGGATTTTTTTTTTCATGCAACAGTTGAGAAAAGCCGAGACACGAGGGTTGAAACTGGCTTCTTTTGTTTGATTTTCAGGCTTGCTGACTTTTGTCAATTGCTGGGAGGTGAAATGGGCCACATTCGTGCAAGATATCTTTACTTATGCCAAGTTATTGGCTCTTTTCATCATCATTTTAACCGGATTCTATCAACTCTCTCAAGGTAAGTTTATCATTTTGACTGAATATTTTCAAAAAGATAGCGATGAGTTTGAGATGTGTGGAATCTAATGTGTGTAACTTATTTTCTCAGGTAAAATTGAGAACTTTACCTTTGAGAACACGGAGGAGGACATGACCAAAATCGCACTCTCGTTTTACTCTGGATTATTCGCCTACAACGGATGGAATTACCTGAACTTTGTCATTGAGGAGCTCCAAGATCCCGTCAAGTACGTATTCTCATAAGTGTAGTTTCAACTAGAGCACTATATGTCATGATAGTGCTCTAGTCTTAACAACAGAGAAAAAAATGAGAGGTGAGTTGTTGAGGGCACCACGAAGCACAATTGCAATATAGAAAAGACAACAGTTTGTTGAACCATGCTCGAGTATACTCCCAGAACTTAAGTTACTTTTTTAACCCAACAAAAGCAACTTTTGTCTTGAGTCAATACGCTAGGCGTGTTCTTAAACTTGATATTTTTGCATTAACATAATTTTTGATGTACTTAGCTAGTAATGGATCAAAAACGATTCCGGTCGAAATTTTGGTTTCGGTTATGCATACCGAAATCAAAAGCAGGCATGCACTTTAAAGAAGTTTCATAATAAAATTGCAGATTTTTTCTAAAACCTCTGAAACTGTAGTTTTTCTTTTTTCAAATTTGCGATTATCCAACATCAAAAACACGAGCAGCTTGAATTCCAAGATGAATTTTGTATTTACGTACAATTTTGTAGTTATCTGCTTTCGGTTTCGTTAAGAGCCCTTTTGGTGCATCACTAGACTCAACTACTGACCAAGCAACAAATATTTCATTACGAGTATTCTTAAAACAACATTATACCGCATGTATTTATTAGAGTGTACCAAAATCAAGTCAGATTAACAGCCCTCGAGAATGTTCTTGCAACAGCTGTTGTGTTTGAAATGGAGCAGCTTCGTCGACATTAATCTGAATTGATTTTGGTATATTATAAAATAAACCTTATCTGCGTTAACATGTGGCCAAGTAACACATACAGTGAACTTCCTTTATACCCTTAAATACAGTTAACTTTCTTTATACCCTTTCTTCCACTTCTTGACTTCATTTTTCGGGTGTTGTGACATAAGATGTAATTCTGCCTTAAAAGTGAAGGTGGGAGGACTTCTTTCTCTTACTTTTTCGCAATTTTTAAACAAAGAAGGAAAATATCCTTTTAATGACTCAAAAATACTTATTAAGTTTCTTGTATTTCACTTAAGAAGATGTCAACGAAAGGAGAATCTTCCCTTTAAACCGGAATTGTGCTTAGTTTCTTAAAAGGTAAAAAGTTCGTCTTGTCTTATAATCCTAATTATCTTGTTATGCAACAAATATTTTTTTTAAATTTTATTTCATATTTGATTAGCGTAAAAAAGGAAAGAGAAAATGATTAAATCCTAACTTTTCCAAATCAGCAAACCACATTGGTCAATCTTGGGCTCTATCAAGAAGCGCAGAAATCATGGAGTGGGAGGCTAGAAATGAGAATTAAGATTTCCAGTAGAAACAAACCATATGCGTTCTTGTGCAAACGAGACCTGTCTTGCATTGAGAAGAACACGTATTTCAAATTTCAGCCCAATCGAATGCCGGAGTGAAAAGTTATGCCTTTTCAAACTTATGTGCTGAAGAGAGCATAGAATGAATGAACTCGCCCTTTCGTGGTAAAACGATTACCACAAAAGAGCTAGTTCATTCATTCTCGGTAGGATTTGCAGTGAGCTATGAGAGAGCATAACTTTTGATTTCGACGTTCGATTGAGCTAAAAATTGAAGTACGTAGTCTACTCGACAAAAGAAAGGTCTCATTTACAGTATAACATTATTGACTTGTTTCTACTGGAAATCATAATTCTCAGTGCTAGCCTCCCACTCCATGATTTCAGTGCTTCTTGGTTCTATCTAATTTCCCTGATTCGTTTCAGGAATTTGCCCCGTGCCATCGCCATCTCCTGTGTTTTGGTTACTTTGGTCTACGTCTTCACCAATATTGCATTCTACACAACTCTATCGGTTCCTGAGGTTCTCGGATCAGAGGCCGTGGCTGTGGTTAGTAAAAATGATAAAATATAATCCAATACAATTTTATGTATGTCCTTATGTTGACTACAATTCTATGTATGTCCTTATGTTGACTACAATTTTATGTATGTCCTTATGTTGACTACAATTTTATGTATGTCCTTATGTTGACTACAATTTTATGTATGTCCTTATGTTGACTACAATTTTATGTATGTCCTTATGTTGACTACAATTTTATATATGTCCTTATGTTGAAAGTCAACCTAAGAGGGCAACTTGACATGGCCGTAACTGTTCATTTGATTTGCCTTCAAGAAATATTTATACAGGGTGAGCCACTTAAAATCGGACATGAAGAATTGCTAATTAAAGGGAACTGAGTGGTCAAATCAAAAAGCCTTTGCTTCAAATGTTATTGATTGCAACAAAATTTAACGGATCTATTACTAAGTTATTCGACATTGAGGCCCTTGCTTTTAACCACGGTCTCGAATCTCCTCTCTGCACATGAGCAAATGATCCGCACTTGCTCTGCTGGATTTTAGTCCATGCAACCTAGGAACCCACATTTTTTGAACCTTTACTCCCCACCTTCTTCTCCAGAATGGCCTAAATAGAAAAGTTCTTGGATTAAGATCTGGTTAATTTCACTTCAAGAAGCCTTGAATCTATGCTCCTCACAGACAAACCTTGCTTGAACAATGTCAAGATCTTTTTACGAACGTCTTTCTTGGTTGCCTTTTTTCATGCTGAAAAAGCTAGAGTCCCCAATTCCCTCAAAATAATAAGTGATTGGCCTTTGAGCTGGATTTGGGGGGCATTGCTTTTTCAAACCTCTGTCCGATTTTAAGTGGCGCTCCCTGTACAATCACTACAAACTAGCCCAAGCACCAAGAGAAGAATACAATGGCAACAAAACTAATCATCATTTTTCTTTAATTTATTAATGTAATTACATATGGCAAAAATATGATTAGATTTAATTATTTTTCTGTTGTTTCAATAACTAATGGTGTTCTTCCATTTTTAAAAATCAAACTGAAAAACATGTTATTTACAGACGTTTGCTGAGCGTATGTACGGATCATGGGCCTTCATGATTCCAATCTTTGTGGCCATGTCTACTTTTGGAGGTGTCAACGGTATCCTCTTGACCTCCAGCAGGTAAGAAAAACGTTAATTAAAATTTAAATGAAAGATCCAATGCAAATGTTATCCATTTTTCAGATTGTTCTATGCTGGAGCTTGTGAGGGTCAGATGCCCGAGATCTTGTCCATGATTCAAGTCAACAAAATGACTCCCGCACCAGCTGTTCTTGTTGTAGTAAGTGTCCTGAATATTTATACCATTCATATGGATGGGTACACATATTTCCATATGGTTCTATTTACAACGAAAAAGTGATAATCTTATTGATCTTCATCATGTCAAATTGGACCCATTTTCAGGCATTTCTCTCCCTGATATACCTAACATCGTCCAATATTTTTGCCCTCATCAATTATACTGGCTTTGCCACGTGGGTTAGTAAATTTGTCATTGAGGGCGTTAAGAGATCTTTTTTAAAAGACTCTTGGGTTGTATGTAGTGTGGCTTGACTCCTCCCGCGGGATTTATCCTTCACTCCTTTCGGGTTGTCCCTTACTCTTGAAACTCTAACACTGACCCCGTATTTTTGGAGTAGATCCTGGGCCATTCAGTACTCGGAAACTGTACTTTGGGTCGCATGTTAATGTACAAAAGTGAAAATTGTCATTTTATCAGGTAGCAGGTAAACAATTTTAAGCAGAAAGAAATATTTTCAACATAAAAATATGTTATATTCTCAGGTGAAAACCTGTACAAATTTGAAATGCAAGTGGTTGGTCGGGAATATACTCAAGGACCTGATCTTGGTTTTGTACGTAAGTTCAATTGTTGAGACCATATGGAATTATATTGGAAGTATAGTGAGACATGGCAAAAATAACCAAGCTTACCGTATATATAGTCTCAGCAAATAAGCTGCAGTTTTACCTTTGAAAATCATTTTTGCATTTAAACCAAGTGCTGGCTTGAGAAAATAATTGAATACCACTAATCTCTCTTGATTCTGCTGTAAGGTAGCATGTTAAGTCCACTAATTCAAATAACTCAAGTAGCTCATAAACAGGTTAGACAAACGGTTTCTTAATATACTCTCAGAATAAGTGAAGAGTTCCAGAAGCAGCGGACAAACTGGGAGAATACTTAAGGACAGTTACGTTGACCTTGTTTTGGCATACTCGAGCTACTTGAAAAACGCACTTCAGATGAGACCTATTCTCTCCATTTCTCTTAAGAACGTTAAAATGCGACCTGAATACTTGGTCACTCTGTAGTAGGTCTGCCGACTTCTAGTTTTTGGTTACTGATGGCACAAATACACATTCACGATCTTAGGCTTTGGAATCATATTTTAATGTCACTAACACTTGGTTTCACTTTGGATTGCACCTTTGCAATACCACCCTGTATTCGGTTGTGGGTGTGGGGTCAATTGTTTAAATTTTCATCCTTATATAGGTGTAACTTTCATCCATGTACTAACTCACGGTGATCTGTTGTATCTGTTGTTCTTTGGCTTTCAGGCACTCCTCTCACTTTGCTACCTTTGCTCTTCAAACATCTATGCCCTGATCAACTATGTTGGGTTTGCCACATGGGTAATACTAAAAGCACCCTGCATGTCACAAAAAATATTTTCACTGACAAATTCAAACAATCAAATTGCATGGAGCTTTTGTTCACTTTCCCAAAGTCATTAATTTTCGTCATATGTTAACTAACAATCTCCACAAGGCTTTCTGGTGCCAAATTTGTTTGTAGTCTTGGCACCAGAGGTCTCTGACGCACGGAAAGAATATGATTATTTATGGCAAACCTTTGCGTTTAGGTGAGCATTGGTTTGGCCGTCTTCTGTCTACCTTATCTTCGCTGGAAGCATCCGGAATGGGAGAGACCCATCAAGGTGTCTCTGATCTTCCCCATTATCTACTGTTTGGCCACGGTCTATATCACCATCGTGCCCATGATTGCTAGTCCAGTTGAAACAGGTAGGACAAAGAGAATCAGCGTGACCATATATAGACGTTTCAAAAAAACGCCTCTTCATTCCAGGCATTGGTATTGCCATCATCTTGACCGGAGTACCAGTGTACTTTATCTTCGTTTACTGGAAGAACAAGCCTCAAGTCATCCAAAAGCTGTCAGGTGAGTCTGAATTAAAGGTTTTCCTGTCTTTTAACCGAAGAGTTAGTAACAATTGACAGTTTTGAATTACCTGGTTACTTACTGATTAACTTAACCAACCCCCTCATCCCCTCTATTCCCATTTATTCATTCATGCTCCCGAACAGATGGTTTCACGAAGTTGCTTATGAAGCTGATAGTGGTTCTACCTCCCAATAAAAGTGGAGCCAATACCAATCCCAAAGCCGAGGAAGCTCCCAAAATCAATGTGGATGCGTGAATCTCACACTGTAATGAATATTTCCGTCCACCCTGGTTGCATTTGTTGTTGGCACGTGGTTCTTTCATGACCTCCGTATTCTTCGGTTTCCTGTTTCCGTTTCATGTTTTGACCGTCACTTCAGCATCCGGATTTCTATTGCCACAATTTTGTTCATTAATAGATTTTTTATTCCTACTATTTTGCAGCCGTTTTCACTCATCTCTTCCAAAAAGCCATTGTGGTTCTCCCAAAAGAGACGTAATAGCATGGAAGTGCTCAACACCACAGATCAAGATGAGAACAAGCAAAGAAACAGTGTGTCTTAGTCTCCGAAGAAACTCAAAACAAAACCCAAAGTCGAGCAGCCTTGTTTTTCCAACTAGAACAACAAAAATTCGAGTCAACCCTTGGCTTTCAATGCTTTCGATGTGAATGCGACTTTTCAAAAACGCCCCCTATTTTCGTCCCGTCTTCAAAAGGAACCGCAGCAAAATAGCTCTTATTTTACCAGTTTTGTACATAATCAAATCCTGATTTTTGTAGATAGATCTCACCCCCAGCTCTTCTATTGCAAAATTTTCAACTCGTCCTGGTCAAATCATTGGACAACAAGGTGTTTCAAATCATATTTAAACCCATCCCCTCCCGAAAAAGTTATTGCCAATTGCGCGAAACCCCATGTGTGATGCTGCTTTCAATATTTGCAACTATCAAAAAATGAATGAGGGTGATGCCATCCATCTCCCGGAAATTTGGCCATTTCCGACAATCTCCACATTCACTCGGACCTGGAAGGAAAAAAATAGTGTGTGCTTGAGTTTCTCAGCCATCTGTTCGACCCACCCCAAAAAGATTCATGTCGTGTTTCTCGTGACCATACAAATAGCCTTATTATCATCATCGCTCTCTTTGAAGCTATTGCTTCAGTATCCTACTAGCATCTAGATTTTTAGCAAAAGCAGAGACACAATGACAACGTGCATCTTTATCCTTGTTGACGATTGATACCCCAATCACCCCTTGTGAACTTGAACATGAGTTTAATAAATGTTATTAAAGTTGTTCAACGAAACGCGTTCAAGGCTAGACTTGGATGAATTTCCAGGAATTCGACCTCATTATCGGCGTGCATTCACCTCTTTTTGGTTAGGAATCTCAAAGCTCATTCACGATGGTTTAAGCTCGAGTTCGAGCAAGTCATGAAAAGTGAGTGACTCATAGATAGTGTACTGTACACGATTGTTGCGATTGGTTAACCATGCATTGATAAGGAAAATATTTTGATTATACCCCAAGAATGAGAAACCAAGATAGACAGAAGTGCATGGGAAAATACTTTCGTATTAAATGGGGTATCGAAACGTTTTATAAGATTTTTTTAGTGTGAGGTAACAAAATTGAACGATATTGGGTTCGTGACAAGATCTATGAAAAATAATAAAATTGAAGGAGCATCAAAAAGGTCTTCATTACATATATTTCAATTCGTCAGGTACAAAAAGTACTCTAAAATTCTTTTATAGTAAAAGACAAAATTATGTGTTAGTAGCAATAAGAAAGAAAAACGAGTAACATCGTTATATCTTGTAGCTTTCAAATTTTCTTCCACAATGTGTAAACTGGTCAAAATCATTCAAGAAATTTACGTCAAGTACTTAAACATTATCAAATTAAACAGACAAGTAAATATATTGATTGTTTTATAATAATCATTATATTTTTTATTAAAAAATATGAAAACTGATACTTCTTTAAGATGTTTTGTTATTCTTCATATATCTCTTCTATTTTTCCTAAAACATGATGTTTTCAAAATTGTATTGTTTAGTTTTGTTTTTGTTATTGTTTATTGACTATTTCAGGTTTATGAAGACACGGATTCAGATCCAAGTTGCGATTATATTCTTGGCGTTTTAATGTATGTGCTAAACCTTTCAATACCAAGCTAAGCAAAAACTCACCAATTTTGTATTTTTCACGTAAAAACGTTTGCGTTTCTGTAAAAGGGATAAATCCGACACTCCAATATTTAAAAAAGATACTCTACATTTCCCATTTTTGGTCCTGATTTTTTAAATATACAGTACTCAAATTATCCTAGTCTGGACAACCAGAGATTACTTAAGTCCTGTTCATAGATGAAAACTGGCATCCATTCAAAATTCTGCGTCCAAAATTCACACATTACTCATCGTCCTCACCAACAACTGGAAAACAGCCATGTGAAACCTCGAAAAAATCCCCCTAGCGCCGAGTCTCTGATTTAAAGCTTGAAATCAATAATTTCCTTTGATGATGACGGAAGATTGGGATTGGGGGAATACAAGTGAAATTTTGAACCAAACATGGTAAATTGGCACTGTTATTCAAAACGTCCAATTCGATTCGGCTGTGAGGACACCTCTCCAGGAGTGTGGAAAAATCTTCCCCTGAATCAACCAGACCAAGTCAACATGATCTCCGTTGAAAGTTTGCGACAGAGTTCTTACAATGATTGTTTGGCAAGATTCTGATCGTCATCCTCATAGTTTACTCCCAATGAAAAGGCTTAAAAGCATGAACAGGCTGTGCGGTCGATTTGGTATTTCAAACCACAAAAGCAACTTGGAAGCTGAAAATCTTCATCCACACATACGTACATATAACTTCATGCCAAAATTGTTATTTTTTACGCACATGTGATATCCAATGGGATATTAATAGAGGACTTTGAAGAAAAAATATGTCGTTATAAAAGAACCACTTGATTCAAGTTTGAAGAGACAGAGATTCACTGTCACTAGAATCTTTATTTTAGCAAGTGACATTCTACTGTTGACAATTTATACTGATGGAGAAATCTCATTCACATTCCAAGCCAAAAATGTTAGTTTTAGTCTTGTAAAAGTTGATTCATGTACTTGTTTATTGCCCATAACTCAAAGAAAAGAGAAGAAAAATACCTTATAAGAAACAAATTATTCCACAATAAGAATCAAACTCAGTGGGACAAATTCATTCAAACGACACTCGTGTCAATGAAGAAATCTATCAAACCGATCGTAAAACTGCTTTGTCACAAAAAATAAAATAAAAAAAAATCCACACAATATTCGTACTCCAGACAAATCTGTCTGCAACCCTGAACCTTTCATCCCTCAACGACTGAACCATGATGAACCACCACCCTCACCGGAAATGACTCATAACGTGAGTATTTCACCTGAACTTCATATGTACACAGAGAATCAGTTCATTTTTAGACAGGCTACCTTTGACTTGGATTCATGAATGGCTCTTCTCGTCCTTGTCATGTCATTACCAAGTCTCTTGCCCGTGATGGTCATTTGGATAATTTCAAGATCTCTGCGGTTTGTGGTGACAGGAGGTCTCTTTCTATGTAGTATGTAGAATATGTACTCGTATCATGCACGCTCCCTCCGATATATCAGTCATGCAACTTCATGTCGAGAGGATGAACATTGATTGAAATTTGGAAGAACTGAAGATCCATGGTAGAACGTTTAGTTGTCCCCTCGATTGCTTGCCTACATGCTCCTATGTGTAAGTACAGTGCAGTACTACAGTAGGTATTGGGAGGTACTGCAAGTACATCAACACGCCCGAGTTTATGTGGCTTTGTGCTACAATGAAATTCTCAGAAACTGTCAACGCTGAGATTCCCGTGAAAGAGATCTCAACGCCATGGTTTTTGGAAAGGGAAAGATTTTTCATACTTGAAACATCTGAAGAATCATCTTAAACATCTACCATATTTAGCTATCCGAAGTTCGTAGATAGGGTGCATTCATGTCTTTAATTTTTATTAAGACTAACTGACTGAAAATTTAGTGGATATACTTTAGCATGGTGGTAGCTTTCCAAATACAAATAAGACAAATGGTTTGGATTCATGGGTTCAATTCCTGGTCTTTCTCCCACCCAACTACAATTAATTATGTATTGTTGATTTATGCCTAGAATGGCACCCTCTCACCAAAGCCACTATGGGCCCCCATCTAAATGGTTGCAATTGTGTGATGAACCAATTTGACAATGGAACAATCCAATGAGGCAAGTCTTAGTTTTAAAGATTACTGCAATAAGAAAGTAACATCATTTTTGACGGCTAATTTATCGTTGCAATAATATAAGTCTTTTTAGTCCTTTTTCGTTGCACAAGCACGAAAGTAGAATGTTTTTGAAATATTTAGTTTAATTTTTAAATCCTTTTGAATTTTAAATGGAGGGATAATTGATTAGAGTACGTTCTTACTCTAATCAATTATCCTTCCATTTAAAATTCAAAAGGCTTGTCCAAAAAAACCAGACCAAATATTTAAGAAGAATCTCCTCACTGTGTGCTTTAGAGTTCATCTACGATATTATTGAGTCCAAAAATCAAAAAGCCATGCTGAGTGATCGTAAATTAAGGTCAAAGGTTTTTTGCATAAGCACCTAGAGTTGTTTTACCTCAAGATGGCGCTGATTATCACTTTTCTCTTATTTTGAAGACCACTTTTGGTTCTTTAAGAAGGCTTGCATTGACGGCTAGTTGTTCATTTTTAGAAAAAGAGAGGGTAGAGGGCAGAGGGTAGGCGGAATTGTACGAAAGCCATCTAGGTGACAAAAAATGGCGGTTTTCTTTTAATTCTCAATAGTTTTAAAAACTCCAGTTTTTGAGTGATAGTTCCAATATCTAACTCTCATTGCATTGTGAAAACTTCACTCAAAAATCCGCAAAAAAACCAGTGCATTTCTATGCACATAAAATTTCAGCCAAAATTTTGAATTTAATAAGGTAAAAATGTTTCTTTTTTTAAATAAAAAATGGAAAATCCCATTCCAGTTCCATATTTCTAAGTTGAAGAATCATGAAAAGAATTCCAAACCCACCAACTCCCATCTTTTTGCACGAGAATTCGGCCATTTAAGTTGGCCTCAGATTTTGTCAAAACGCATGCCACCATGTTATTCGAGGTGAACAAGTGGAGAGCGCCGTCCATGGAATCAGTCAGTCAGTCAGTCTCGTGAGTGGATTGATCCAGTGCAGTGGTTCGAACTTCTCATCTACTACTGTTTTGCCGGCCTACTTACCCGATTTTGGTCACGACAAAAACACTTGTGTGAAATTTAAATGCCTTCGTTTAGCTTCCCCTCCGGAACTATTGCTCTCTGAATGTACTTGTGTCGGATCTCCCAAAGAGAGACAACTTCTGGAAGTGTGCAATCAACAAGCCAGAGAAATGAAACTCCAAACAATCTTCAATAGAGTCCAGGTACGTAGGTGAGGATGAACGTGTACGCTCTATCTAGGCTTTGGTGGTGAGTGATTCACCTCATTTTCTGGAAATCAACAGCCGGCTTTCACAACGACGCCAATAAATCATAATAATGAATCCATGGGATCCTATCAGGGAGCAAACCAACACGTTTCTTAACGTGTTTCAAGAAAAATGGAAGTGACAGTCACGAGAAATTTCTACTTCCGTTGAGGCGAACCCAGCGTGAAATCGGACATCGTTTGGTTTGGGTGAAGTTTCCCTTTGCCAAAACAAAGACCTTATTGGATCTGAAAAGGGTTTGGCTCGTTTCGTCTTAATTTTGAAGAGCTTTTTGGCGGAACCATTAGCATTACAGAGGCAACAAATACACAAGGAAAAGCTCCGTCGGTTTCCTTGGTCTATTCAAATTTCATGGCCGTAACAAAAGAACCACTAAAACAAGAGCAAGCAAAGTTGAAGTCATGCAACCGAAACAACACGTCGTTTCAATTAAATCTCTTCTTCAAAAATACGGCTTGCACATTAGAATTAATGATTAAAATAGGCACCTTTTTCAAACATGCTACTTCCTATTCACGAGATTATGATCTCATTACGGTAATTTCCACCTCGTCATCTTCACACATGTGGACGATATAAAATGAAATGCTTGAAGAGGAAGCTTGAAGAATCATTTCTGGTTTGATAATCATTTTACCGGGTAGAACTGACAGGGTGGCTATTTTGAAAAGCGTTTTAAGCGCAACATTTACAGTTATTCGAAAGCCTGTTGTTCAGAATGTGGCGGGTGACAACAATCATTCATTTTCGTCCAAGTCACTATCATCATAATCATTGTCCATTCAATGCTTGATGAGAATTCGTGATGGGGCTAGAGAAATTGTGATTACGATGTGAGAAATGTTATCAATGTGGATCGTGACACGTTTTCCTATTGTGTGGGAATGCCAAGTGCCTCTCCATTATGAAGGTGAAGTAACAGATTAGGCTCATTTTTATGTGAGCCAATAAATCCACAACTTAGATGCAAATACTAGGAACAAGGGTCCTTGGAGCTATCTGAATGATGCAAAGTGACTCATCATCAGGAAATTGGATGGGTTTATTCCCTTTTCAATCGAGGACAATCAGAGCACAGAATGACGAGAACAAACTCATTCGACATGAATGAATCATCAGTCTTGACTGAGAACGAGAGAGGTAGAAGATTCGTGGAATCATTTCAACACAAAGGTCACCAAAGGAAATTGCGATCGACGGTCGGGAACAGGAAAGAGGGGCGCATTTTAATCCGAATCCCTATGAAACCGTGGGACGGAATTGAGTTCAATTGAAAGAGATTGCTGAAGTCGGTCGTTGGTCAATTCAAGATGATGGAATGACATCTGCCAGCTGACGCATGTTGACGAAATATGGATACAGACCGTTCCTTTGAACATGATTCGAATCATTTCGCTTTCTTTGAGAGACCTGAATCTGGTCTAAGTCGATTGCTACATTTTTGCTTATTGACGTTTCCTTGAACCTTTCAGATCGGACCTTCATAATGATGTTGGTTGTCATTATCCTGGACGATATCCAAGCCATCAAGTGTGAGTGAAAGAGGATGTCAACTGGAGTAATCAGCGTGACATTTTGACAACAACAAATTTTCCTCCGCACATTCTCGAGCCAAGGATGGATGTCCGTCATTAGACGAGGAATTAATTTACGTTGAACAGTGCCAAGGCGACTTTAAATGGTCCATCCTCTCATGGGGGGATGGTTAATGGTAGCTGATCGATCCTTGTAAAGACCTGAGTGACTTCGTTTTAATCACAAGATGGTGGCTTAATTGCATTGAGAGCCTGTCAAACCTAACTGTTCGAATGTTGGTGTTCCCTTGTGGTGGTTTCACCTTCTCAGCAATGCCTTCCTTGACTACTACTTCACCAGCCGCAAAATATGAGAACAAGAAACGACAACGGAAACCAAGAACGAAATGGTTAACGAGGTGTGAAGAAAGTGGAGGAAACTCCTAAACGGCTAATCTTCGTACAATACAACGTGGCTTAAAACCAAGTGGGGATTTCCTCATGGAGTGTCTGGGCCATATGAGGACATCATCCAGTCTACCTAGATTGGATGTGGGAAATCAAGCGAATCCGGGTTGCTTGACCGGATGTTTTCCATGGCAAGGTGGAGCCTGGACTGAAGGTGATCGAAGTCGAAATCGCCGGCCAATCACTGCCTTGGCCAGTCAAGGATTCTGGAACGGGATCTCGGACATCAAGGAAGTGTTCACTCCCAGTAATCCGTTACTCAATGCCAACAACGCCCAGTTTTATCTCCAAGAAACTGGGAACTCCGGTGTCCCAACCAGTGATCGAGAACATGGTGGGCGTGAAGATGAGGATCAATTCTTTGAGGATATTACCTTGTTGTATCGCAGACAAACGATGCTTTTTGAACGGTCTTGTGAGCAGCTTAAAGATTTATATGAACTGGATCTATCCGGATCTTCCGGGTCCTCGGATGCGTCCTCGGTTAGTACGGGCACTCTTCGGAGTCGATCAGGTCGAACCCGTCGCATCTCAAAGAATATCACCCAACCCAATCCTTCGCCATTTGGCGAGATCGAGACTGAAGATGTGGAGGAGCTTTACATGGATTGTGTCTACTCGGTGCTCCATATGATTGGTTGTGACGTTAACCAGGAGGATCAATGGAATCTGGTGGAACATTTGAGGAAGGCCTTTCATCTGGAACCCAAGCGTCATTTGGAGCTCTACGAGATTGTCTCGTGTCGGCCTCAGCCATCCGTCAAACTTCATCTGAGCGTGCTTGAAGCTCGCAACTTGGCCTCCAAGGACATATCCGGGGTTAATGACCCGTTCTGCACCTTTTACATCAAATCTAATCCCAGTGAGTGCTTCAATACGGGCTGTAAGGTGAAGACTTTGGAACCCAATTGGAACGAACATTTTGTGATCGAGATTCCGTCCGAGAAATTGTTCGGGAATGACATCTCGCATCGAGAGGATCTCGTGTTGCATGTGGACGTTTGGAATTTCCATCCCGACGAGAAATTCCGTGAGAAACTCAAGCGGATCAATGAGGTCCGAGATTCTCGAGGCTTTAGACAGTTCATTGTGGACACGGTGAACACGAAAAAAGGCCGACACATCAACCACAAATTGATCGGAAGCGTCGAGATTCCCATTCATGGAATCCCAGCCAGTGGTTTTAAGAAATGGTGGCCTTTAGAGAAACTGACCTCTTCGGAATCAAGGGTAATACATTTAGAGAGAGAAACAAGAGTTGCAAAAAAACCTTTCAATAATATTCGCTGATTGTGCGGGAGAGAAAGGCAAAAACAGTGGACTTTCAAAAATGATGGAAGATATCAGTCAATGGCGTATTCTCACGGTACATTTAGATTGTGGTAGGAGTTGACTCTCATGACAAGGCAAATAGATTACAAAAAGGAAATTAAGTTGGGCCCCAATCACACCAAACTTGCATTGTACAGTAATCTTAGGTCAAAATTTTGATTGTAACGAAAGACTTGAAGTATTTGTAAGAAATTGTGCCAATTTCATTATTATTATTTGAGGGGCACACTTTGAAATCCAATCATCTATCCACATACACATACATTTTTTCACCACGATAGTTTCAAGCTTTATGAATCATGTAAGCAATGAGACCTCTATAAAGGCATCATCTTCACGCTATTTAACACTTCTTAAAACAGAAGAAATTGCAAGGCCAGAGCTTTTTTTCTGCAACATTTGCCTCCTCCTCCTCCTCTTCTTCCTCTTCGTAGTAATGGATACGCCTATTTCTCTCATTCCAAGCCTTAATCTGTCCAAAGCGAAAGTTCTCACAAACACTGGCAAGTTTGCAATCGGTCTCAAGGACTGCACATTGAAAAATCGATCTACTTGTGCAACGCCGTTTTCCCTCGAGGTTTTGCGCTCAAGTTGTTAGGAATTTGGAATAATTCAAGACCCACGTCGTTTGGGAGATGTAACGCCACTTCCACTACTACAGTACTACACGATGGATGCATTAACTTGTGGTACAGGTTTATGCAATATTCCCCTGTAGTAAAGAGCTCCCACAAGTATCCATGTAACAGGTGAAGCAAATGAACCGCTCGGAGAACCGAGTTAGATTAGAGTAATGAGTTCAAATCATGCTTGACTGACTCTCAATCTGTGATCTAGATCTCTCATTTCCTGGGCTTTGTGTTCGACCAGGTCTCGTCTTTAGGTAAATACAGACATTTAATACCTTTCCTTTCGAGGTTTTGAGCCAAATAGACAACATAATAAGAGATTGGTCTGGAATCTAATTTACTCTTGCATAACCATCTGCGAAGGGGGAACGAAATATGCATGCTTGGCACTAAACGAATGAAAAACGGGAAAAGGATGAACGGGGACTCACAAAGTCTGTAGTACAGAATCGACAATGGAAGTGACGAGCAGCTTTTGGCCAAACTCATTTTCAAGATAAACAAGGTTGGCGATTCGTGCCATCCACAAAACATCAGCCAAAGCAAATATTGCTCAGATCTCACATGGCCTTTCATTGTCTACAACATGGTGTGGTACGAGAGATTAGATTTGAAGGGGAGATGCCATTGTACAAAGTACATACTAATACAGTGAGTCGCATCGCGTCACTGCGGAAAAGAAAATGATGATGAAGATGATGCTCAAATGCATTTCTGACCTTCGAAGAAACCAACCAAACTCTGTCAAGTTTTTGAAACATTTCCCCCTCGTTCCATTTGTTCCAGAGCTCTTTGTCTTCCAATTCATCATCCGTCGCTTTGAGTGGAAAGAACCGAGGCGAGATCCATCTTCAAGTCCATCTCTCCACATCGGACAAGCCCCATCAAGCCATTATCAACGAGCATCAAAGACTTCTACGGATATTACTCTCCCACGAACTTGTCAAACGGAATGCAGCCCCATATGCATGGAAGGACTCTTTCGCCAAGGAGACCTTACAAATCCTGGCTCAACATGCAGTTCAAGGGAAAATGTCCCGAGATGAGACAGCTTTGATCCGATGGCTCGTGTATTGTCAGACTCATTTCATCCTCCCTTTGGACTACAGGGTGTTTACACCCATCTTGGAAAAGCTCCGCAAGTTTTTACAAGTGGGTGAGGTCGATCCCAAACTCTTGGCTGGGTTCCATGAACAAGCGGACACGTTCACGGCCCAATGTTTGGTGTTTATTCGAGACCATCGGAACCATTTGGGTGGGGGAAAATTTGCCAAATATCATGTTCAGCTGGATCATATTTTGAAGTGTCTACACGTGATTCATTGCCTGAGGTGGAGAACAAAGGGAGACATCGTACTTCGAGTCGAGGAGGCCTTGAGAACGAGCACCAACGAGTGGTTCCGATTCGTCGAGTCAAAAGTGGCGAAAAAACAACGAAACCAGGAAGCCACAATCCATGATCGTATGTCGAGGTTGACAAGATTGACCCATTTACTCATAGCCGATGTCAGAAGCAGCCAAAGAGATTACGGAGCATTATTCCACGAGTCATTGAGTATTCAGTATGCCGAGATTACTTTCCGAGGGCTGGAAGTACTCTTAAGCGCGAAGGCCAAGCCTTTGGTGGCTGAAGTATGCGACCTCTTGAAACCGTTGTCTTTTTCCGAAGATTATGAACTGACTTCCGAGGATTTCGATTTTTCGCTTGGCACCTCTCTTTTCGAGTTGTATTTGGCCTTGCAACAATTCTATCAACAGGGCTCAGAAATAATCAACGACCTCTTTGTTGTGAACAATGGTCCGAAGCAAGTGGGAACGGGGACTAATGACACCCAGTCTTACCCTGGAGGCCTGTCCCAATACCATAAATGGTTCATCAGGGCAGTGGCCAAATGGTTGGACATTGCTCTTTTTAAGGCCATTAAGAGAATCTTGAAGGCTGTCGAGTTGGACAACCTTGGTCGTCCGGTTGATGAACTGGTCAAACACACCTCATCAGCCGTGGACATTAGGACCGTGCTTGGACAAATCAAGACCTTCTGGCACCAATTAAAGTGGCCAGACCCTGAGACAGCGTATGTGTTCATTTCCCGTATCCTCGATGATGTGTGTCGTGCGGCCATTATCTACGCTGAGAAGATGTGTGTCAAAGTGGAGGGCAGAACCCACAACACGGGGTCTACCGCCGCTTCAAATGAGATATATTTCTCTAAAGAAGCCTGTTATGCTGTCAATAATATTGAGTTCGTGCTTCAAGCAATCAATCCCCTTCTAGTGGAACTGGGGATGGGTGAAATTATTCAAAAGATCGAGGTCCTACATGGAGGCTTAGTAGCGGACGCGTGCAAGCGAACGGTCCGTACAATGGTGAAGAATGCAGTGGAAAACGTCGAGAACCAAATTCTACACGTAAGAGCCTTTTATTTTAGTAGATGAAGCCTCGTTAGTCATGTATGTATGTATGTATTGATGAGCTAGGGAGTAAGTAAGAGTACCTCAAAGCCTTCATCCTTCTCCAATTTCAGGTGTTTGATCATCTTGGGGCTCGGATGACGCCTACCATCATTTCCCATTTGAATGAGAGTCTGACTTCGTTCAGTCAGGTCTCGAGCCCCAACCATCTCACCATCCTACAGTTTCTGGATGAAAATCTCATATTTCTGAAGGATGGCCTCGTTCTGGCCAACTTCGAGCGAGTGCTGCTCGTGATCTGGCTGTCCTCGGCCTCCACACTCACACATATCATGGAAGAAGCTATTAGACAGAAACGATCGGTGCCATACTTCTCTTTCCTGTTCGACACTTTCCGAGTCTTGCTCAATTTCTTCTACGGGGATGCGTTGCCCAATGACCCAAGTCTCATTAAAATGGCCAAACTTCTCCGCATGTACGCCAGCGACGGGAAAACTTTGGTGCGCACGTACTACCAAGAAAGGTACATTGAGCAAACCGAACTCCCGCCCAATAGTTACCCGTGTGGAAGCATCTCCATCAAGGCCGCTCTGTGGCAAGGCACACATTTAAGGGTCGAGGTTCTCAATGCTCGTCATTTGAAACCAGTGGAAGTGATTGCTCGAGAATGCTCTGGGGGGTCGTCCAACTCATCGGGTCTCCAATCCAAAGATGATCTGTATGCCAATCGAAGGAAGAATCAACACCTCCACATGGGACATGGATCAATATCCTCAGGTTGTTCCACATCCTCCTCCTCTTCAGTCAACATTTACTCAACTTTCCCTCGAAGACATACCACATTTTCCAACCGCCGCTCGATTCCTCAATTTTCCAAAGGCCAGACAAACGAAAACCAAAATACGAAATGGCCTTGGTCTGAGGACGTTCCAGGGCATATCACCCACTCTGACGAAGGGAATCGTGACGAGGATCCCCTTCAAATGCCCGTCTATCGGAACGTTCCTCAAAAAGCACGTATACTTACCTTACGTCGGATCAACGATCCTGTCGTCTCATCCAATCTGGAAAACTTGGCTGCAGCCTCGGCGACCCCTGTCACGCATTTGCCTTCCAATGCGGTGATCTTCCAACGGCCCCGAGAGCAACCAGCCACTTTGGTTCGATCCCTCTCATCAGGAGTGACAGGATCGGTGCCCGAAGATGCAAAACTCGACTACCTCAAAACGAAGTTCGACTCCGTTCGCCTCTCCGTCCAGGGTGCCCATGTTATGATGCACAAAAACTTTGGCGCGAGCAGACAATGTAATCCTTATGTCACCCTCAAGTTGGTTCCCGATCCCCAATCCGAGCGCCTCAAAGTCAAGACTCGAGTTCAGGAGCGGACTTTATTCCCATTGTAAGTATATGAGTGCCTCAACTCACGAGAGAAGGCCGGTAGCATGACATGCCATAATTCTCCAATGTCAAGGCAAACCCGGCCCATAACTTTACAGGCCAAAGCGGCACATAAGATATTTCCCTTGACTTCTGGAGGACTTTGGTTGATCCTTAACAGAGTCTTTTCTTCAATTGAAAGTTCTCCCCCGACGAAGATGAAAAAAAAAGTTTTTCAATTCTTTATCGCGAGAAGCGTTCTGAGAAATTAAAGAGACCCTCGAGATCCCATACAAATACAAATCATTGTTAGTTTGTGACTGTTTTGACGTCGCCCGAGTAGGGGGGCGCTGTTGGAACGACATTGATCGTTACTGAAGGGAACCAAATCAGGAAATAATCCAATTTTGGTCTTATTTTCTGTCTGTGTTTGTTTAGATTCGATGAGACCTTTGATTTGGTTCTGACGGATGAGATTGACGTCTCGACAACATTTCTCCATTTGACAATCAAGGATCGAGGCGTCATGGGTGAGGGGATTTTCCTGGGCGAAGCCTATTTGCCTCTGAAGGAAATTCAACAATCCAATTTGGACATCCCTATTCAGGTAAGATGAGTCAGGGTAGCACAAACATATTTTGTGTTCGGAACATCTCTTGAAGAGAATATTCTGATGGAAAAAATATCTAGCCGGAAATAGGGAGCTGTCGGACTCGGATGATGATCTTAAGAACATCCCATTGTTCTTATCTTATTGACTCTGGTTTGCATTACACTCACTCCTTTTGGGCTTGCATTAGAAAAGAGATCCACCATAAAAGGGAGGGATTGGAGCATCATCACGAGTCAAGGCCACTCCAACCAAAGAGGTCTCAATAAGACCTCTTGAATGCTTGTTAAACCCCCATTAAGGGAGGTTCCTTGTTGGAGGAAAAACATAATAACTCGCACTAGTCTCTTTCTGTTCCACAGGACCTGCCCCAAATCCAACTACCGCTAACAAGGCCACCACAAGCCAATCACGAGGAACTCCTGTTTGCCATACAAACACGGTGTGCAGATAGACCCACTCGAGATTTCTTGCGGAAGGAGCGACGAAAAATGCTGCTCTAATTTGGTGCTCCTTGTTCCCAGGGATGGGGTTTCCTTTAGACCCCTGATGAAGATAGGACACGCAAGGAGCTTGTGACAATATTCTAAACAGCTTTGAGAAGAGCCACACTAAAGTTTCCACACAAAGGATGATCCATAATGGAAAAGATATGAGTGACCACCAGAGTCACAGATTTCGTTCGAGCTGACGGGGAAGAAAAACCAAGCACACGCATGTTTGGGGTCACACAATATGGATGTTATGATCCAAAACGGTCCTCCCTCTATCACACAACGAAAATGAAGAATACCATTGATCCCAATTGCGTTCTGTCCCCTATTGTGACATCTCATCTCATGGATATCTTCTGATTGCCGCCTGTCTAAACATATCTGGTCGTTAAGCTCAAGTCTGTGCGTGATTGGTTCCCCAAAGTGCAGTACGTGGTATATCAGTGTATATTGTAAACTGGTTCGCAATAACGTTCTATATGAACCACTCTGAGGAAGGAAAGCAAGAAGAGTTATGGTCAGACAAAGCAACATTATTTTGACAAAGTACAAAAAGCCAATAAAAGAAAGAACACAACAACCAATGGGCATCCTTTTCCCTCATTTTGTTGCACAATGGAGTCTTCGTTCATTGTGGGGATCAATTGAGTCATTCTTCTCATAGCTCGACAATGTAGCAGAAGTCGTTTGCCGCTTATTAATCCTTTAATTACGAATGATGAGTAAATAACCTTGAAATCCTGATTAATTTTGGGATATCGGTGGAGTGCATGAGGAATTTCGCTTTTATCGCTCCTTGGTTCAAACCATAGAACGATAAAAGGCCATTGTCAGCATTTTGGCTCTCGCTTCATTTCATTTGCCCCTTTCACTAAATCAATAGACTCTAAATCCAGCTTAGCTGACGCCATCAAATTTGTGGTGATGGTGCTGGTGGTGGTGGTAGTAGTAGTAGTAGTCGTTGGTTCCATGGATTGCACGGTTTGGAAGCTTCGGATGGAAATTTTATCCACTTCCTCAGAGCCCTTGGAATTTGTATCACGGTATGTTCGGCCCAGGCCTTCCTTGGGAGAGGGTCGTATGTGGTCGGGTTGATCCAAATTGATCCACACGGTTTTTGGCTTGCGCCCAACCAGGGTTTCTGAGGGTTCCAGATATGATGGATTCTCTGTGCCCAGCACTTCTGACAGAATGGATGAAAAGTTACGAGGGGTCATTTCTTCCCGCTGATCCAAAGACCACGATCTTACTCCGGGTTCCAACATGAGAGAGGCTTTACCGTGAACACTGTTTCTCACAGGGCCCGGTTCTCCACCAAAGTCAACACTCACAGTTCGACTTCGAGAAGTACCTTGAGATGCTTTGGAGCCTCTTCGAAGAAGTGCCGATGCTAAAGAGGCCTCTGGAAGTGCTTTGAGAACCGTTCCAATGAGAGCGGGATCGCGTTTATTACCGGATTGAAGTGGGAAAATCACTTCGTCGTCCACCACGGCATTTTTCCGTCGAAGCGAGGCCTCCTCACGACGAATTCGTTGTTCATTCTCCTTCATTAGCTTTCTCGCTCTGGCATTTAGGATTTGCTTCGCATCCGGATAGTCTTGAAGGACCGCTTCTAAGTCGGCTTTTTGGAGAACAAACAGATTTGAGAAGCCCACTGAGATCACATTGGCTGTTCTCTTATTCATTCCACCCACTCCGAGAAGGGCGATTTCCCCAAAGACCGAGCCTTCCCCTAAAGTACAGAGCACTCGACCATCGATTCCCCCAAGAACGTGGACTTGGCCCGATTGAACGATGAACATCTCGGTGCCAATATCATCTTTCCGGCAGATGTGGTCCCCGGGTAGATATATGACTGGCCTCAACTTGATCACCAAGTCCTTGAGCAAACCGGGCTCACAGTTTCGAAAGAGTTTGACCTTCACCAAGGTGGGATAATGCACTCTCATTGCGATGTCTGTGCGCGTCTTAAGAGGCAGGAATTCCAGCACTTTGGCCTCATCAAAGCTCTTCTGAAGCTCCCATGTGTAATGCATCCACATTTTCACCCTTCCTTGCACCTCTTTGTTCACTTTGTTTCGATTCATGTAATCCACCACAGCATCCATTTGCTTCTGGAAACTGGAAGCACTCTTGCGTGCATTGCTCACAATATCTCGAATGTCTCCAATGAGAATAGCAAAGACAAATACTCCCATCAGCCAAGAGGCTGTCATAAAGAGGATCTCGGAAATGTTAGTCGGCTTCTTGTTCTTTCCAATTGATGTGGCAGTTTTCGTGGCAAAGTAGAAGCATCGAATGTACGCACTGCCCTGACCATTGTACACGAAGGTGTTGCTCCCAATGCCTTCCCAATCCGAGATGGCATAGTAGGCACAAGCATTGAGATGAATGAGATACAGCATGTAGTTGACAGTCTTGACGATGCGGAGGATGTAAGGCTTGGCCATGACTGCGTCCAGACGGTAGATGAACTCCCAGAAGGCAATTACCTTGATTAGCCGCGGGATCCGAACGATCGTATATTGAAGGCCTAGCCAAAGGTAAAGGATGTCGGTGGGCATTAATGCCAACAAATCAAACCGAAAAGAGCCTTTAGTAACATAATGGATAGTGAGGCGCCGTCGGTCCTTCACCCAGAAACCATTCTCCATGTACAGTAAGCGGTGCTTATAGACCAGGAGGTCCAAGAGGTAGACCAAATCACCACAATAGTCGCAAAACAGCCACATAAACAAATTATCCGAGGACTGGACGAAAGGGAAAAAGAACCTCAACGGGATTACCCAAGCATTGTAAAGAAACACAACGGCTTGGAGGGCCAGCCAGAATATATTGATGTACCCACGTGGATCGATGAACTCAACTTTCTTCCTAAGCTTATGCCAAGACCACTCATCGTGCCATCCAAAGTCAACAGTGGACTTTGAAGCGTATAATGAGGCATTGAAGTCCTCATAGACCATACGCTGTAGTGCTATAGTTCTTAATCGACTCAAATCATTGTTGTCGTCCCTCAAAATATCTGCATCTTTCTTCGGTTTTCTCTCCACAAGATCAGGGTTGGAACCAGGGTGACTTGAGATGCGATTATGATGGCTCTCTGGATCCTCATCGTCTTCAGAGGAATGGTCAGGAGTGGGTGGGAACTCCAATCGTCGTTTGACCAAAGTGGCTCGTCGGCGAAATTTCGAAACGATCCCGCGAATCTTCTCGCCCAAAGCTTGTTCTCTATCAGGAGCGAGAATGGAGGATAGATCACTCCTCATGGAAAGATTGGACACCTGAGAGGTATCCGAGCACACACTCGGTCTCTGATTGGATTGAAGGTACCTTCGTCGAGATAAGACCGGTGACAAATTCTGAGCAAAGGGTTGAGGGTGACGTTGGCATACGGAAGAGGAAGTGGATGGTGATGGAGGCAAATGAGCAAGCATCAAGGACGGATGAAGTGAGAAAGGAGAGGAGATTTGTCCCGAGAAGTCACTCAAGGCATGGGAGTCTTCTAACAAAGAGAGTCCAGACTTATCACAATCAAACGACTCATCACTCACGTTGAAAATGAACGAAGGAGGTCTGTGGTTCTGTTGCCGTTGATAAGCAATCAGCTGCGGAGAGCAAACCAGGCCTTCATCGAGGCTCTGGAGAGTTGAGATTCGATCCAGATCTCTTATCACAGATTTCTTGTTGAGAACAGAGGCACTTGGCAGTGTCACGGGTGCGGGAATGGGGCTATTGGAAGGGACTCGGGTGAGTGAGGGTCTTTGGTTCCAAGCTCGTTTGGTGGCACGAAGTTCCTTGGGAACCTCGTGGACCTCGACCTCGGCTCGAACATAGACAATATTGTCCGAGGGCACGGATTGTTCGTACAGGTTTTCATCCATATCTATGGACACGGACTTTAACGAGTCGTCCTCGTAATCATGCTGTGCCATCCAATTTTCTTCCACAAACAATTCCCCATTCACTTCCCCACCAGCACCATTTACGTCGGATCCATTGTTCATCTGAAGAGCGGCATTCTCCTCTTCAAGAAATGGAACTATCACGTCCACGTTGGAGCCCGATTTACTGGCCTCTTTGGATGAGGTTCGCTCACTCTCGGTAAAGTTCAGATTCCTGCCGTTGACTTCATTCAGCATCATGAACTCTGTACTTTCCACTCGATCAAAGCCACGTTCCAATGGGAAGAACGTCTCGGAATTGATTTGTGATTCCTGGCCCAAAGTCCTGAGTCCTCCAGATGGAACCACCACACGGCTGCCGTAGTGAGAGTTGAGTTGGTGTTGTCCAGATCGATTGGACACAACAAGCTCATCGTCGTCGTGGGTGGTGTCCGTATGCAGGGCTATTATTCCCTGTCCTCTGTTTCCTGGCTTGGGTCCATTTTGTGTCCATTCCCGACTATTTGTCGCTATCTTTTTTGTCCTCCTCTTGCCAGCACTTCCTCCCTTGTGGGAAGTGGTGCCAACAAGAGTCAGGCCAATAGATTCTGTTGATTTTGTGGTCATTATATTCCACTCATGTCTCATTCAATGGGTTCATCTCCTTTCTGGGATATGCGAGTGCGTTCCGTGTTCCCTGTGTTAGAAGGAGCGGAATTACGCACATTCCGTATTGCTGTGGAAACCGAGTCAAGATCGAGGCTTTCGCTCTTTTTCTAACCTCGAGTCATGAAAGAATGAGAAGGTACAGGAGGCCTCCTCGTCCTCGTTTAAGGTGTAAATCAAATTCCACCCAATATTATCTTGTAGTAGACCCATGTCTGGTGTGCCCAAACCCACTCTACCCCGAGCGATTCATCCTCGATCAAAACACATGGGCCTGGCAAGTGTCATCCAAGTCGACAAAACACATAACTCTTCCAGTCATGACAGGCTGCCGAAATTGATCTACTAGACCTTGGCCCTTGCTGGACACACCCACTCACACTCAAAAGTCTTGTTCCGGGTTCGTCTGAGCTTCGGTCTGGCAATTGGAACACCAAGGGGGATTGATGATTTGTCGAACTCGGTTTCTTCAAGACACTTTCCACTCTTGTGAGCAATTCATACAACGCCAGCTAACTAACTATTTGCTCACGGCCTTCAAGTAAATAACATCAAAGCTGATCCAGTTTGTTCCCTTTTTCATCCCACTGGCTGGCAATGGGAATACAATTGCCTCACGGTGAGCAATGTGTCACGGCCTAGGAGCCACTCGGCAATGCAATCAGAGTGAGTTACACCTTAGTGAGCAGTTATTTATCAATGCCTTCATCCACACCAACTGCCTCACAGACACTCACACGCTCATCTCGAGTCCTCCTGATCCTCTTTGGAGAGAGTGAGTGTGTGTGTGTGTGTGCCTGGCTTGACAACCACATAAATATGTCAAAGACCTTCACCTCACAAAACACCAAGACTGATGTTCGGGGCTGCTAATGAGAATTGCGGTTCCGAATGATTGTTCACACCATGTTCCAAAGGCCCGTAACTGATGGACTCAGAGGGAGATGGGAACCTTCCAGGTAAGACGAACCAACGACAGCACCATCATCATCACCATCACTGTTGTAGGTGAGGCCACAAACGAGCCTCACTTTCATAGAGGAGAAGTGCTGAGGCCACTTTTCCAAACTGGTTCCATTGAAGGCATCTGTAGTCATAGCTACTCACGAATCACAGAGACCGAGAACTCGTGAGAGAAAGAGAGCACATTAACGATGTCTCTTGACAATAGAAAAGAATTTTTATTGTCTCCATGTTCGGAATATTGTGTTTTCTTGCTCTCGGCGATGTAAATGAATGGGATGCGGAGGGCATTAACTGGTCTTAAAGGGTCACGGACCATTTCTTCTCATCTGATCGGAGACACAAGATTGGAGGTCGAGAGACTGTGATTTCTGCAAGGGAACAATGGACAGCCTTTAAAATGATGTTTGTCTAAAGGGAAGAAAGCATCTGTAAGTGACATGGATTGTTGGGAAAACTTGATTCAGCTGAGTCACCCAGTCGAGTGAATTGGTGCAAGGTTCGAGAAAGTTGGAACAGAGAAGACAAGAAATGGTTCATCTCAGAACCGATGATTAATAATCGGAGACCATGTGTGGGAATAAAATATATACAGGATTGGCATGGTATTCACCTAAATGAGCCCAAGGTTTTCGGTAAAGCGACTTGTGCATCCAACCAGATCTCATTGCAATATGATGGTTTCTGTGTTTGCGCATTATTCAAAGGAGATAAATAATAAGGCGTATCTACGCATGAGAATGCTCTGTTTGCTTTTCATCGTTTACCTTGTTAGAAAACGAGGGGGTAGAATGGAATGGAATGAAACGTAGTTTTTGCAAGAAACTTATTTCATTCCTCTAAAAGGAAAGAAATGTCCTTTTTCTTATATAAAAAGGTGTCTATGTCATGGAGGAGACCTTCAGAGGAGCTCAAACGATCGACATAAAACTGACCTTTTTTTCTTGTAACTGGGAGCTTTCCATGAATTGGTTTGTTTGATTCGTGGTCGTGTTTAAAATTGGTTTTACAAGTTTTACTTCACTAACTCACTTTTTAGAAATTCATGATGACTGGCTGCAAGTACACTTAAGTTTTCTTGTAAAAAACCGTCATTTAGTGTTCCATAGAGGTCAGTTGTTGAGCGCGTTTGAAAGTATAGTAGAAGCACATCTTGAAGTATAGTACAAGCATTTCTAGAGTTATTGAAGAAGCATATCTAGAAGCAAATGAGACGGAGTAGAAATAACTACGTAACTGTGCTCAATCATGTTTTGCTACATAAGCAGTGATTGAAAAAACGCAACTTATATAGCGAAACTTGAGATTTAAGCATGGTTATTTCAACTCCATCTCATATGCTTCTTTTATGCTTTTTTTATGCTTCTTTTACGTTTTCAAATTACCTCAACAACCGACCTTATAACTATAATCATAGACGACGCCATTACCGGGTAGAACTAGTAGAACACGATATTTCATAATAATAATAATAAAACAGTAACATTTTAAATTCTAATCAAGTGATTGCATAAATTCAATATCAGTGAAAATACCTTTGTCAATCAATTTTCAACTCAATCGAACAAAAGATTTAAAACTTAAACACGGTCACACTTCAGGTAAGACACTTTACAAGATGACCTCTCTTACAACATTAATTTTGCGACTGGTAAGTAGTATGTACTGAGCTTTGAAGGAGCATAATTTTTGGCTCAGGGAAACGATTGGTCCAAAGACTAAACTACGTACTCAATGAGCTTCAAACTTCTAATCAAAAAAGGATAATCTATTCTTACGACCTAATACAGAATTGTGAGTTTCCTTGATGACCGTCCTAGTCCTTATTTGAAGGCGTCCTTGCTCCAAATGGTCATTGTTACCGAAAATCGCTTATTCAGTCCCTTTCTAGAGAGTTTTGCAGACCTTAATAAGGAAAATTTTCTAGAATGCCATTCTTGAAAGATGTGTACAATAAGTTTGAAAGAGGTCTGACCATATTTGGAGAAGCAACACTTTTTTCTACCCTTCAAGGAGGAAACTTGTTGGGTTGTATAAGTATAAAAACTTGTAGTTGTTGCTCGGTGACGCTTTCTTTTAAGTTCTTGCTCTTGTAACTCGTATGTGCGAGTTAAAGTAGAAAGAGCAAACTAAATTGGAGAAACCTTGTTCAAAGTAAAAGTGTCTACTGATTTGCCTAGAGTCAAGGCCATAAGGTCTTTAAAAGCTGACATGTTTATTATTATTACAACAACAGCAAGGTTTAAACTGAACTCTAAAATATAAAAAAGTGGGAGACTTATTCAGAAGTACGGTTGAATGTTTTTGAAATTGAACAAAATCACTTAAAAAATCAAACATCGATTTGATCTTGATTTAGAAAGCGGCTGATAGGTTCTAGTACATCAATTAATCCCAAACATACCATTTCATAAACATCAATTTGCCTTGAAATTTCTTCCCTTCCCTCAAAATTGAAACATTTCATGGAAGCAATGCACGTGGAATTTCCAACTTTTTCCAATTGCCAAGGGCCTAAGAGGGTTTAAGTCAATTCCACTTCAATCTCGCTTTTTGTGGTAACCATGACCGAATTATTCAATCTCTAGCATGGAATTGAAATTCAAATTACCCATGTTTCCATTCCATTTTGAGCCATTCCACGCTTCACTGAGTTTATTCAATACAATTTCACATTCAATCAAGTGGGCAATCTTACCTTACGTCATTGACCACACTGAATGAAGTCTTTGAGACAACCTGAAATGCATCTCAGGTCGATTGGTCTCTGTGGATCTTGGAGCTCGAATCACTGTTCCAAAGCACTCAAAACTACTTTCCAGCAACAGATGAGGTAGGTAATGATGGTGTTGCAGTTCAGAATGACGCCAGAGTCCGATCAACAATGAGTAAAAAGCTCTCTCTTTTGCTCTTTCTGAACAAGAGACCCAAAGATCGAGAGAAGGAACGAAAGCGAACGCGTTCCAACCAAGCAAGCTTCTTGGAACAAAGTCCGCGAAAGGCGAAGTGAATGAAAGAGAACGAGCGACGAGCAAAAGGTCCGTAGGGGGTGTATGTTAAACGTAAGAGGAAAAATTGGAACATGTTCCTTGGGCTTGAATCGATCCAAATGAAAAATTGGATCAAAAATATGATAGTCATTAAAATCTAAAATGTATAGAAAGAGAGATTGAAACTTTGGAGAACAGACAAATGAGTTTTCTGAGATGAGAGTTTTTGTTCCAATTGTTCATGGACCATGATTGTTTCAATCGTTTTAATTTCATCTCCTTCCGGATTTGAAGAAATTGTCTCAAAGTGATGTTGAAAAGATATCAATGGGTTTGTTGAAGGACCTTACAAGATAAAAGGAAAGAAAAAATGGCCTGACAGTATATTTTTTTCGTCACAATTAAATGGCCGGTCACCCGAAGGTTGTCAAGAATCTTTGAAAATAACTTGCATGATAAGCAATTTTCAGCTCGACAATGACAAGGGCTCTTATCTTAAGTAACCCAAAGTTTTTGACACAAAATAGATCTTTCAAAGGAATTTTGAATCAGGACAATAAAATTCTTTCCATAAACTCCTTTAACAACCAATGAGCTTTTTTGAGGGGCTCAAAATCAAATTTTTATAGGACAAAAATATACTTTCATCTTTTAAGTGCCCAAAGATAAACTTGATTTTGGATGTCCTTGATTATTCAAGGAGTCTTCACATCAGAACGAATTGAATTGTCATTTTCCAAGATTTATCACTTTTCCCATTAAGATTTAAGATTGCTTCCAAATGTCTAGAGGCAACAACTCTCTATATTGAAAAATGCTAATAAGAACCCGAGACAAAAACACAGAGACAATGTAAAGAGGTCGGCAAATCACTTTCAATGCATTTGCGTTGTTTTCTGGACTGGAGTTTTCAATGTTAAATGTAAGATTTTATAGCAATACAGTTGTTAGTTTAATTTTTTTTCTATGCTTTAAGTTATGTTTTGCAATTAAAAGAACCACATATGTTGTGATTCTTAGCTGCAACCTTGCTGATTCAAATTTTGCCAATTTTGAGGTCTTGATACTCTGTACGTAAGTAAGACAAATAGCAAAATGACGAAATGCACCCAAGATTTTGAAAAAATATTGCGATTTTTGTGCTGGCTAACTTTAAAATGGAATTCAGAATCTCATTAAAAGAGGGTTTTCCATTCTGAAATTATTCATAGACCACTGACAGAGGGGCCAACACCAAAAGACTTCAACGTTGACGAATTGCCAATCTATTTAAGTATCTTTAGCAACACTTATGGATGCAAAAGTGCAAGAATTCAACAATTTTGTGCCGTGATGTCGGGATGCATTAAAGATCACTCATAGCCTGAGAGGCAACGTGTTATTTGTTTTGGCAAGTACTTTGCCATTCACCAAAAGTCAATGTTTGCCAAGGGGCACTAACGATATTCCCTATAATTAACAAATGCCTCTTTACAGGGTCAGCGGATCAAGCGTAAACCCCTTAAAAAATCATAA
Source organism: Tigriopus japonicus (assembly GCA_010645155.1). Lineage (NCBI taxonomy): Eukaryota > Metazoa > Arthropoda > Copepoda > Harpacticoida > Harpacticidae > Tigriopus > Tigriopus japonicus. The sequence goes on from JAAGOF010000257.1 coordinate 310,214, forward strand.
GTATTGTAATTTTATTGTATTTTTTTCAATTTCAGTGTCTGAATCACAAAGTTTTATTGCACAGAAAATGTTTTATGCATTTCCCTGTGGGAGCGCTTGAGACTAAATGAGATATTGGCATCGATGAGATGATTGTGACAATCGGCACATTGCCTTGCAAAGTTTTGGGTTGGAATAAACTATTTAGTATCCCAGCAAGTCTGACTTTAAAAGGTCGACCAAAAAAAATGAAGTCTGTGAGCCTCAATTAGATCTAAAACAAACACGGTTAATGGACTAAAAACACCAAAATCTACATTTTGCCCGCCGACCCTGTAGTTTCCTTGAAAATCTTTAAAGGTTCGATTCAGCCAAAAATTGAAAAATGGACTTGCTCAAAATTTCGGCCTGTGCGATCAACTTTGCGGTAGCCAAAAAATGGTAATAAATACTATAATAATCAAATAATGAATATTTTGTAAGTCCGCATTCCCAGCATTTACTCGAATTTAAGATTTATCTGTATTTTTTATTACTTTTTTTGTTCAGTTCTTATCGTTCATATATCATATAGAGATCAGGCACTTGTTTTAACTTTCTTGAAATCCATTCACATGTTTTACTTTTGAATAGCCTCCAAAGATTTGACCAGATTGACCAAGGGTCCAGCCGACGTTTCCAAAAATTCAGCAGTTTTCTCTAAGACGGCAATCGAGTTTGCAATATTGAAGCGTGAGTCCGTTTGAAAGCCCAAAACAGGACCCACACCCAAGATCAAAGCATCCACATCGGCTTGAGGCAACTCTCTGGAAACATAAAAAGAACCACCGCATCAAGACCAGAACCAATCAAAGGGATTGAGAATAATAGGTCTCCCTCCATCCCCAAAAATCCTACCTGAGTTGATCAGCGGTCTCTTTGAGTCTTTGGGCACCATCCAATTGCTCTTGGATCACTTCATCCGCAGTCAAAGGGGCGGAACCAGTCTGTGGGCGGGCCAGACAGACGGCCAAAAGGCAGGAGAACTGAAGAAGAAGCGAATATTTTTTAGTTACTTTTTAAAGAAAAGGAGCACAACACAACACGATCCCACTTACCACGATAAAGCTCTTCATAATGTGTGTAGTGTGGATTGGCAATGCTAACTGATTGTGAATATGAAACGAGTTGAGGTCTTATACTTATACGTTGGAACGACTTGATCTACTTTTACTTGCCCGACCGCTTTTCGATGGTTGATGGTTGCCCAACCAGAACCATGGAGACACTCGCGCTCACATTCGGACATAAGCGGAGATATGTAACAAATATGGGGTGATGCTCGAGGGTTACGTAACACTCATTTGGCATGGGATGGTGGTAGGTGGTGTGATTTAGATGACTTCGTTTGAGAAAAACGAGGTGAAGATTGGGGATTGAGTTGCTTTTGGGTAGTATTGCTATTACTAGAGATCTAAAAAGAAATTGTAGTGTTTAAAGTTAACAAAAGCAAAAGGACTGTGAATTGTTTTGTATTGCGTTTTTGGGTCAGTGGGGAGTGAAGAGTTAAGGAGATTTTCGCGGATGGCTTGGTGACAAACTTTGACTGGTGGATTTACGGACAAGTAATTATTGAGTCGTTTGACTGAAGGTTACAAAAATTGACACTAGATGGAGGCAAAACAAGGGCGACGTCCCTTGATTTTAGAGATATCCTGAACTTGTTGCCAAAATTGCAGCGTCCATCATAAAGTTGATTTCTCTTCATATTTTGAGTCTTATTGAGCTCAGCTACGAAATTTTTGTGCGCAAAAATCAAAACGTCGCCCTGAGTAATCATGAATTAAGGCAAAATTAAAAAGCAGAATTAATCATGATTTAACACAAGCACCCACGACCATTTCTATCCCAATATTGCGCTGATTGTCAATTTTCTCTTTTATCGAGGTTCAACTTTTTTCCTAAACATGACTTGCTCTGACTAGAGACGCTCTTTTGTGACTTTTTTCTTTTAATTTTTGGGCGCACTTTTTTCGTCGAGTACAGTTTCATCCTTATTAGGTCAAAATGTTTGAGTTTTGTCTTTCGGATGAAGAAAATGCTCACAGAAAGAGCCGAGGATTAAAGTTGGAAAATTAGTATTTGAATTCAACAAATAAGTCCATTTTTAGCCTTAAACCAAATCAACTAAATAATTCTCGGGTTTATTTGCCATTTTCTAGGCGAGAAACAGTTCTGGAATCAATGCTACGATTTCTGCCAAAAAATGCTTTATCTCAGTCAATTGTGTTGTTAAAGGCTTAATGACTATGTAATAAAGTACCAATATGGATTGGCTTAATTTTTGAAACTTCTACCTCTCAATTTTGGTCCAAATTAGACATGATTTAACCAATTTCTTGGAAGGATAGATTATCAATTTCAGTCTGAGATGGGTAAATTACTTTATCGAATGTAATCAATAACAATTATAATTACTTTCTCAAGATATGTAATTGATAACAATTACATTGTATATAAATGTAACTGACCTCAATGGACCTCAATTGGAATTGAGTTAAAACTTATTTCGTTGCACTTTGTGGCAAAATCATGCTGGCTGAAATATTTTATATGTGAGTGTTCAATGCGATTTATTTTCAGAGGGTTTGTGTTGTTGTTGATTGTAGATTTTTCATTGCTGTTACACAACAAGCAATGTGATTCCTTGAAAAATAAATAAATCATAGACATAAACTATACTTTTAACATTTATACGAAATCTGATCTACCAATTAGTAACTGTTGGCAGATTTGCACAATCTTTAGATAATAGGTTAATCAGGAATAGTATTTGAAAATTTGTCCAATCCTGACTTAGACGCTGTTAGAGGATTAGCTACTAGCTACTAATATTCCTGATTTTATCTCTTACTTTTTCTTTGTAACAAAAGCTTTTTAACAAAATTATGATCTCTTTCTTGGTTTCAGAACTTAGATATTATAGGTAAAGGAATATAGGTAAATTCACCCATAAGGTTACTTGAGAATTGAGTGGAAGAAAATTTTCAAAAAATGTGTTAAAGCATGGTTTAAGTGACCTTTCATCATGTTTTTGCCCGTGACCTAATTAACAAAATTTAGATACAGATGTGGTATTGCATTCACACCTCAAAACTGGTCTCAAAAGTTTTTGGAATTTGAAAATGACTTATCACGCCCAAAAAAACACCGTGACAAATGAGCACAAATTTTAACGTCCAAGAGACAGATATATGTTGTGAGAGGATCATTTTGAAGAATTGTTGTCAAAATATTGAGTAATTAACGATTTAACACACTTTTCTCCCGGTTTTGGAACAACTTACATGAGGGTAGGAATCCGCTCAGCCATGATTCCAGAGAGTTCACAGAATGATGAAATTGAACAAAGGATTAAGAACAGGGTAAACTTACAGCAGCTCATGTCAAAGAAGTGTCATCAGAACATTAGCAACGGTGGCTTTATCATGAAGCTTTAAACAAGCCAAACAAGAGGGAAGTGGAAGAGAAAAAAATACAACAAAATGGAGCCTTTGAACAAAAAATATCCATGGAAGGGCTTCAATCCATCTTATTTTATGATCCAATGACTAGATCAATCTTTACTGGCATGATCTATGTAAGTTGATTGCAAAATCGACTTTCATTATAACTTGAACTTCCTCATTGATGGTGGCACAACAGCAGCAAACATTAGAAGCTTCAAAATTCAAACAACCTGACTGTGTCGCCGCTTCTTTCCCTTGAGTTTCTTTAGGTAAACTCATTATGATTATTTAAAAAAACTTTGCTGTATTCAATATGCACCAACTATGAGCTTGATGTGGAAGACTAGAATGTGAAAAGATCTATTTAATCATGTAAAAAGTCACATTTTTCACTTATGAATTTCTTTGATAGTTTGTGAGCTACCCTTTATTCAAGATTTTCTACATGGCACAAGAAACATTTGCCATCCATCAGAATCTTTTTGAAATCAGTTAGACATTTTGAAAAACTTGAAAGGCAATTGTCTTATCCTCCGTGCAAGTTGTCCAGGGAATTCTCCTGCTAAGGACAACTTACATGGAGGGTGAGACAGTCGCCCATCAAGTTTTCAAAATGTCAATTTGATTTACAAAACGATGTTGAAGGATAACAAATATTTTCTCTTTGGTGATTTAAAGGCATCATCTGAAATTTCTTGTTTAATATTTGCTTGTTTGGCTTAGATTTTCTGGACATGTTTAGTTTCAATGAATCAGCAATTTTTCAATTGCCGCTTATTCCTTGGGGTGTTCCAATTTTTTTTGAGTACTTCTTCATCCATTGGATATTGAGCTTGTCTAAATTAATACCATATGGTGCAAATTAGTAGGTGAATTCATTTCATGGATTTGTTCTTTGTTTCCAGTGGTCGAAAGCAACAAAATCATTGAAATAGCAACAATTAGAACGTGAAAACATCAATGAAGACCATTTTCACTTATTTTAGTGTGAAATTTCATTCAAAGCTCTTGCAAACTACGTACTATTTGATGTGCTATGTCCTCTATGTGAACTCTCTAGAACCATGTCTGACCGAAATCCTACCCTCATGTAAGTTGTTCCAAAACCGGGAGAAAAGTGTGTTAAATCGTTAATTACTCAATATTTTGACAACAATTCTTCAAAATTATCCTTTGACAGCATATATCTGTCTCTTGGACGTTAAAATTTGTGCTCATTTGTGTGATATGCCATCTACAAACCATCGTAGACATGTTTGAATGAAAGAACTCGCTCATTTTACAACTATGGAGACAAGGTAGTTGGCCCCAACGGAAAGAAAAAAAAGTTGTCACAAACCTGGGCCAAACTAATCCATTACTTTCAGCATCCTAAACCGTTTATTTTTTATATTATAATTTAATTTATATATAATTTAATTATAATTTAAATATTTTGCGTTTTTGAGCAGTTTTTAAATATTTGGCCTTTTTCTTCCAAAATAACAGGAAAATTCTCTTTTTCCATTGCAATATTTCAAGAATCCTCATATTTTCAGGAAATCTTTTGAAATTTTGACAAAAAATCTGACTTTTCCAAAGACTACATTGTCAAAATCATCAATTTTTTTTCAACTCTTTTTGAGGGGAATAGGCAAACTTAAATCAAAAATATGCGTGGTAAATAAATATTTTGGTCAGCTTGGCCTCGAAAATTACTTTAAGCTAAAACAGAAAACCGTAACTCCAACAGGAAAAAAAATATGGAAACTCTGGTTGGAATATTCAACCAAACATTAGGTTGTAAAATATTGACTAAATGTAAGGTATAAATAGGGACTGTCAAGAATAACAAATTTTAATTGCAGAGTATGATTGTTTAGCACGAAAGATTTGTTTATTTATATTTCTGCCATTTCCAATTTTTCATCAAATATTTGGACTTTTTAATCAAAATTTTCAGAAATGCCAATTTATTGACCAAAACTCTTCACAAATTTAAATATTTTTTAAATATTTGGTCGTGATTTAAATATTTTTTTAAATATTTTGATGTTTTTTTCTTAAATATTATTTAAATATTTTGGGCTTCAAAATTAAATATTTTCGGCCGCTCTAGTTATCACTAAACTATCCGATAAAAACTAATGGAAAAAGTTAAATCTCCACTTGCCCACTCGAAACCTGGTTGAAATCCATCACTCTAAACAGACTATCATCCTTGCAATTTGGGAATGCTTTCAACGGAATTAAGCTCGCTTTGTTCAATAATTTGCCTACCAAACACAGTTTTAACCCTCTGCCTGACATCCCCTCGCACTTCTGGAGAAGTAGATTTCTTTTTAACATCCCTTTACATCCTGATAAACGCAAACAAAGCTTTTACGAAATCCTTGACATTAACCATCACATGACATGTACCAAACGAGATTATCACCTCCGCCCTACAAATGAGTGCTTTTGTATTTTATGCGGCGAATATCTCCATTACTCCCATGCCCTATACTTTTGTAACCGTACTGATGTAAACCAGACATCGCCAGATTAATAATAATAATATAACACAGAAAAAGTGAAAATTATTTTCTTGATGGACGTAACAATCAATCCTAAAACATGTTTTATTTTTGGTTACTTGCAGATTTTCCATGCTGCATCATTAAAAGTATACCAAAAAGAAAACATGATTCTGTGATTCCAAAACTCTACCGGGGGATTCATTAGAAACGGAACAGGAAACCATAGTTCTGGCCTTCTCAGGGAATAAACTACAATAATGCGAAAATAGAATGATTTCAACATATTTAGGTTCGATTCGAATAACGTCATCTCGAAATTGATACACATCCTGGCCAATAAATGAGTGCGAATCTAGTTTTATTTTGCAATCCATCTCAGTCAGAATGCTTGTTTGTTGGCCCGTTTTTCCACTTGATGCAAATAGCACGTCCTTTCAACAGAGATAACAAAAATTGGCTAAAACTTTTGTTTCTATGGCTAATTGGCAATACATAAGGTGGTTAGGGTTCACCAGTCAATAATGCCTTTGTTGCCTCATCATGGGACTGGTTTTGTAGGGTACATCCAATTGGTGAAGGGAATGTTTGGTAAGGGTTCAAACGTGGCCAAAGAGCTGGAAAGCTGTCAAATTCCCGTTTCTTGTACTTAAATACCTTCTAGAACAACACGGTTGTAAACTTGTTCATTTGTTTCAAACTAAAGCACATGCCAATGATTGCGATTCGCAATAAGGGCAAATCCTTCTTTCATCAAGAGTTATTCTAGCAAACAACCACCAATAATAACTGTCAAAGAAAACAAATCAAAGATATCATATCTTGAGAATCCTTGAACACACCTAGCTTTGTTAGAAAGCTAGTGAACTTTATTAGAATTTATCTCAGCCTACAAAAATGGTCCTTCGTGTTAAACAAATTAATTAACTCAGCTATTTATTATTTTTCTCGTCAAAGGCAACGTCTAAAGAAACTTGGTTGATATTTTTAGGTCTTGAAAGTATTTAGATTTAAAAAATCCGAAAAGTGTATTGAGAACCACTGCAACCAATAAGTGTTAATGCTTCAGTTTTATAGATTGCTTTTCAATATTTTTTTTGCGGATACATGGTTTTTTCTCAATCTTAATTCATTATTTTACCTTATTGCTTTCAATCGAAACCGGAACCGACTTAAAAATGCCCGTCGGGGAACAAGTTTGATTCGTTTCATTTTTCACAGCTTGCTTGCGCAAGACAAAAAATGATACACGTAAAAAACATAAATAAATGCTTTACTAGAGCCATAGTCCATACATATTCAGAACTACTTATAATATTGATTAATGCACATTCAGAAAAAGTGCCTTTGAATTGAAAAAGAATACCTTCTGAATTGATATTCATTGGACTAATGTTGATCAGTTGCTGAGTTATTTGGGTTTAAGTTGTCCATTATTGGCCTCAAAGCGAAGAAACGCTCAGGGTTTATGAAAATCTCGAATTCCCAAGCAAATCAGGTAGGTTCTTGATCTCAAAAAATCAATTCAAAATTCATCAATTTTTGTCATGGCAAGTCAAAATATTATTGAAATAATGTTAAAAATATTTCGGATAAAATACGATTAACCTATGAATAGGACATATTGGTATGTGCTCAGTTCTTATTTTGTAAAAATTCTGTAAAGTTTTAAAAGTCTCATTGTCTTCATTTTGGATGGTGTCCTTCGAGAAACATGGAATTCATCCCAAGAACAAAGACACACCTTTTCAATAGATCTATTTCAATTTTCGATTCAATGAATTTCGTGCAGTCCTGATAACTGACACATTTTTTCAAATGAAATTTAGGTAATGGCATATATAATTTTGACCTGATATTATTATTCAAAAATATAGAAGATAGATTTTATGACATTTTATGTAGTCCAAAACCTTCATGATTTGCTTGGGAACTTGGAATTTCATATCCCTGGAGTGTTTTTTTCCGCTTTTGAGGGCCAATAATGGACCACTAAAACTCATGTAGCTGATCAACATATTTCAATCCAACAGGTATCGTAGGCAGTTCTAAATATTAATAAACTAGGTTTTAATGAAAGTTAATATTATTAGCACAGCTTTGTATCGGACACACCTTTTAAAAATTCACCAAATCAAAATTGTTTCCCTCGTTTCCCTGCGTCCAAAACATACCTCAGTGTGCTTGGATATTTCCATACAAATTTGATATGCGATTTTAAGTATCGTAAGAGGTCAGAACCAAAATTTTTAACATGTTTAAACATGTTTATGTGGTAACCATATTTCGTTCAATTTATTTTCATTTGTTGACCTGCAACCCGCATCTTTGTTAGGATCTTTTCACCTTCCTTGATCAATAACAAGGTTCAAAAACTTATTAGGTACCTGTTTCCAACCTCTAATTGGTTAAATCCTTAAATACACTTTCATTACCCTCCAAAGTTTCATGGAACGGAAAGTCTCTCTGAACTTTGAACCTCTTAACCAATCGAATGGGAAAAATTTTCATCGATCGATGTCCAAATAAACAGGAACACTAAGTCAAGGATGGCTCAAGCCAGGATTACTTTCAAAATACACACTGGGTCCGATTAGTACAATGAAAATTTAACGGAACAATGCATTTGTTGCAAAAACCTCACATTTTAGTACCATGATCGGACCCAGTGTGTATTTTTGAAATTCGTCCTGACGTACAGTGGTTCCTGACTAAGTCCAATTACCAAATGAACGGAGAAGAAAACATATTTTACCTATGTTATACTGTACACTAAAAATGTTTCATAAATGGATGAGAATTTTAAAACGGGTTTTTAAGGGGAAATGCGTGAAAGGTTACCGGATTTTGAAGTAATTAAACATATTCATATGTAGACTTCTATCAGTTTACAGTTTTCGATCAAAAACTAATAAATGGTCTGAAAATCACTTCTTTCTGCAATTAACCATAAATTTATCACTTATAAAACAACATATAGTCATTTCTACCTCGATTTTAAGAATATAAAGAAACAAAATAATTTTCATGTTCCTTTTTTAATTGGTGTTCCTAATTTCCTCCTCCAACTTTCTATTAATAAACTTAATCATTTTGGTTCATGCACACAGGTAGGTAAAACCTCCACGTGATACCAGATATGGCATTGGGTGAAAAACTAAACATTCGTATAGGAAAATATACTTAAGGAATAAGTTTCATCCAATCAATAGTATATTCAAATTAACACCCAGTTCCCAAGGTTGGCTGAAAAGATATACCAGAGGACATTTTGGTCACAGAAAGGAGTAGTAAAGCTTTATACAGGGTCAGCGGACCAAGTGTGTACCCCTTAAATATAATTATTGAAATTCCCTGTAGATTCTTTTTCCAAATTTAACGCTTCAGAATCACGAAGTATCTTTAAGTATAAATTGTTTTTTGTATTTCTCTCTTGGAGCCCTTGGGCGTGGACAAAATCATGGCATGGATAAGATAATTGGGCTAATCAGTGCAACCTTGCCCTTGTCTCTCAAAGAGAACAAGGGCACACAGTATTTCTGGCTTCGTATGGTCGTTTTAGTATCACAGCAAGTCTAATGTTGAAGAACTACCCTGAATAAGAAGTCTTTGCGCCTCAATCAGATCTGACCTGAAATGGACACTATCTACGTTCTAAATAAGTCAAAATCTACATTATGCGCGCCGACCCTGTAGTGTATTAGCTAGAACTACAATGACAATTTTGTGGAGATATATTTATTGTTCTTCAGTTATAACCACTTTGACTAAATACTCAACTGTTGAAGTCAGTATGTGAGTGGATCAGAGTTATAATATCAATCTTGTGTTGACATGGAAATGAACATGTGTTTGACAAATTGAGAATGAAGTTGGGGCTTCCACAATTGGAAAATGCAACTCAAAAGTTTCCGAGATCAATCATAAGCATTGAAAGCAGGGACTAGAACAGCTTGATCATATTCAGACAAGCAATAAAATAAAAGTAAAACTCTAAATACAACCATTGCTATCATTATTCATTTAAAAGAGAAACCCCAAATCTTGTCTTGGTTGTGGTATGCATAATTTCGAGACCCAAGATTGGTAGTTCCTTGGGAAAAGAAAGCTATGCTTCTTTGAGATCGCTTATTTCCTATTGGTAAAGGTAAAGTTGTGTTTCTCGAAGGTGGCCTTCATGGCTGGATCCACGGGCACCGAGATGTCTTCCAAAGCTTCGAGAATGTGAGTGAGAAACGAGGCCAAATTCGGATTCCTTAGAAACGAGTTCTCCTCGTATAACTGGAAAAAAGGGTCTTGTCAATTAATTTGTATTGGGGTTTACACCCGAGAAGTAATCCTTTTTTGTGGATAATTATCAGGGCCACCAAATTTATGTAAAAAATTTCGCTGAAAAATGTATTATTTTTGGTAGTTTTTTTTGAGAAATAATGTAACAAAATCGGACTTTTTGGTAATTTTTTTGGTATTTTTTGGTAATTTGGTCACATATTTCCTCAAAAACTAACCTTTTTCATACTTGCATCATCTAAATTTTGTTTCTTAGGTAGGAACAGATGCTAAAATAATTATATTTTGTCATGATTGTTAAAAATTTAATCGCCTCTATTTTTATTTTGACATCCTTTTTGTAGATCATTCTCAACAGAATAGGCAATTTCCATTTTTTTTCCAATTTTTCCCAATTTTTGTAGTTTTGGACAAAAATTGCACATTTTTGTAACTACTATGCAAAATGTCATTTGCAACCGATTAGCGGGCCTGAAGATATACTAAATATTCCTAGTGACAAAAGTAATGCGCTGTTTAGTCTTGTTTCTTTATCTTGACTTTGTCATAATTTTTTTTCCATAATAGTTCCATTGAAACAGGCAATTTAACCACATTTATGTAAAATTTTCCCCATTTATGTAATTTTGGGCAAAAATCGCAGATTTTGGTAATTACATTGTAAAATGTAATTTACATCTGGTGGGCCTGATAATTATCCACAGTATATCCACGTATATTTTTAGGGGGAAAACGGATTTTATTTCGAGGGGGAAATTTTTAGGGGGAAAACGCCAATTTCTTCTGGAGTGTTCTTTTCCACCTTTTTTGCCACCGTTTGGTTTCGGGTAGTTAATTTTCGGTGAGGCAAAAAAAAAATGTGAATTTAATTCTGAAACGTGGATAATTCAGAAAATTCAAAATCTATTCTTTCCTAGCTCAAAAAAGTAGTGCATTATTTTCGAAACTCCAAAAAACTTACGATTTCCAAAATTTTAGAACGTTTTTTTTTATTTCTATTTAACCCATAGTACTTTTACACAATAATTTTGGGATTTTCTTTCAAATTTCCTGAATGTAGTCGAAATGTTTCAAAATAAGAAATAATTTTTAAAAATAGACACATTTTCAAAAAAAAATATTTTTCTATAAAAATGAATATCCGGGCACCAGTGCTTTATGAAAACGAGAACGTTCTAGTTACTAACTTCTACAGACATATATAGATTGTTCGCATTCATACCTGTTGGGCCGCAATGGCCTTTGTCAAGTCCGTAATGATCTTGCCCAGAAGTCGGTCATAGGCTGCCAAGCACACGAACAGCTGAAATTTGTCGTCTTTGCCCAATCTCGAGCACGTGGTCTCAATGCGGGTTATAAGTTTGGTGTACATCCTAAAATGACAGAGGGAAACAAGGAGCGTGCAATTCATTTCAAGAACTTGAAACTTCTTCAGCTAATTTTGTGATGCCAACCAACTTTAACAGTTGTGGTTCATGGTCATAAAGCAGACTTGTTCTCAGAAATGGAAAGAAACTTGGAATACAAGAGTACAACGATAAATTGCAAAAGCCGATTAATGTAAGTCAAGGGAAATGTTAGCTACATTCTATGCCATATAGTTTGAGCCTCTAATGCAAACTAATTATTTTGACTGAACAAAAAAATATGCTATTTGAAGCAATGAGCATTAGCTAAATCTCAAGGTTTGCTCTGAAGACAAGTAGTTTTCGGTTTCCGCCCATTAGAATTCAGGAAAGCTTGGATTAGACATGTCCGTGGATTAGATTACGAATTAAGATCAAGTGCTCAAACTTCCAGTTCTTGAAGAGAAATAATTCTGTCCGTTTTTTTGAGATAACACAAACAAACTTGGTTTAGAAGATGTAAAGCAGAAATTCTCATCCCATTCCACATAATTCAAACAACGACCGCTCGTGTTATATGTAGAATCCTAAAAAAAACAACGGTACCAAGATATTCTTTCTTTTTTAGAGCAGGTTTTATCCGTTTTCCTTTTTGGCTACTTGTGGATCGTATCTAATGTGATGTGAAAAGAAGGGAAAAAGAACCGACTTAAAACGTAAGTGCTTGGAATTGTTTTGGCCCTCAACATGGATTTTCTTGGCAATGCGTCTATTTGTCTGGTTCCTACACCACGCATGAAGCAGATTGATGTTTTGGGAGAATATGATAGTGATCAATGCATTTAAGATATAAAGGAAAATATTCATTTCTTTACTTCTTCAGTCGACAGCTTCTTCAAATTATCACACTTGCCTTATTGTATTACTAAAACATGGCCAATAAGAGTCCTCTCGCAAAAATATCATTATCAATTAGAATGTTTTATCCTATTTGAAGTGGCGTACCCTTTAAATCATTTTGATTGCCATTGAGACTGCAACCAATTCATTTGATGCAATTCCTCTGGCATTCAAATGAGGATGAATTGACCCATTCAGAACGAATTCCAAAGCCTCCTTTTAAGACAGTGATTCCAAATCTCAACATACGTACTAGCTATGCACATCCATTTTAGCCTACCTTGTGAATTGCTTGGCACGAGGTAGAGTATTTTGTGGCGTGTTGGATCCGGGGGCTCGTTTGGGCGAGTCCAATAAGTTGGATAAACTTGAGTTTCGTCGAGGGTTCTCCAAAGTGTTTGAGCCTCGTTTGGGCGAGTTCAACGGTGAGTTGGGCATTTGCGAGATGAAATGAGCCATTGAGTTGTTGAAATCCATTGTGACCTTCAGGAAGAAGTCCCAAACCGATAAATTCCGCCCAAACAAACGCGCCGATTTGAAGCTGGAAAGTACAATCCAAAACTAGTGATGGACCAAAAGGGCTCTTAACCGAAATCGAAAAAAGCGTTAATCGCATATTTAAAATAAGCGGAAAAATTATGCTTCAGAGGCTTTTGGACACTCAAAGTTAAATGTCTGCTTTCGGTTGTGGTAGTCAAAACCGAAACCGAAATTTGGGTTAAGAAAGTCAGATTTGAGCCCCGTTGTTTAAACGTTTCACTTCAAAATGTGAGTGTTCGGATGGAGTTTGAGTTAATTGAAGACAAATATTGACCTACCTGTCCGATATTGCTTCTGTGGACTATTCTAATTAGGAAATGATGGGGTTTCGAAGAGACTTACCCGAAAGTGAAGATTTGAATGAGAGCATGAACCAAACCATGCTCACCACACATGAGGTGGGCATAACTGATCTTCTCGTTCAAGCTCTTGTGATAGAACTTAATGATTCGATTAATGGCATCGCCCAAACGAGTCTGCAACAAGAAAGTTGGGGTTTAAAAAATCGCACACTCGTTTGATTAAAACCCCGTTAAATTTGCCGCCAATAAAACTATCACAACGGTTTTTTTTTTTGCGGATTTTTTACTACCGCTACAAGGAATGCAATTCCCTGTAAATTGAAGGATTTCTCCCGATAGCTCCAATCCGACCCCCAACAGGATTCGAACCTACCCCGTCTGGGAAAGCACTTACACTCGGCACTTTTAAGAACGCGCTAGTACGCGTGGCCACTCTGGCTTTCTTTTTTTAATCATTTGGTTCATTGTGCTTGTCAAAAAACTAAACTGACTTTGAGGCGTTTTGGGAGTCTTTTTTGAAACTTTTACCAGCATTCAGAAAAGTTACCAAATCACTTGGCGAGATTTTTTTTAAAACATTTTGATCTCGTTCATTCAAAACGAATGTTTTTGCGACCTTTTTTCATTCAGACCTAAATATTAAAAAAAAGTATTATGCCGAAAAAAAAGGTTTTTACGTTAATTTTTTTATAAGGTGCCTTTTTTTTGGACCCTAGAAGAAAAATTCCAACAAAAACAACTAAAAACCTTTAAGTAAACACTTTGACTCACTCTTGGAATACCCTACAAGTGATTTCTTGGACTATTCCCTGAAATGATTTTTTCTTTTCTTTTTGAGAGCTCATTTTTTATGACCCTACCTACCCTCTCGTAAATAATCTGTCAATGAATATATCTACACCCACCTGAAGTTCCACAATCTCATTTTCCTCGGGTTCGGCGGACTTGATGGCCACAGCGGGACAAGTGTGTTCAGGTGGATAAGCGCAGATTTGGACGAGGTTCTGCAAATTGGCATCCTTAGCCACTGGATAGCCCACCAAATATCGCTCAGTGGAACCATCATCCACGCTCTGGCCCAACCAACGTCCACAACTAAACTTGAACGTCTGTCCCGTGAACTCGTTACGCAATAGAACGTGCTCAATGAGCCAATTGGGCGTGGATCCGGCGTTGTCGTGACCCACACGCATACTCGTGATCACACCCAAGTTCTTGGTCCAGAACGAGAAATGAATCACGCCACGTGGAATGTGAATAATCGAGGTCTCGCCGTAGGAACCGACCACGTGAATCCAAACGTTGCTGGTGCAAGGATTGTGTCCAGATTTGGACGAGGGAAAGATCAGAACCTGGAACAACAGGCGTTCTTTACTAAACGAAGGGTCAATAGGGGGGGTTTCAATGATAGAACAAAACAATAATGAGCTACGGTCAAAGCTGAATATAATGGCTGAAGATATTCGATGCAAGATTTTTTCTTGATTTCAGAATGATTCTCAATCAAAAAAAGGATGAATGGAACATGTCAAGGCCTATTGAAAATGTGGTTCCTTTAAACTAGAAGTGGTATTTATGGAATTATCAAGTCTCCTTTGAAAAGCTTTAGTACTTTCTTGCTATTTCAAAAAAAAAATCTTGATATTTCTTTGGGGGAATTAGTCCTTGACCAAAACCTATAGAAAGTGTGGGGGTGAGGCAAACTACAAAGGCACAATTTGAAAGATTCGATTTCTGCAAAGTTCAAAAAGACATACCTGGTAGAGAAGACTGGAGTTAGGGTAAGCGTTGGTGAAGCACGAGAACTCGACCGTGGTGAGTGTCTCCAAGTAGTAAAGGCTCTGTTCGCGCTCGTCCTCGCTCCTGAGGAACGCATATCGCTTGTACAAGTTCTTCAAGAGCACCGGATCGCTCGCCAACACGTGCAGGAACTTGGACAAACACTTCCGTTCCAGGGCCAACCGGATCCAAGCCCGAGCATAGCCAATGTCAGTCTTGATCTCATGGATGGTGGACACATTGTGCACCATGGCCATCAAGGTCGAGTCGAAAGTGGGCGTGCGACGATTGGGATTGTTCAGCACCTGAACGGGTCGGGCGTGGTCAGGTAAGAGGAAAGGTTTGCTCTTGATCAAGGGACTGTAGAACGATTGGGTACCTAGAGTGCCTTTGAAGCGCATGATCTTCTCATTGGCACGGCCGAATTTGTACAAGAAATGCCACAGTGACGATTTGCCTTGGCGATTTTGGAGACCGTGACTCCAAATGCGCTCAATGAGATCGCACACACTGGCCACCAACATGTTTTCCTCGCTCCCTAAAATTGATTTAATTACACGTGAATTAAAGGGGGAAAAAGTTAAACTGTTTTTATTTATCTTATTTTTTATTATCACCAACTTTTTGTATATTCAATGTGTAATCATATACTTTCAATACTCATATATCTCAAGGTGGTTAGAGTGGAAAACTCAAGAAACATTTTGAGACGAGTTCCATTCACGAATTTATTTGATATTGCGTGTAAAGTCAGGTTAAGCGGTTGATATCAACAGGCTAGGTCAACATTCATTATCAAAAAACCTTTGCAATCAGAAAATTTCGATGGTTGGTCAATTTCTTTTCGCCAAGATATGCTTTCCAATGAAAAAGCATGTTGACTATCGAGGTTATTTGTGACATTTACCAATCGAATTTCTAACTTGAATGAAAAGAATGAATTCATTTTTAACCGTCTTATGGCGTGTGAACTCGACGAGTGCTGAGAAACGAGTGAGAGGTCAGAAGCTGACCAGCTTGTATGCTAGCTGATCGCCACACCACACCCCCCCTCGAAAAATTTATTCAAAATAAAAAAAACTAAAACAAATAATTATTTTGAATGAAACAAAAGTCGACCTCGATGAGAAACCTCGGGTTCACATAGTCCGGGAAGAATATCTTGAGATCGAAATGCTGGCTTCAAACGATCCAGCGAGACAGTATCAATCTTCCCATTCATATTCAACACGTAATAATCCACATGGCGCTCTACGACCTGGAAGGGGCCAGTATAAGGAGGCGTAAGTGGTGGAGACACTGAATCTACTCTCACGAAAACAAACTTAGAGGTTGATAAAGCCGAGGATGAGTAGGGCGAGCGGGTGCCATGTCGTCTAGGTTGCACGAAGGGAAATTCCTTTAATTTTCGATGAACCTCACGAACAAATGATCCACCGGTTGGCGGATCGGGGCTCGTACAAAAAAACCGACCGGGGATTCGAAGTGATTCGCCAAACGTAGCCTGAGCCGCCGAGTAACCCAAATCTGGTTTATATGACGCACGAAGTCCAAGCAGAACGAGGGGTAATTCATCATACCAATCATGAGATTTCTCAAGTTTGGCCATCAATGAGGCTTTAAGAGATCGGTGGAAACGCTCCACAAGCCCATTAGCCTGAGGATGATAGGAAGTCGTTCGAGATGAATGGAATCCCAGAAGACGGCTCAGTTCTTGCCAGAGACCCGATTCGAACTGGCGTCCACGGTCAGTGGTTATCACTTCTGGAATACCAAAACGCGTAATCCACCCATGAAGAAGAGCGCGAGCACAATCCTCACTTGTCATATTTGACATGGGTACCACCTCCGGCCAACGAGTCCACCTGTCTACCATCGTAAAAAGGTATCGAAAACCTTTCGCGGCTGGCAAAGGTCCGACGATATCCACATGCAGATGGCCAAAACGACCAGATGGAGGATCAAAATCCTTTAAAGGATGACGGGTATGTCGAAAAACCTTGGAACGTTGACATTGGTCACAAGCTCGTACATAATCTCGAATGTCTTTTTTCATGCTATGCCAAACAAATTCACTTTGAATGGCTCGAGTCGTTGGAGCAATTCCTCCATGATTCAGTCTATGAAATAGGCCCATAACTTTAAGAACCCAAGAACGAGGAACCACGGGACGAGCACAACCGGTCGAAACATCGCACAGGATAGCAGCATTGTCACGTTCCACGTATGCACTTTTGATACTTGTAATAGCACCGGAAAGGCCCTGAATAAATGGATCTTGTGACTGACATGCGGCAAACTCTTCCCAATTAATGTGTGTCCCAGAGACAGAATTGATCCGAGAAAGTGCATCAGCCACAAGATTTTTCTTGCCATCGATATGCCGAATATCCGTGGTGTACTCCGCAATAATGGAGAAATGCCGTGATTGTCTATCACTCCACGTCAGGCCTTTGGAATGAATAGCCGCCACTAAAGGTCTATGATCTGTGAAAACGGTGAACGACGTTCCTTCAACAAAATGTCGAAAATGAAGGATTGCATCTTTCATTGCCAGAAGCTCCCGGTCGAAAACACTGTATTTCTTTTCGGCGGTTGAAAGGACACGGGAGTAAAATGCCAGCGGTTCTAATCCATTTGCAGAGTTCTGCTCCAACACTGCGCCCAAACCAGAGTCCGAAGCGTCTGTAGTGATTGAAAATGGCAGATCGGTCCGCGGAAAAACCAGCAAGGTACGTTTTGATAATGCCGATTTCAAACGATCAAATGCCACTTCATGCGATGCCAACCACTTGTAAGGTACTTTAGGTTTGAGAAGATTTCTGAATGGATGAACGAGCATAGAACACCGAGGAATAAACCGATGATAGTAATTAATGAGCCCTAAAAGCTTTTGTAGACTTTGAACGTCTTGTGGTGGAGGGTAATTGATGATGTCTTGTACACGATCAGGAAGAGGCTCAATCCCAGATGCAGATATCTTATGGCCCAAAAACGACAATTCGCTGACACCAAAAACACATTTTTCTTTGCTCACAATGAGGCCATAAGATTCAAGCCGACGGAAAAGATGTTCAAGATGCCGAAGATGCTCTGATGGTGAAGACGACGCAACCAAAATATCATCCACATAGGCGAAAACTCCTTTTAATCCACGAGTAACCTCGTCGATGAAACGTTGGAACGTTTGACCTGAATTTCTAAGTCCAAACGGCATCCTGATGTATTCAAATAATCCAAAGGGAGTGGTAATTGCAGTTTTATGTCTATCCTCTTCAGCCATTGGAATCTGATGATACGCCTTCACCAAATCAATCTTTGAGAAAATTGACGAGCCACTTAAATGAGAGGCAAAATCATGAATATGAGGCAAAGGATATCGGTCTGGAACAGTTCGATCATTCAGAAGACGATAATCTCCACAAGCTCTCCAGGATCCATTACTCTTGGGAACCATGTGTAAAGGTGATGCATAAGGAGATGAAGAAGGTTGAATAATCCCAAAGCTCATCAAATCGTCATATTCTGTCTTAGCCAGATCAAATTTCATTTTTGCGAGACGTCTAGGACGAGAAAATACCGGGGGTCCAGTCGTTTGAATGTAATGACGAACATTATGATTTATCCGCTCAGTGGAAAATGAAGGTTTCAGTAGTGATGGAAATCGACCAAGCATCCTCAAATAAGCACACGTATTGATTGATGTAATGTAATGAATGCCGGATAGGTCATCGTATTCACAAGGAACCTCTGATAAAATTGACGAGGCCAAGCGAGAAGATTCCAACAACCGTTTATTCTTTATATCCACCAGAAGATAAAAGGAGCGAAGGAAATCGGCTCCAAGGATTGGCATAGACACATTTGCCACTACAAAATTCCACTCAAAAGTTGATCCCATGCCGATATCGATTTTTCGTTTCAGATTTCCAAATGTAATAATTTGAGTGCCACTTGCAGTGAC
This sequence comes from Tigriopus japonicus, assembly GCA_010645155.1. NCBI lineage: Eukaryota > Metazoa > Arthropoda > Copepoda > Harpacticoida > Harpacticidae > Tigriopus > Tigriopus japonicus. The sequence continues at coordinate 329,297 of JAAGOF010000257.1, forward strand.
TAGATTACCAGATCGATCAGCAGGACCTAGCAATGATGACGAAACCAGCCGATGAGGAATAAGCGAAATCGAGGCTCCGGAATCCACAAGAAAACGAAATTTGGAAATAGAATCGGTGATGAAAAAAAGGGACGATGATGATGTGACACCACCGCTTGTTGAAGAATAAATATCCAAAGAAGAATTAGATGGATTGGCTGTCGTGAAGGAATTACGACAGCCACGTCTTAGTTTTTTGATCTTCTTTCACGGGGTTCAATCGGAGGACCCGTGCATTTTCCCGGATCCAAGCACCTATGGGCTTTTTTACCGAAACGACGATGGAATAAGCAGAGAAAAGGATCCTTAACTGCAGAAACTAACTCGTTTCGGGAAGAAGTTGCAGAAAGATTGAGAACATGCTCATAAAAATGATCCAACGGTTGGTCCACCAGAGTCGACAAAGACGCCCGAGCATGCTCAGGAAAGGCTCGAATCAATTTGTCCTTAATCAAGTAATCCTTGATATCGTCAACTTCATCCAACAACGATTTGGCTTGTGCATAAAGCTCCACGATAGGCAAGGAATCCGGAGCCAAATCCAAAAAAGATGAAACACGTTGGGACGGTTTAACGTTGAAGATCCTGAACAAATCGATTTTCAATTTTGCATAAGGATCTTTATCGGAATCTTTCGGGATCAGCACAGAACCAGGAACTCGTGAAATGATGTCGCTTCCCAGGCGTGAAACCACATGATCAAATTTGGTCAAGGAGGTCGTAATATTCCGGAGACGAAATTGAGATTCACAAAGAGCAAACCATTTTTGAGGCTCATGACTCCAAAACACAGGAATTTTTACTGACACCACAGAAGAATACTCTTCGGTTTCAAAATTCTTATCGTCGGTCGCCATCTTAAAAAAGAAAAACTAGGGGTCACCAAATATGGCGTGTGAACTCGACGAGTGCTGAGAAACGAGTGAGAGGTCAGAAGCTGACCAGCTTGTATGCTAGCTGATCGCCACAGTCTCAAACCCAACCCGATTTTTGTTTCCGTTTTCTTTTCAGTACCTGTTATCTTGTATTACATTTTTCGGTTGAATTTTTATTTAGCACGGTTCATGAGAAATCATTTGAGTGGTATGTGTTCAGAACTGGTCAGTCATAGACAACTCGGGCACCTTTTTTCAACCTAACACCCAAAAATCAATGTTACAACCGACTAATACCACGTCTGAGAGAGGCTTAAGGCATCTTCTCAATTATCTGAACATTTCACCTGATTGAAATTGATCTACGCTTGAAATCTAGCACGAGTCTAAAAGCCCAATGCTGTTGTTCATGGGCAAGTACGTACCTGAAAATTGCGCTCCATGGCCCCATTCGACAGCTTCTTGTCCGAGTTTCTCGAGAAGTATCCGCTTTGTCTTACTTTTGCACTCTTTCAGGAGTTGATTGACGAAATTCCAATTGGTTTCGGCGATGGCCGCGGGACTAGCATTTAATAACGAGATCTTTTGGGTTGGGAGCAAACCCGGATCGATTGACTTGGACTTGCGATCGCCTGAAAAACATTGGATTTGAACGGTTTAGCCAACCGCAAGAATACGATTTCTAAAGCACATGTGTCAAGCCAAGATATCTAAGCATCTACTTCTCCGCTTTTTGGACAGAGGCCACAACATGGTGGTTTTCAAAGAGGACCAAAGGAGACCTTCAAGAAATGAGTATTTTAGCAAGGGTATACCAATGTAATCCCTGTGAAAAATCAAACTCAAAAATGTATTCATTCAGATACCTCTGACGAAAATGGCCGAGTTGGTTTTGCCCTCGAACTTGGATGGATCCAAGAGTGGAAACACCCCAGGAGTGACTGTCTTCTGTTGTTGTTGTTGCCGCGATCCAGCGGAGTTTTTGGCGTTCTGATTGGATTTTTGAGGCGTAACCGTGAGTTCAACCTTCTTGAGACGTTTGGCCAGGGCTTCGCTACTGATTTCCAAGCTCTTATCACAGGGTTCGTACGTAGGTGTCCGCACCAGACTATCTCCATATCGATCTGCCATGAAAATGATCAGATTCAGGAAAAACAAAAGCAAAAAACATGTTAAATCCTTTGAAAAACAGCTTTTATATGACGTCACACTCCTGTTTGGGGGGTCATTCATAATTCAAGTGATACTCCAAAAGCAAGAAGGTTGCATCGACACTACACAAAACTTGATGCGCCATAAGGAGTCTATTACACGAGACTAGATATAACAATACTCGATATTATATAGCTCCTGATAAATAATTCCTTTGCCGCTGACCAATTATTCTTAAATCAAGAGAAACCGAAATGAATGCATATTTTGGTCAGCGGTTAAAGTATTCTTAGATCAAGAGATATTCTTCAAATCCATTTTTGCTTGTCCTTTCAACTTACCTTTCAACATGACTAATCGGATCTCAAAGGGCGTCTCGATGATGGTCTCCTGGCTCATTTTTTCGATACACTCATCAATGAAAGTGGAGAACATCTGAGTTTCCAAGAAGCCAGAAAGAAATGGCAAATGACTTTGCTTCTGATCACTCAGAAACGAGATCTTGTCAAAGTTCTGCTGAGTTTCTTGCTGTTGAGGCGTGAGCGAGAAATCCGATTCGTCGGCCAATATCACAAAGTGCTCATAGGACAGAAACATATGGACGAAACGGTTGCAAAACACCTCACGCAAGGCGTTATTCAATTTCAGTCGGTCGTATTTGGGAGCCCCCGTGAACGGTTTGGCCGCACTGATCGATTCGAATTTGTTGATCATCTGATTCAATTGCTCCATGGTATCCGAATTGTCCAACATCTGACTCTGACCCCCGTTTGACGACTCGAGATTCTCTCTGGTTTCAATGGCATGCTCCTTGAGCACAATGGCTCCATCCTTGCCACCGAATTTGACAATCGTGTTTCGGATTTCGTCAATAAACTCTTGTTGATAGGGGAATTCCGGGATCTCTTCGGGCAACTCCAACTCGCCATTATCAATATCCACGATGCAAACACAGCCCTTCTTTGACAATTCTAGATCATGAGTGCGCCTTAAGAGCCCCATGACATAGGGCACGGGTGCATCCAGGAAATTCTCCAAATTGGGCGGCAAAATGGGTACGTACACGTGTTGCCACGCAAACGGGTAAAGCAAAGCCGTGACCGACTCACACACGAGCATTAATTTGTCGCATTCCTTGGAATATACTAACACTTGATGCTCCAGGAGGATGCAAATGAAGAGAGAAATGGCGTTCTCAATGCCCAGGATGTCAAAGAAATCCAAGAGATTGTAGTCAAATAACGGAAGTTCCAACGGAACTCGCGGCATACTCAATGTCACCGCATCACCCAAACACCAAAACCGCACGGATCGACCGTTATTCGGCACTGGGATGTCATTGATGAGGTTCGAAACGAGCCCTTCCAAGACCTGAATATCGAAATCGCTCTTCTGGATGTACTTTTGCATCGAGGTGAGGATCTGTTGAGCGATATTGACCAGTGGTTCGGCACACAGAACGGCGATGGCCTTGGTCACGTATAACGTGTTCTTGCGGTAATCATAGGTGGCCGAACTCAGATCTAAGGTCGATGTGGAAAGACGAGATTGTTGGTAATGTCGAGGTAATGAGCGTGACCTTTCAGAAGGTGCCCGAGCACTCCGAGGTCGCACTCGATCTGTGCGCTTTAAAGTGCCGCCTTCAGCTTCGGTTGAGTACATTTTCTGTAATAAAAAAGGTTGATGAAGGGTGTGTAATTGAATAAGGATGGCTTGAAAAAAGATTATGGTAGATCCTCTTACCTGGAGAGTATGGACGGCATGACAAATGTTACTATCCGTAACCTCCTCGTAGAAGCTCAGGGAAACACCGTAGAGTTTGTCCCCATCCTCTTTGGTGACCACGAAGGAATGCGATTTATTGGGACAATCCGCGATCTCGCGCTCAGTACAGAATCGAAGTCCTTCGGGCATCAGTAATCGACTCATGGCATCCGGATTAAAATTTGACCTAGAGAAAGACAACATAGTCTTTGCCACTTTACATTTAAGAGCTTGCATTCATTTTCTTGAGCTTCTTTTTTTGATTATTTCTAGGGTTGGACCGAATGGATCTTGAAGCACAAGCGAAAGTTTTGGCAGAATGAAGAAAACGAAAACGCCAGATAAAAGTAACAGTTTTTAGCAAAACATCAAATGAAACTTTTTTTCCTTATCTTTTTTTCTGAAACTTTTTTCAAAAGCTTCTCTTTGATGGGATATGGATTGGTAAAAAAACTGAATTCTAAAAATCCGTTTCGGCTATAGTACCGAGACCGAAACTGAAAACGAGGTATTTGAAATCGGCTTTTCATCAGATTTATTTCCACCGAACCAAATATTTCGTCCATAAAGCTATTTAGTAGTGATGGACCGAAAGGGCTCATAACCGAAACCGAAAGTTTCGGCCGAAAGAGGGCTTAACCGACACCGAAACCGAAAGCAGCTGACTACAAACTTGTGTAAATGCAAAATCCGCCTTAAAAATTAAATTGCTCATGTGTTCGATGTTGGTTAGGGCGAAGATTTTGAACAGTCGGGAAACTTGAATTTCAGTGTTTTTTGGAGAAAAAAATTTCGATTTTGTTGACAAACTCCGTCCTTTATGTAAATAAATTTTTTATGTCTGCTTTCGGTTTCGGTAGGCTTAACCGAAACCGAAATTTCGGCCGTAATTTCGGCCGAGAGCGCTTTCGGTCCATCACTACTATTTAGTCAAAATCCTCTCTCAAGCTAAAGTTCTAGCCACTTCAATAAATCACTTCACTTCCAGCTCACCCGAGGTCTCTTTGCGGCATGATCCTCAACAAAGTGGGTTGATAGGCCCGTTCCATGGGATTAAAATCCGAAGAACTGGCCGTGGAAGAGCGAGACGAGCCCGAACCCGTGGAAGACGACCCGCAATCGCCTCCCGAACCATTCTCCACGGCTTCCAAACCCGCATTGACGTCCAAGCCGCAAATCAGGAAATTCCTCACCAACACCTTGGAAGTCATCTTCGGCCAATCTTCAATCACAATCCAGCCATGGTCAAGGCCAAAACGGAGCTGGCTTCTCTCTGTCTTTCTGAAGACTCGAATTTCTTGCCGAGAGGCTTGTTCTGGTCGAGAAAGAGGCAGACGAGCGAGAAGGGCTGAGAAAGGCCGTTGGAGGAGGCCGTTCAGAGGACGATAGAGCTCTCTCACAGAGAGACAGAAAGAAAGAGAGAGAGGCTGGTCGAAGGCAAGTACAAAAGGGGAAGGAGAGGTCGTCTTTCTCTCTCTTGTGTTTTGACGTATGAACTGTTTTGTGTGCTTGTTCAGGGAGAGATATCGAAAAGAGTCAGATGGGAATGTGCGGAATCGGGTGAGATTTGAGAGACCATGAGTGATATGATTGGAAAATTGTGAAGAAATTGGGCATGGATAATGTAGTTAGGTGGGTTTGAAGTGAGTAAGAAATTGGAAATGGAGGGTATGATTTTGGAAAGAAGTCAGCTGATGAAATTCCTAACGGTATGAGGTTTGTGCCTGTGTGCGTGTTATGTTTGGCTGAGGAATTTGACGGACGTGCTAGACAGAACATTTTTGTGATTAAGTTATTTGGATTGGCTGAGCATAGATCAAAAATGACTTATTTTCCATGTATTGAATTGATATGTTTTATTCATGTTTGAGGCTTCTTGTTTATAAGTTTTAATTAAAGTTAAGTTAGACTGCCTTATGGACTATGCGGCACAAAAATCTCGAAGTATGTTTACAAGTTTATTGCATAATAACAAATCTTGTGGTTCAAAGTCCTCTCAATATTTAAGACGCCGTGCATCTTCATGGAATATTTTGCTCCTTCACATAGTGTAAAGTCTCTCATTAATTTGATATCTTGCTTTTAGATTCATGAGTCATAGACAAAATCAAGAAGCACGGAAATCATGGAGTGGGTCGCTATCAATGAGAATTATAATTTCCAGCAGAAACAAACCATTTGCGTTCTTCTGCAAAGGAGACCTGGCATGCATTGAGAAGAACACGTATTTCAAATTTCAGCCCAATCGAATGCTCGAGTGAAAAGTTATGCTTTCTCAACCTAATGTTCTGAAGAGAGCATAGAATGAATGAACTCGCCCTTTTGTGGTAAAACGATTACCACAAAAGGGCTAGTTCATTCATTCTCGGAAGGATTTGCACTGAACTTTGAGAGAACATAACTTTTGTATCCGACGTTCGATTGAGCTGAAAATGAATTACGTATTCTTATCAATATATGTAGGGTCTCATTGGCAGAAGAACGTAATTGAATTGTTCTTACTGGAAATCATTATTCTCATTGCTAGCCTCCCACTCCACGATTCCAGTGCTTCTTGACAAAATCAATCTTCTGGAAGAATCTTGTACAAAAACATTTGAACATTATCTTGATATTGAAGCCATTGAATTTGGACAGATTTAAGCAGGGTTGGATCCCCATTCTCCATGAACCATAAAATGACTGGTCCGAAAAAGTAAAATGACCATAAAAAAGATTGACGCTTTGCACTTAAAGAATCATAACCTACCCCTAAAAACTTATCAAATTAACCAATTTTTGAAAACCTACTTAAATTTTAGAACACATGTAGGCACCTGTTGAATCGACGTTACATGAATGAAAATATGTTACTTCCGTTTAACTGGTCCATTTCCTTCATTTGAATTTTTTGAACTTGCGCTTTTTCCATTTCTAGAACTTCAAACCAAATTACAACTAAAGTTTTGCAACTTTTTGTTTTGAATTCAAACCTGAAACCAAAATATGGTTTAAGTGTTTTAAGAAGAATGGTGTAGAAAACAAGCACATCGAGGAATCCAAAGGTGTGCTTAGCCTAATTGTTTAGCGTGTTAGCCATAAAATCCCAAGCCTTCAAAAAAGTGTTGCATGTCAGTGTTTAAAAACCTTTGGTATACTCTTGAAACTTTTTGAGCTGTAATTTCTTTAGAAAACTGAAAAAACCTTGAACGTTAAAACTTAACATCAAAAACCTACATGAAGCAGGATAATTTGCCTTTCAATACTTAAAACTAAATTATTCTGCTTGAAATGTTTAAAATCGCACCTGTGATCATCCTGAAAATTGATGCCTATATAAAAAAGTACTTTGTACTTTGTAAAACCATTCCTTTTTTCCTAAAGAAATTCAGGAGCAACGCGTTCCTCATTTTGAAGGAATAAACTGGAGGTGGCCTTGTTCACTTACAACGACTGAAATTCCATGGCTATACTCAGATTCTGCAACAAATGGTGAACATATTTATATTGGTCTTATGGTATCAATGGTAACAATTTATCCTGCAGTACAAGAAAAATATATCCAATTCTACGCTTTTTTCTTGCAACATTTTTGACAGCTTCTAAAGTCAATGACCCGAGATATTAAACTGATAATCGACAAACAAATTTGATAAAGACTGTCTGAAAAAAAGACGATAAGCATAACTTATCCCCTAATTTGATTTGGTTTATCGCTATCAAGCTTTTCACACAGCAAGCGACTAACCATGAAACTCATGCATGATTCATTATGATAAATACTAGGTCACCGTGGTGATCTGCACTCAGTTTCTGTATATATTTTATTTTACCAAGTTCACACAGACGCGTGGATAGTAGATTGGGTAAACTTAAAGTCTTGCCATTAATCACAAATGTTCTTGTTAACTGGTCATCACATAAAAATATGCATCCTCATTCAAGAAGCGGGTGCTCGATCGGTTCAGTCAATCAGATTGTTTGCATTATGCATAGAAGATAGCTAGCTAAAAGTAGTGCAGTAATGAACCTGTCTACTACATACGAGTTTCTACAAACACGTGGTCAAAGAAGGTGTGGGGGTAGGTTGAACGTTGAAATAATAATTGGAAGGGACGCCTAAACATTAAAACTTTTGTACGGAGAAGAGGAGAAGACAGAACAGGAATTGCATGTCAGGAACGGGGATGTACTCATATTTGGGTCCTTTGTATTCATAATCAAGGCTGATGCTGGTAGTAGCTTAGTAAAGTAGAGGCAGATGAGATGGGTAGACTTTGCGTAGATGGGTCGGATTTTTGAGCTCTGTTCAATTTCTTTCATATCCATTGAAATCGACTTACACGCCAATAGTTACAGAAACGGTTACATTTGTCCACTATTAATCTTGCAAAAGAGGTCGTGAATGTGCGGGCTATTACGTACGGTAAAAGATAGAATGTAAAACAAGTTGCGAGAGAAAAAAGGGGTACGGTACGTCCGTGGTCAACAAAGCAACCGAACATTGAAAATAAGGGATGATAACGGGGACGAAATCATTCACAGCCTGGTAGATACACATCAGCATGAATGGCATGACACCACATTCAAGTTCAAACAGCATCCGTCGATCACGAGTCCTTCATGTAGGGCTCAATCTTTCGGTTCACATACTCCGTGGTGTGGCCAGCTACTCGATTCTCTGAAAAAAATAGAAAGACAAAAACAATCAATTATCGGTGGGATCACATCATTGGGAATTCAATAAACCCAAGACTAATGAGTTCTAGGTTCGTCTGGAACAGGCTCGCCATCCGGTCCTTTCAATATTTCCCGATTATGCTCCAATCGAGCGTAGCGGAGGAAATGCAGTTGGTGGGTAATTTGAGAAATCCATGTGAGAAAACTTACTTGTCGATTTCTTGATCAGCGCATCCATTTCGTTCGTCAAGTCGGTTTGAAGGTTATTGGAGTTGTTGGCGGAATCAACCTTCAGTCTCAAGATTTCTCGGGCTCTCGTGATCATCATTGACAACTCATCTAGGATGTGGATTAAACAAGAATTTGTAATGTACTGCATCAACAACGAGAAAAAAGGGTCAACACTTACGATGCTCTTCCTCGAGGCCAAAACACTTCAGTTTGTTGGCCTCGTGTTGGGCCTTTTTCTTCAGGCGGCAAGCTCTTGAGGCCATCTTGTTTTTCTCTTTCCGACTTTTGCATCTCGAATTGAACGGCATCTCACTTGGAGGTGTCAGATCATTGATCACTTTGCTCAGCTGGTCCAATTCTTTACCGATAGCAGCCAATTTCTTAGGGTTGGCCGTCAGGTCATTGCCATCGCCACGTCTGGCCTTACCACTGAAAAAAATGACGGGATCAATCAACTACTAACGCCTCATTTTCCGGCCTGTCATTTCTAAGAACTGTTCTGGTTTTTGCGCCATTATTTTGGGGTCCATTCAAATTTCCCGCGCTTTTTGTGAATCAGTTCGATCAGTTGACCACTTCGTTAAAGAAATCAGGTCCGCCAAACCAAACCAAAAATAGTATCAAGTAAAGTGCAAGCCCGAAAACAAGTCCAAAATCGGAAAGAATCAAAAAGGTATGCATACCTGTGTTTGATTCCTTGCATTTGCACATTCCCACTAAACACGGGATCAACGATTTCATTCAGGTGGTGGGGATCTTCGATTTTCGTCTCGACAACGATTTTTTGCCCTTTGGGACCCTTGGCTTGAACATTGTATTGCCAAAAGTGTCGTTCTTTCTTCTTGCTTCCGGCGCTCGAACCCTGTCCCCCTTCCTCATCATCACTTTCCTCCTCGTCGGAGGAGTCACCCTCCTGATTTTCGTCCATTTGGGATCCTTCATCGTCGCTCTCAATATCAGGTAAATCACTGGGGCTGATCCCGCTGAGCACTTCACTAACCTCGTCAGCGATGGAAGATTCATTGCCCACGGAGCACACCGAGCTGATGTGTTGGCGTGGCTCTCGACGGGCCCACATGACCTTTTCGAGGTAGGACTGCTGGTTAGGTGCGGATTTGGAGAGTTGCTGAGTGAGGAGAGGGTTCGAAGCCGAGAGATTAGTACGGATTCGCTCCAAGGTGGCTTTTTGTTGCCGGCTCTCCGGTGAGCGCACGGGTGAAGGTCGCGTTCCAACTGGGTGGTCTCGCCGAAGCAAGAGCTTGTGTAACTGAGAATGATGTGTTCGTTCGGGTCCAGCATGGGACGGGGAATGGCTCGGGAGATGTGGACTTACGGATGGGCTCACTCTTGTAGAGGAGGACGTGGCTTGAGAGGTATTTGTTCCACACGAGCTGGTGAAGTCACTAAGGATATCACTGAGAGGGCTGTTCTGGAATATGTTGGCGGGCACGGATGAGGACAAGAGGTCTTTGGATCCAAAAGAGGTCCCGCCAGATTGACTGCTGTAGGAAGAGGTTGCAAACGGAAATTGATCATCATTGCCCTGAATGAAACTCGAGCCTTGGGAAGACGTGGTTTGAGAGGAAGCTACCCCAATACTTGACGAGATGGGCTTGCTTCCCACATCTCTTGTAGTGCTCGTTGATGGGCGCAAGATGTTCTTACTCTGACTCGTACTTGTGTAAGGTGGGGCACCAAAGGAGACGTCCCTTGACGAGTCGTTTATGAAGTACTGATTGAAGTCCACATCAAGATCGTTCAGTTCTAGCTTGAGCAAGCTATTTTCGCTCATGTCACCGCTATTTAACATGGTAAGAGTGGGTTGCGAGTGTTCGTCGCCTTGGTCAAAATCGCACTCCATCTTCACCAATGAGGAGTTCCTTGGAATGGTCACGTTTGGCACAGGCCCTGAAAACCCAAAAGTGGGAGTCGAGGTCGGGGCATACAAAGAGGGTGATGTGGAGGTCAAAGCTGGGCTAACATTGGACCCCACCGAGGATCCAAAGGTATTCCCACTTGTTGGGGAGCTAACTGACGTGGCGAGAACATCGTCTAACTCACTAAATAGGCCCTGTTCCAACATTGGGTTATGTAGGGGGCTTCTCTTGGGAGGGATGGGCAAAGCTGAGGAGTTGAAGTAATTAGATTCCTCCTTAACAGGCTGAAGAGAAGTAAGGTCAGGGTCACGTTTCAGTAGCTCGTTCAAATCGAACATGAGAGAGTTGGTATCAAAGTCAAGAGAATTTTCATTCTCTATTTTGATGCCTTGTGAGCTCATGGCTTGGTTGCGGAAAGGTCGTCGATTTGGCACTGACAAACTACCACTTCCTGGAGCGGAGGAAGGACAGTTCCGATGGAAATCCGGTCTCTGCTCCTGAAGCCGCAGGTACTGCTGATATTGAAGTTGTTGGTACTGCAACTGCTGTTGTCGCTGCAGTTGTTGTTGGTTGTGATACTGTATGTAGTTGTACAATTGAGGATTGGTTTGTTGTTGTTGTTGGTAGGCGTGAAAGTGCCTCGAACCATCGTTAGGCTGCTGAAAATCAAAGTGAGAATGATTAGCCAATACTTCTTCACGCTTCATACACTTCGGCTATTGAAGAGTTATCCAACCATTAAGGATTCCATCAAATGTTGTAGTCCTGAGCAATTGAGAAAAAGTCTTGATTCTGAAGAAAGCCTATCTATCGTCATGATGCTCAGGTCTGGTGATCAGAGGGGAGTTATTATTTTAATTCAATATAAAAATGTCCAATTGTCTCATGCGGTTTGGGAACAAGAATGCTCCGCCGTCTGGTTTTTTGTCTGACAGCAAGGTTGCCCGACAAGTCCGTGTAGTAAGCGCAAAATGTTGAAGATGGCTTTCTGGCGCCTCCATCGTTAAACGCTACTTCTATTCAACGTTCATTCACCCTCGTTTCCATTTGAGCATCGCGATCAACTAATGTGTTTTTTCTACTTTCGGGTTGTTGAACGACAACTGCAAGTTTAAGAGAAGTTCTCCAATTTGGAAGTGTGGAGGTCACATCAATGTTTGTCCGATGGAAGTCCGACATTTAGAGCTTGTTTCTGTCATTTGACACAATTCTAGTTAGTTCTAGGTCCAAATCAGGTTTTTCAATGAAAAAAAACCTCCCTCGCGGGTTTCTGTGACTTGCACACATTTTCGAGGATCTTTTGGATGCATGGGATAAGATACACGGTCATATCTTGTTTACTTTGCATTGTACACAAGAAAATATGGCCAATTGTAGTGGATTATGTGCTCTTGAGCCGAACTGCACAAAAAACATCCAACTCTATTGACCTCATTACCACAGGATATCTCCTAACGAGACAAAACATATTCTTCCCGATAAAGGCTCAGTCGGTTTTTTTTGGAAAAGGGTTCTCATTGAAACTAAATGATGTAGGAGTTTCTCACCATTTTGGGATTTTGAACCTTTCAGAGATTTGCTATGGAACAAAGTAATATGCTTCCAGCCTTCAATTTCTCACTGAGGACTCAGGGTCAAAGCTGATCCATTCTGGGAACACTCTTTGTTGGTCAGAAAAACTTCTGGACTGTTTTCAGTCCAGCACTTCACAAACACACTTGTATTATGCGTAATACGCTTAACACCTTACTGAACGAGAGAAAACGAGAGAAGACTTTGAGCTGCCATGAAAGAAGAGTAAGAAGAATGCTAAGCGGGTTAGATCATCGGAGTTCTCTATTTCCAATGAGGCGCTTCAGCGACTCAACAAGCGAGTCTCTCCCCGCCTTCTACTCTGTTCGAACATACTTTATCAACTCTATACTTCAAACCGAGTGAAGCGTGTTCGCCGTGTTCGTGGGGGGCTGTTGCATCTCTTTTATAACTCATGCGAGCGCTCCACGTTCTGACGTGAACATCCGAGTCTTCGGCGAGCTGCCCGAATTCAAAGAGGTAAATACACTATTTAATGTATTGACGCCGACGGACGGCCTTCAACCCTCCCTTGAGAGAGTTGGAGAGAGAAAGCTGCAAAAGCTGCTGCATGTAGCGTAAGTCTCTGACGTACGTACGGTGCCCAAAACTTTGAAGGAATCCAGATGGTTGTCATGACGTTATTAGCCCAATAGATTGGTAGATAGCCGTCAAAAGGGCCTTTCGTAACCCCAAAGCAAATTTGTTAGTTAGCCCACTCACTCTTGAAATCGTCATCGATCTGGACATGGTTCATTGTTTTCAAATATTGTAGAGACCCAAGTACTTTTCCGATATATTGGTCACTGGTGTCACTGATGACACTTTTATTGGAAGAACCGTCAAAGTCTCTTATGTCTTTTTTCAAAAAGGTTGCTTTTGAATGTATAAGTGAGCGGATGTCCAAAATCAATTCACTACTGGCAAGAATTGAGTGCCGAACACTCAAGTTTAATATCTCGTTCTCTAGTTTTAACACTGAAGTGAGTGAGTACGTTTCCGAAAAAAAATTGAAAGTACGGCGAAACGTTGCGGGGCATTCTTAGTTTCCAAGAAATGGGTGTATGGAAGCTTCCCTCGGCGCACGAAAGGCGTCACAGAACGTCAACAGAGCCCTTGCCGCACATTTTGGTCTGTGACGACGAAAAATAGACAATTCCCTCGTAAACAGATCTATTGGAGGGCAAGGTGAAGGAAGACACTTCCAGGCCTACTCAATGGAAAGCGGGAGTCTTTGGCAAAGAATTGCGCAATAATGTGGCAGAATAATTCCACGTGTATGTCACTAAAGAGAACCATAATTTTAGATATTTTTGTTTTGAAACCAAGATACTTGTTTAACAAGCGCATGTCATTGATCAAAACGATTCGATCTGTGTTCAGACAACAAACTTGGCCCCAACTCAAGTATGTCAGCGGTCATTTCAGTTTGTCCTACATCTATGGAGGCTTGGCCCCCACAATGAACAACAATTCAATCGCATCATTACCCAGATGACTTGGAGGAGACTCCGAAACCAGTTTGAGCCATTTTTTTCTCGTGTGTCGTCTTGAAGGAACCTTTCTCAACGAGAGCTCGCGAGTTATTCAACACACAAAATTGTACGCGTTACTTTTGAATGGTGCGTTGGAGAATTGGAAGCAAACTGGGGAATTTTGTCATTTGTGTTGCAATTGCACTTGCGAACTCTTCTTTCATTGCCTGGATAAAAGGGACAAGGAAAAGAAAGCGGATTTGGCAACATACTTAAATAAATGTGTTTCCTTTTCCTGCCGCTTAAAGTATGAATCTCAACAATACAAGTGTATGTTGGCTGGAAGGTTTCTCTATTGTTTGAATTGCAAGCGAAACACTTGAGTGCTTCGCAGAATGTACCGTGTGTACTGAAGATGTGTGATAAGCGTTTACGCAGATCAGATGGAACTTGGAACGAGTTGCACTCTAAATTTTGCAATTATTTGGAGTTTAGATACACCAATTAAGTTTTAGCTTTAAAAGAGTTTGTTTTATGTGTTCAAATAAGTCTTAACATGGATGGTAGCTATGAAAAAACAAACAATTTTTGGATCCCTGAAGAAACACGTGTGAGAGAGAGAGAGAGAGAGAGAGAGAGCACGTGAGCCAAACCGTGTCATGTGTCTTCAACTTAGGGTTGTTAAACGTCATCAATGACTCGTAGGACTCGAGTCAATTCGCCATTATCTTTTTGAAATATAATTAAAATCAAAACCCATCAAAAATGACTTAAGTGAAATGTCTTTAAAATGCCTCTATTTTAAGGCCTCCATTTGTCTTGAATACGTTAAAATCCGAAAAGATTTGCCATGAGAGAGATTCAAATATTTTATCGCACTTAAAATACTAGGCAGTCATTTTCAACGCAATGATGTACCGAGTTACTACGAATGAACATTTTCATTACGTGCACTCTGTAAGTGAAACAATTTATTGCTTCTATATTTCTTTGTCTTTCCATTATGTGAACAGAGCACTTCTTCAAATTATGTTCACCTAGTAGAGAGTTGATTGCACTAGATTTGTGGGGTTATTTATTATTCTGAAGACATATATCATTGCTATGAGACTTGCCAATCGTTTCAAGACCGATTTGGTTCCGGAAAAACTCATAGGTCTCGAGTTCGAGTTATTTCTTTAAATGTGGAAATAGCTCGCAACTCATTGTAAACGACTCACTTACTTCCCTAACTCGCGTGAGAGTTATTTTTTAGAGCAAATGAGGATGAAGTGTTTCTCAGATAACATTTCTTCTAATCTTTTTTGATAATTAAAATTAGACACAATGAAATTGGGTGATAAAACAATCAGCTTGTTAAGCTCCACATCTAAAGTCGCAACTTTATTCATAGATGTGGATATCCATTACTTCAGACAAGTCGATCTAAAATGAGCTCGGTGCCAGAAACCTCTGCAAACAAACAAACGAGGCCTGAAAGCCTCGTCACGAGACTGAAACTTCAAATGCTTGCTGTGAGCTGTGTACGCAATATACAAAATCGATTTCGAACTTGCACGTACAGTAAAAATGTCCGTGCTGTTAAAAGAAGGTACTCTTGAACTTGATGAATGATAGGGCAGTCCGAAGCAAAAGACATCCTGAAAGAAGGGAAGCTGTCTACAACAAAACAATTTAAAATGCATCTACAAGTTCGTTTTTTTTGTGTTGTTATAAGAATCACTTCTTCAATGTGCCTGGCTTACTAGGGTCTTTTGTATTACCTTTAAGCTAAATAATTGGCTCTTTAATTAAACAAATTAGTCAATCCGATTGAATTGTTTACCCTGAACAGGTTTTTCAATTATTGGGAAATTTATCTTTTCAGTTTCCTCTCAGTTTCCAGGGAAAGTGCATTGACCAAATGTTTTTGAGTTTTACAGTCACAAGTCACACGCATATCTGTATTGAGTATCTAAACGAAAAAAACAATAACAAAGAATAATCAACATTGGTATTAACAGGAAATCGTTTTCAAGAAGGTAATGCTTGGGCCCAGATCTAAACTCTTGCCAAATGAAATAGTGGTTTGTATCTCTGGATGAATGTCTCAAATTTGCCTTTAAGAAAATAATTTTACTAAGTAATTTGTCAAAAACAAAAGTTTAAAAACTATCTTTTAGATGGAAGTAGCATTTGTCGAGCAAGGTCGATGGAGTTATTGATTTGCTGTAAAGTTAGCATACTGTACACATGAAATACCAAGTGTGTATTTTTCCTTCAAAACTTACCTTCGTGATGTCAATAAAAGTAAAGGCCGAGTAATTTGATTCTGATCACATCGAATGTCAATTCGGTTTTCCATTTATTGAATAAATTACTTTTTCAGACAACTTCTAGAAGCGTGAAGTCTTTGAGGAACAAAAAATGTATTAGTGTATACCTTAAGACATTCATCTACTGCAATCAATTTCTCGAAGAAATTGAAACATTGAGCTAACCCAAATTGGAATGAATGCTTGAGAAGAGATCGATCAGAATTAGCCAAAATAACCAAACTTTTGGGTTTCTATTCTAAAAGATTTATCATTCTCATCTTTTTTCCCTCACAAACCAAAAAAAAATTTAAAATAAGCTCTTTAATTAAAATAATCTGGTCCATTAATTACTTCTGATTTTGGTATCTATTTTTCCCTCGCAAATTTGGAACTTTTGGTCTTTTGGTCCCTAAATCTACCCATTCTGGTCCCTCATTGGTAACCCTTACAAAAATTGAACACTTAATTATAAACATAAAAAATACTAAAAGCAAATCATTAACAACTTATTATAAAATAATAAGGAAGTTGGTATGTATAACACCAATTGTGTTAAGCCTCTAGGGACCACTTTTCTAGGCAGTTTGATTATTTTGATATTTCTCAAGATGTTGCCAGTTTTATTTGAACATTTGGGAAATGCAAATCAAAAACTAACACTTAAAGGAATTGAAATCATCATAACGGGGTACAATTTCAGATCTTTTTGCAATATTTTGTACTTTTAGCCATATTTTAAACATTTTTAGTTGCACTTTATGCTGGTTTTTACGCACTTTTTGCTCCTCACTCATCATAACATTTTCAAGTGAAGAAATGAAGATAGAAATTTACAATATTAGTTTATCGTACAAATTACACTGACGCCCTTGCACGAACGAGATCAAAAACCTTACATTCCTAGATTCATCTTGAAGGAAATAGGAATACAAGGAAAAGTATTTAGTACATCTAGAACCTTCAACAAATATCAGCTACAGATTTGAACAAGAAATAAAACCTGGAATAACGTTAGAAATAGATAGTTAAATATTTAATGGGCCATATTTCACATCTAGTCCACTATTTACTGATTGTCACATGTTTGCTTTCACATTAGGATGTGTATTAGTTCATTCTAGGAATTATTGGCTGTTTTTGGTCCGTTTTAGTTGCCCCAATAGCACTTTTGAATGATTCTACACAATTGTCATTCAAAACCTGCTCCGAGAGTTATAATAACGAACTCAACTGGTTTCCCAATGAAAACACATTTAATTAAAAATGTCAAAGGAGGGAAAAATCAGCCTTGACCTTTGGAGAACCGTGCACGTACGGTAAGGATGTCAACAAAAGCTTTCAAACCCAAATAGTCATCAAGTCATATTTTTGGCCTTGCTTCCTCTGCTGTTGGGGCTCACAGTTGAGCATCCTCATACACTTTTCTCTGTTACTAACATAATTAGGCCTTGCTTGTCTGTAGGCGTGCTCGAACGTCATAAACCCAGTAGCGCTTGTTTTGAATTATCTGAATTTCATATAACTTCACAGAGGCTCAAGTCTACGCAAGTTTCCTTGTTTTAACTTCCGCATTCAAATGATGCGTTGCTTCAAATGAATGGAACAAGCTCATGTCCTCAGTTGGCACTCTGCTTTCTCAATGTTCAAGCACTTAGCTTTCAAATTTGGCAAGAAAACGTCACATAACTCTGATCTTGAATACTCGTGCATCTACTGATGTTTATTTGTTGTTTCCAGCAGAAACTTTGAAAAAAGCAACTTGGAATGATAGTAACCTTTTGTGATTTAATATTTTCGGCAGTCATCATTTCATTGTACGTGGTTTCTCAAAGATTGATAGTTCTTATCTTTTGAATATCCTCCTCAAAATATGTATCATGTATTATAATGTAAGTCCAAAAGTGAATTTGTCAATTGTTTATTTCATACTGGCTGATGTTACGTTGTTTGTCCTTGTTGCCAACAGGAATTACCTGACACTCCTAAGTAACACGTTCAAGTGTGTAATGTCACATAATGTGCTCTAACTTGAAAGAAGAATACAGTCGTCACATTAGGTGTATACTAAATTCAGTTGGGTGAAGATAATGAGGATCGATAGGAACTGCCTTATCTCTGCTCTTTGCCTAAAAGAAAATGTTGATAAATTTGATGTTTGAAATATCTCTTAAACAAATTTTGGAACGGTTTCGACTTACTCTTTCGTCCTGTTTTTAAGCTAATTTTTACGACATGTACATAACTACTTGTTGACTAATGTAAGCATGTCTTTTTTAAATATTTTTGGTATCATAGGACAATTATTTAATGTTTGAAGCATGATAGGTAATCAAAAAATGTTCAAAACTGTGATGTTTGAGATGGTCCCTGAGCAAATACTGGGCAGACTTTCCCACTCATGTTTCAGCCTACTTTAGGAGGTAGTGTTTACGGAATGCGGATTAAACATCTGATATTTAGCTGTGCTCCAACCTTGCCCAGACCCCTAGACCTCTCTAGACACGCGCTTCCTTCCTACCTAGTACACAAGCACATTTTTTATTATCATTCTCGAGTGTTCCGGGCCAACAGTTGGGCTGTCTGGGCAGGGCGAGGCGATTGCATCATGCCAAGATCCAACAAAAACAATTCTCACAAAAAGACCTCGGAATTTCCCTTCAAAACAAAGCCTTTGTTCCACTTTTGTCTAAACTGTTCCAAACCAAGAGCCATTTTCTCACCTTGAGCCATGCCGCGTTGGTCAAATCAATCAAAATTCACTTGTGTTCACAATTCACTTTCCAACAGTATGGAAACAGTTACTTAGAAGTCGCTGTTGGAAGGTCAAGACAAAAATCACAATTTGTCCCAAACCCCACCTTCATAGGGCACCCAAGTCAGTTGGGAAACAATATCCAGTTATCTTATCTTTAATGTGGACAACTTATGCACTCCCTGGCGTCTTAAACGCGGCAGAATTTTGCCTTTTTCTTCGGCCAATAAGTTTGTTTTGAGAATTCCTGTGAGGGATGTGTACAAAATGGCTTCCAGCAGATGTGCAAGACTGCTGGGTGGACACAAAGCTGCTCTCTTTGGAACCTCGCGGGCAGGCGTGCAAGCCCGAAAACTGCTCTTTGCAGCCAAAAAACTCCAGGCAATTCAGCCAGCCAGTTTCAAACCGGGTCGGAAATTGTACTGGACTGATCAAACTCGTTTCTGCCACGGAAGCAAACTGGCTCGCGGATGTTCTTTGTGGTTCTACACTCCTTCAAATGCTGTCTTCTAGAATCAGATTGGCTCTTGCTCGATCTTAATTTCCTGCAGTCCTGACTCCATATAGCATCTACAGCTGTTATATGTCTTTGGCTAAAAGAGACTTTGTTAGAGCTGGTCTTTCAAACTGGTATCTGGAATGCCTCAGGCGAACAAGCCGTTGGTACTTTAAGACAGTTGAACACTTTAATAGCTAGAGTAGGTAGAAACGTCCATCTACTGATAATATTTCTGTGATGTTTTGTTGATATGGCGCGAATCCAGAACAGACACAGCTTACTGAAGACAGGGTCTGCCCTCTACACGTTCGAACAAAAAGTAGCTTGAGGAGTTTCCGTCATTCAAGGTCGAAGATACATAAGACAGCCGCCAACCACCAAAACGAACCAAAGCTAAAACAACGCTAATAAATTATGTTTCGCGCCAAATTAGTTCATGTTTTGTTAACGTTTATTGAACACATGCATTTCAGTTTTTGGCCACAACATATGTCTCGGGGTTGGGCAATGGGCAGTGATGGTATGGGACAATGGCCATGTAGGTTGTTTTCCAGTTGTGAGAGACATGTAAGTTCAATCTTTCCATAATGGCTTGAAGGGCAAACTAGGGCCTAAAGGCGCAAACTTGCTATGCTATAAAAGTCAACGTAAGGTATATTTTGAAACCCCGAACCTCTCAATTCCAAATTGCTTTCTGAATACCTGCCTTCTCAAATATTTGTGTTAAAATTGAATCGTGCCAAGTCAAAAACAATGAAATTGTGATCCAACTTTTCATGATTGGCTAGAAACGATGGCTGAAGTGCATTTAATTGGTCAAATCATAGGGGCCAGCGGGTTTCCAAAACAAGGGCTGTTTTGCAAGTGGAGCATTCAAACTGGAGGGGCTTGGAAATTGCTGCAAGGTGCCAAAGAGGGTCAGACCCAAGTTGACACTCCCAATTTAGGTGAAACTTCCTACTGGTCTCATCCAGTAGATGCCCATTATGCCACGAGAGGACTTCAAGGGTGGCCCAAAATTTTAGTTCAAGTGTTCCACCAAGACAGTTTAGGCAGGAACAACTTGGCTGGATATGGATTTTGTCACGTCCCAACCTCTCCTGGACATCATAACCTAGATATCATGACTTGGAGACCTGCAGGGAGCTTCAGAGATACTGTAACCCAACACTATCTCGGAGGAGCTCATCAACTGAGGAACCCTGAGCTAATGGTTTCAAGCTCCGATCGTCACCGATTAACAACGATTGCTATGGGAAAAGTGCATATTCAAGTCGGTGTTATAGTGCGAAATTTCGACAAGTTCGGTGTTGAATGTTAAATTTTTCAAATATATTTCAATTTTTCATTGCTTTTTATAAACCTAACGCGTCTGTTATACATTGATTGTATGTTGGACAATTATCAAATAGCACATAGTACTGTTTTATGTTTGAACAAGTCGATAGTCGACCTCAATGACACATATAGCTTCAAGTTAGAGATCTTCTATTTACGCCTTCCAACAGGACTGTCAGAGTACCATCCAAAGGCTCCATTGTCCCCAGAAGCAGCTCCAAAATCAACCACATGTTCCACATCTGGATTTGAGCTTGGAAATGGAATACTTCTGCTGTACGTGGACACATGTCTTACTATTCCTGGGAAGTTATGGCTTTTGATATCGGGTACCTGGATCCCACTCTCTCGTGGGAAGAAAGATTGCGTTTGAACAAATTTCATTGGGCTATATATGTCTGAGTGATCCACTTTGTCCCCGTAATCTGGAACATGCGGCTCATCGGAATAATCATTGTAATTGTAAGCAAAATCGACTGGTTCTTCCTTCTTTGAGGGTGGATCAACTTGTCGAAACATTGGGATTGACCTCACTGAGGGAATTGGGGCAGGTGGGGCAGATAAGTTTTCTTCTTCATTTTCTTCAGAATTTCCAATAAAATGGTCGAATTTTGACGCGATGTCTTCATCAAAGTGGCGAAACCTCTCTTTGTTTTTCATCGAGTCCAGTGAACCAAAGGTTAGCTCATAATTTGAAGGATCAAAGTCGAATTCTGGGCCCGAAGATTCCCTCTGAACCTGATGGTATTGTTTAGCAAGATGCGAGAAGGCTTTGGCATCCAACTCTTGCAACTCATTGTATGGAAATCGAGGAAAATTTCTCAAATCTGGTCCGCCTAAGGTATCTTTATTTTGGCTCTTTTCCTTTTGTTGTGTGAGCTCATTTGCTTCCCGATTTGGATTCAATGGGAGAGGCTTTATCGGCGGTCTGAAGGTTGGCTCAAAATGAGAGTCCTCTTTTGGCGCGGTCACCGAATCTAAATCATCGACTAACTGGAAGGGTGTAGTCGCTTCTATACTCTTCACCACTCGCTTATTGTCGAAAGGTTCAGTATAATCTTTGAGCCCATCATTACCATAATAGTCATCATATTCCTCGATGACATCACCATAGAAGGGGGCATGACTTGACAAGACTTGACTATTGAATTGCGACAGGTCCATTGCTGTGGGATAAGCTTCTTCTATCTCCGGTTTTCTCGAAGCAAGCACTTGACTTATTCCCAAAATATTCGCCAACGTCTGTTCTTGAAGATATTCCACTGGAGTTGGTTCAGTTTTGTCTCGAGATGGTTGAAACTTGGTTGTTGGGAAAGACAAAAAAGTGGTCGAGGTTGGAAAATCAAGCTTTTCAAACCGTGTTGATGAGTATGCACTTGTTGGTAAAGGAGCAATGGGACTTGGAGGGGGTGGAACTGGGAGAGGATCCGGAACAACCAATGGTTCATAATCCTTGGCTACTTGAATCCTCTCATCCTCGGATGTAAAATCGTTATTATCATAGGGATCAGCAACCAGAAGCTCACTGACTTTCTCAGCAGTGGTTGGATTCACCAATTTCTTTAGAGTGGTTGGTAATGTGGTTTCATGGTATCGAGAAGGAATGGTTGGAGAAGGTGAGAAGGATGTAGGAGCCTTGTCTACCAAAGCATTGAGATTAGCGTGTCCCTTAGTATGCCTTGAAAGTGTATTGCGGGATTTTGTGGGCAATGCAGGGAAATGGGTAAACTTGGAACCCTCTGTGGGTCCATCTTTCCTCCGGATGGTTTTCTTCATCAGCTTCTTTCGCCTCAACTTTTTGTGGTCTTTCTTGTTCTTGGAAGATGTGGTTTCGATTGATGTTCTTCGCTTGGACGAACGTGTGGTTTTAGGAGATGATTTTGAGACCTTGGTAGTGTCAGGTTGTGGTGTTGTGGTCCTCGGAGTTTGCTTGGTTGTGGTTTTAGTCAAAAATGGATTGCTTGTCGGAGGAGAGGATCTCATTTTGGAACTACTTCCAACCATTTTCCCGTTATTTGGCACGCTTGGCACACCGATCACAATCTTGACTGATTTCGAAACCGAATGTGTCACTTTTGGTTCTGATTGGAACTGAGGCGTTGGTGTCACGATGACTGTTCCATTTTCCTTCATCAAAGGTTTTTGTTCCAAAACGCGCTTGACCAATTTCAAACGGTCGAGATCACCCGATGCGTTTAGACTTTTTTCAAGAAATAGATCCCTAATTTTCGTCTTTGGAGCGTCTGTTTTGGGTTCCACTTCATTTAGCTTTTCCAGCTCTATATTCGTTGGTGGAAGAACTATTGTCTCGACGATATTGGAACCATCACCCAAGATTTGATCTTGAGCGGGAAACATGGACCCATAACTATCTTGGACAACCGTTATTGGATTTTTCGGATCTATTGGAGGATTAGATCCCAAGGATCTTTGATACGAGTCACGTCGAAACTCAAAGTTTATGGCCTGAGCAATATCATTCAAATAGGGATCAATCAAGATTGTGACACTGAACGGGATCACACTTAAAACACCTAAGATCACAATAGATGAGTGGTAGCTGAACATGATGAATGGTGATCTGGAAAAAGAAGACAAGACCTTCAATCAATGAAATAATCGTGGCACGAATTTCATTTATCCCTTGATATCCATTATCATTGAGTCTGGGACATTTTTTTGAACAAAGTCTTGCGTCAAGATTTGTTTTCCCACCAATTTAAGAAATTAGGTTGCATCCAAACACATACTCACGCACATCACGGATAAATTCAAGGAAACTTGGAACAATTCTAAAGTTCAGCGAATCACGTTCCTAAAGAAGGTGCCATTCCCTGATTGACGAATGGAGTTGAACTCGAAAAAAAGATAAATGACCCTTGATGACTTGCAAGTCCAAGCCAAACTGTCACAACTTCAAGTTGGGATTTCTGTGAATTCGATAGACATCGGGGTATCTTTTTCTCAAAATTTCCAACACCAAAACCCTTTAAGTGGATAGTCTAATTTCTTGCCCTCCTACCACGTCCTTGCATGAACAATCACCCAGGGAAAGTTGGTCAGTTTCGCCTATTTCTTTCCCGGAATAAGTCATGTCAATCATTACCTTGGAATCACTCGTGTTCAAACAATTTGTCACTTGACGCAGATGCCTTTCATCTTAGCTTGGTAAACAACGTCTTCTGAGGGGAATGTTCACACCCTGAACGTCCGTACTTGACTGAGAGTCTCTCGTCAAATCCCCTTAACAAGTGGAAAGAGGAGTGAACTTTCGATCGAGAGCGAGCATTTCCATGCTTGAGACTTAAGGGCAGAAATCGCACTACTACGTTCGTACGGCTACTCTATATTCGCTGGTTTGAGATATCATCCAAAACGAAGGGGGATGGTGGTGATAATAATGATCGTGATGGTGAGGACATTCAAGATCTTATGATTCTTTTTTTTGCAATCTCTGACGGACGGACACACCCCTGTAGATGGCATGTGAGATTGTCACTTGAACTCCTGAAAGATCAAGGGTTTATGGATTGGTAACCAACTTGTTTCTCATTATTTCCTCTCTGTTACGGAGGAAAGAGTCAAGAACTATAACGATCCGATGGATCTCTTTAGCACTTGTATTGTACAAAGTTCCTTGTGCTACAGGTGAAAAATTAAAACATTTTAGTGCAATCTTTGTTGGGTATTAATGTCAATGGTATTGAAAATCACATTCTACAAGTAAAACGAGAAAAATATCAAAGAGAGGAACAGTTAGAGTATAGCAGAATAAAGTTTTGACCGGTCTTTCAAAAAACTCAAAGCAATCATTGACATGTTAACTTGAGAAAAATCAGTCTTTTTTTCAAATTCAAGCACAGAAACAGGTTGTTATGCCGATCTAAAACAAAATAAAACCACCTGCGATCATATTCTTAATACACTCATTTGTTCCATTTTAAGGCCCATTTCCAAGGTCATTCAATTGTTCATGAAAATAGATTATTTCAATGAATGACTAAAAAGGTCCAACTTACACTACAGTCCTTGTCAAAATTGGTTTAAAAACGTATTTTAAGTGGCAAAATGGTCAGGTTTGGGAATGGAGGAAAATGATTGGATCCATTTTGATTTTTTTGATTGGTTCAATTACGGTGCAATGACATGGAGTGTCTGTCTCGTTAGTAAAATAAGTCCTTTCTATAATGAAGATTAACCTTGTCATTTACAGTGCTCAATTTTCGAACAAAAATGAAATCATAAGGATATACCCTCAATATTTTTTGAGGTAGCGACAATTGCAAAAGAGTTTCAAACCCCCATAATTGCATAAGTCAAAGTGTAGCACTTCCATAAATCTTGAATAATCAGATACCAATCAATATAAAACATCACGTAAACCCATAACATGTCCCAAAAGCGTCCCCAATTAACCTTGAATCCATCTCATGGTTTGGTCTCTTATGAAGCCATTTGACCATAACCCTGTCCTAGATAGAGTGATTGTGCACTCAACATGATCCGTCAGAAAATGTTCTCGCTTCTTTGGAGATAATACGTAGTGATAATGGTGGTGGTGGTGGTTCCCGTTAATTTCCCTCGAATCGAGATTCCTTCTTTCTTCTTCCATTTCATGAGGATCTTGGTCCTTCCTTTGTTCTTTGGTCATTTCATTCTCATTCCTGAAGATGATTGCATCGCAACCAAGTCGCATGAGACAAAAGTGGTTATCTTCCAATCATTCTTTACAACTCTATTAGAGCGGGTTCAAGGATCCAAGCTCAGTAGATGTTCTTTACCAATTGACTTGGGGTGCAACCATAATTGATCAGCAAAACTCAAAACAATAATTCCTTCCCATCTCTAGAAATTCTTTTTCATGAAAGTGATTTAGAATTCATGACAGGCCTGAGGCCTCAATGGCAATGAAGATTTTCGAAATCGCCCGGATTCCAAACCACTTTTTCAGAGCGGCCCAAAACGAGTGGTCCATGTTTTAAGGGGCTTTATTGCCCGTGTTTGTCTTGCATCCTCCACCTACTTTCACCTTCGACCGAAGACAAAGCACCTGAGGTTTTTTTTCATCATGAGGAACACTGCCAAAAATGTACCTGCCCATCTCAAAGGGTTATTGACACTCATCGGGATAAGTGGCCAAGTGGTTGGCAAATTCCCAAAATGATTTGCAACTCTGTGGGCAGCATTTCGGGACTTGACTTTGTGAGTCAATGCCCATGAGTTGAGAAATATTGGCCAAGAGAATGAGTGGCCAAATTGCCTTCGGCATGAGAATCAGTGATGAATTTTGAAGTTTTGAGATCACCTCCTCCGGTTTTTTCGGCATCTTAATTTAGCGTCTTTTGGCGGGATTACTAAATAGAGATCCCTTGCAAGGCAATCCTGATTAGATGAAATCGATGATAGTCCTCAAGCCTTCGGCTAAATATTGTGTACTCCTTTTAAGACACGCGGTCACCTCGGACCGTCCACATTTAACTTGTGGAAAAAGTTTCTCACAGACGAACTTTTGTCCCTAAAAGATAAGTCTTAGCATAAGACGCTTTTCGTTTTAATGAAGGTCATATCGATTATTTTCGAAAATGAATCACCAACTTTTTCAGGAGGGACTTTAAGAATGGCATGGCATTTAACCACCATTTCTCAAATTTCCTTGTGTAACTAATTGCTTCTTTGCGTATTACAGTCATAAGTGGGGTTAAAAATAATAATGTCTATTAGTAGCAACATTATTCGTTGATAAGTGCAAATTTTATAAAGAGACGTGATCACTAGAGATGTCGCATTGACGCAAAATGTTTTTTTACACTTTTCACAATTTATTTGCACTTTTTGCACTTTTTGCCATTTTTGGACTAAAATTCCAAAAGTACTTGAAATACTCATTTTTAACTTATTTTTTTAACATATTTTTTTTTTAATCTGAAGTCAGAGATTCAATTTTCTTGAATTTCTCTGTTGTGCTTGACATCTACAAACATTCACATACGAACACAAACACAAGCATAGAGAAACCAAAATATCAGTTCTTTCTTGATCCAGAAAAATCTCTCGTGATCGCTACCACCAGATTGGCAAAGGCAATGAAAAACAACAATTTCCTCCTCGAACTTATCGTTGCATATGGCTTTGGAACCTGGTTTTTGAAGGTGTTTTTTGTCGATATCGTCCAGCACTTGAGCCGCTACCAAAATCGTAATTGGTTTAACTTCAAAGTGAGTGACGAGGAGAAAAAAAGCTCTCCTTGGATTTGCATGTGTTTCTCTCAGCTCATCATGGAGATCTTTCTACGAGATCCGACGTTTTCAGAGTTGCCACTCAAAAGTAGGTCCAACAAACAAATAAGAGGCGTGTTTGGCTTCAAAATAGCTGTTTTTGTGGACGAGATTATCAATTCCATTCAGACTTGGGATTGGATTTGGGAAGGTAGCTTAAGGAATCAACCGTCGGAGGGAATATAATCTCCTTGAGGAACTCCTCCTTCTAGTGTAGTGGGAAAGTGTGAGTGAGATCGTAAGTGTAAGTATGCGTGTGAATGAATGTACTAAAAAAAATTTTTATTTGCACTTTTTATTTGCGTTTTTTCCTGTTTTTTTTGCACTTTTAGTAGCACTTTTTGCACTTTTTATTTGCACCAAAATGACACCTCTAGTGATCACAATACTTTTTTTCGATCAGGAGCATAAATAAGTATTCATCTATTAAAAAGTTGTTTCAATATGAAAGACAAAAAAACTGGATATAATTATGCGGGCGGTACTAATATCTCTTGATATAAAACAAAGAGTTGAACCGCGTACATAACAGCTCTTAATGTAAGAATGATGAATAAATTAAGAGTAAGCAACGAAATTATTGAATATCCAGATTTGATCGCACAATACTCCAACCGGTATTAACGAAAATCACTTCAAGATTTCCAACCAAGATTTTTGGACCCCCAGAATAAAACATTGTGAATTAAATATAAATATTTGCTCTTCCTCGGTTTTTCATCTCTCTTATGAACTAACCTAAGGTCCGAGCGAGAAAGAGAGTTTTCCCTGAAGCGGTTCAAAGCAAACAAACATCCATTCAAGAAAACGATTGCCATAGTTCACTTTGGTAGAAAACGAAACTTAACGAGGACCTGAGGAGGTGGCAAGATTGTGGATCGATGGCCAGATTTAGCATTATGATGAGAATTACGTGATGCATTCATCCACCTCGTCCGCTCCACAATTCAAACATTGGTAAGAAGAGAAATGACTAGTCCTACATCCTCTGGAAGGAAACGGGATTGCATTGCAATTTCCCCGAGATACAAATCAAGTAGATCTGACTCGGAGCGGGTTGCAGTTAGATCTCAAAAGGAGGAAGGAGGAATAACATCGAAATTTATTCTTATGGCTCCAACTTGAAACAATGCGCTGGAAGTAGTGCAGTGTAAATTAATTTACTATCTCTATCATGTACTGCACATAAAGATGATTGAAAGCGATTGCGGTGTACAGGTAAACGTTTGAATAAAAGCTTATTCAATAACTATACAAATATTGAACCTGGGTTGTATCAGAATTTCAGGTTAGTTTTAGAATTACTTAAACAAACGATTGGATTCATGACTGAATATTATTGACTTATAAACAAGTGGAAACATGTTCTTGCCATGAGACAGTTCAAAAGGTTTAATGAAAGAAAACACTTTAAAAAATTTACAGCATAACCAGATTTCAGAATAAACGACCATTAGAGTTCTGTGAATAGATGGCGAATGTTCTATCTTGCTCTACGGATTTCTAGAAATTCATGTTTCACATTTCATTAAAGCAAAAAGCAATCAAAATATTTATACCGCTTGTGCCAGCTGTTATTGCGACGGTCTTGATGGTGTTATTGGACTTTTTCATTCTTGCCAAAAATCGTCAAAAGTGAACACTGTCAAGATTGTCTTCAAAGAATGTGTGCTCGGTACTTTTGACAATGACGATGAATTGACAGATCATTCTGAGGTAAATTGATGTCTTCTACCTAAAGCATTAGACAACTGAAAATACAATGAAAAACTTCAAATGTCACAGAATACGAGCTGTCAATCGTAAGCTTTCTCCACACTAGGGCCCTTAAAATCAAATGTTGTTTTGGCAAATCCAGTTTTCAATCAAACTAGATCATTTCAGAAAACTTTACCAGGGCTTTTCTTTTACAATATTAGTCCCATATGTATCAGGTGAGACCAAAAAACACAGTTTCAAATGTGTGTTTTGGTTTTTAAGAGTTGACTACTGGATGGTTCAAAAGAAACGGAACAACAAACAATTTAATCTATAACTCGATATTGAAACCATCAATTAACCTCATCTTCATTGCATATGATTGGCTAAGCAATTTACTTAACGAGCCGAAAAAAAACCAATTCCATTTTGGTTCATTATGAAAGCGACAACGATTTTTCTCGTGAAGGATCATTGTTGAAAACAAATTCGTGATTCAGACTACTTTCTCCCTCCCGAAATTTGGCTAAAATCGAAAATAATGTGACATAGAGCAAACAAAAGCACTTGCATCCTCATGATTATTGCCTGTCAAATGTTTTTGAGCTTTTTTCATTTTTTTGTGAGATCAGTCTCTTCCGATTTATGGGTATGATTTTTTATAAATCACCAGGCAAAAGTTCGTAAAACACGAATTGAAACCGTAGTCGTTCAAATTTTGAGAATCGATTGAAAAATGGGACCACAACTTGACGAAAGATCTGAAATTAACACCGTGCTTCACAGAAATTCCATGTTGTTTGGGCATAAATAGATTTTGCCTGTCAATCTCTGCCTTAAGGTCTCTAGGTACATTCAAAATGTACAGCTATAGACTGCAGAATAGCGCAAGGAAGGTGTAGTCAAAAAATAAGAAGGGCCAAGTCGAAATAAACAGGCGAGAGAAAAAACT
Organism: Tigriopus japonicus; assembly: GCA_010645155.1. NCBI lineage: Eukaryota > Metazoa > Arthropoda > Copepoda > Harpacticoida > Harpacticidae > Tigriopus > Tigriopus japonicus. The sequence goes on from JAAGOF010000257.1 coordinate 358,752, forward strand.
TTGAAAATCGAAAGCTCAACTTCATCAGGATGTAATTTAGGAGCAAGGGAGAGAACATGGATGAATCTTGTACAAGAAAATTTAAATAGATTCCCCTCAAATAACCATTACATGTTCCCACCATTGTGGTCGATTCTCTGGAACATGAAATGGTTATTGGTAATTGGTGACCCCATCTTACACCCTTGTGCCAAAAAAGCTTGCCCAAAGACAAAGTCACATCACTACAAAATTTACAAAGAAGAAGTACTCTGGTTTGTTATTGAACTTCGTCAGAATCAGCTGAATGTTCAGCTGAATGCTCTTGACCAATCACCAACGTGAATCATCGGCACCGTGTGTTTGCCTACGACGGCCAATATCTATCTCAGGGTATCTAGATCTACCCTCATTAATAAAGGAGGTTTGTAGTGCTCGATCTAGTTCGGTAAGAACTTGGACGCGAGACTTAGTCAGGAATAAGGAGAATGCATATAAGGATGGAACAAGTGATCAACTGTTGACCTAGTGGTCGAACCACTGGTCAACAATTGTCAGAAGACTGCTATTTATTCAGTAGGAACATGGTCTTATATAGTCAAATAAGGTGCAGCCAACTGTACTTGCATAATGCGATGAGTCGCATCTTATTGGAACATTGAGTCCTTTTTACATCGTAGGATGGCTTTCTCATGATGGTACTTTGGTTCGTATACAGGTTTATGTGCCATACCTGTGCTCATCCTTGAAGACAAGGGTACCAATTCCCGGCAAACATTCCGTTAACTCTCTGTAGCAATGTGACTAATATTAAAGAAATTAATGAGTTACAAATTCTATTTCCTTTCCGCTTGGCAGTTGCGGTACTGTATTAATGTAATGTTTGTAAAAGTAAATGCGAAATCGGGGGGAAAACCACAAGAAATCCCAAAACATCACTCCAGCGGGAAAAAGTAACATCTTAACTAAAATTGGGCAATCACCTTCGGTATTAGTTTTGCTTGACAGGTCCATCCATTTTCCTTGTTCATATATTTAGCTAACGTCAATGTTAATCATGAAATCTAATTTGATGTGTCTTATCAGCATGTGGCTTAAGGACAACTATTTCATTTTGGATAAAAATATTTAATCTTTGCCATGACAAGGCTTATTAGTCCTGTCTGGAGCTCTCAAGTAGGGAGTGAAATCATGCAATGTGACCTCTCACGGGCGCAGGCGGTCAAACCTAAGAAGCAAAATTTCACTACAATAGCGTCTTTGAAATGAGGACCTTGACAAGATTAGCAATTGACCATTGGCGATGTTTAGACAGCGGATCTGAATCTTAAATAATTGAAGAAATTGATATTCAACGTATCCATTTTGTCCATTTATGAATACTCTTTGATGCTTCAGTGCTCAGCTTTGCTCAATAAAAAACAATAAAATCTTGTATAACTCAAGAAATCAGGTTACACATCGTCTTTTTCACAGTTTATTTGATTGTACATATTGTTTTCCAATCATAATTAAAACCACCCCAATAGACCGACTCCGGTTCCCACAGACATAACAAACAGTGGGAATTGTCCCAAAAGCATACTGATAAGGGCACCGGGCATTCGCTTGCCCGGTTCACCACTTGAGTAACCCAAAGTGTAGACCACTCTGCCCACAACCCAAGCGGCACCAGCCATGGCTCCATAACAGGGGAATCGGACACCAGCCAAAAGCAACGTGACCAGGAAGAATGGCAACTGTTCCAAAGTGTTTTGGTGAGCTCTTTGGTAGCAGTTGAAGATAGGGTGCTTGTCTGAATACATCTCTGGGTAGTTAATGTTCAGCTTCCTGCGAAGGCCACCAATCCGCATACTTTGCCACATGTTGATCACAAATGTGGATGAAGCCACCAAGGCCACATATCCGTATTGTTGGGTTAATTGATACACAGGCATTTTAGATTGTTGTAAGAAGGTTGTTTTGGGTTCAACTTGTCGTGGAGGACTGTGATGTTGATAACGTGCTGAACTCAAGGTAAGCAGAGAGCTTAGGTCAAAGAGGACGTACTCTGGTACACTTTGAGACCTGGATAGAGCAGATTACAACGAAACAGGAGGACCTGTGCCACAGAATACAGTAATACGTGACAGAAAGACAACTTCTCAATCTCGTTTTCCGCCTCCACTACTATAACCTGCCACAATCAAATGTGGATATAGGAATGTAAGAGAATGACTCTTGAGATCAGGATACCTTTCCACTACTTTCAATGTGTCTCTTGGTTTAAGAGTAATGTTACTGTTGACCGGCAATATTCTTATTTACGGCTTTGACTGTACTCATTTATGGCAGGATTTTATGCTCTCAAGGCCGGTTGATCGTGTTTCTTAACCCCTTTATATTTCGTATGTTATAGTTCAACCATACATGGTTTGAGCTTAGAAAGGAGTCAAAGAAGGACATTCTTTCTTCCTATCATTGTGGTAATTGGAAACTTTGATTTCAACCTATTTAGTGGATTCCTTTATAAATAAGTCCAGATTGGTCACTTTGTGATTACGTGTTGTAATTCTTAATTGAATTGTTGGTTTGTGTCAGAAAAGGAATAAATTCCTCTTTCCAGGGAGGAGACGTGGTGTCGTGGTTAGCGCAGTTTCCTATAGTGAGAGAGGTCCTAGGTTCGATTCTCCTCCCCGACCTTTCCCAAGGAAACTTTTAGACGCTATTCCACACCCATAGACGGAGAACCAATCTTATATTGGACAAGAGATTGCCTATCGGAAAAGTTGGACAATGCGATGGCTGGCGTCGCTGACCGGGCGAGGATCAAACCTCCGACCCTAGCAACCACAATTCAAAAAAAGAAAAATCTGACTTTTACACTCATTCTAATGATTGTTTTTGAAAAATTCCAATTTTAGTTATTGCGGAGTCATTATCTATGTCTGATTTTAACAAAGAAATCACCAGGCACCAGGAATTTCAACCACAATTTCATCAATGCTTGCTTGACTTGGAGAAAAAGGAGTTGTTTTAAAACATAAGTAAACAGTTGGTTTGAGTTTTTTTTCTAAAATACAATTGACAAGAAAAAATGCTTCAACATGGTCAAATTGATGATGGTTTTTTAGATTTCAGAAATTCACCCAATTTAGCCCCAATCTGTCTGGTGGAAAAGTCGCCAAAAATGGTGTTTATCACAACAGAACGGGACCCTAATACAAGCATGAAAATGATTTAAACCAGGGATTAGCAACTGGTGGGCCCACATGTGGTCCTTGGTGGGCCCACAACCTATGGGGAGAATGTAAAATAGTGGGCCAGTGAACATCCATAGTGCTGTGCTTGTGGGCCGAAAGGTCTTTGATAATAGATTTGAGGGCCCATGAACCTGCCAGGATCTGTTTTGAGAGCTCCTGACTTTACAAAGTGAAATTTGGTGGGCACTAACCCAAAAGTTGTTGCCATCCCCTGATCTGAACTCATTTCAACCACTAACGAACAATAAAATCTGATTTATTCTTCTAATTATGTTTCTCCAAAGGTTCAGTATACTCTTTTACAAAATAAAAGAGCTTTGCCTATCCCATTCAAGAATGGCATCTTTTGGCCTTATGTTTGCGAGGATCTAATTTATTCAATCAAGAAATAATGGCGAATGATCAAATGATTTTTTGATCCAGGTACAACTTTAAATGAGGGAATCACTGTAAATGATTACAGTGAGCATGAGTAAGAGTGGGGGCATCCACACTCCCAACCTCGCATTTCTATGCCAATATCTCAACTGAGCTTCACCAAAATATCAATCTTAAGCCCTCAATGTCAAACAAAACTGTGTAAACATTAAAGCTCGTAGTAATAAACAAAAAAGAGATTTTCGTACTGTTATCATTAGGGACAGGAAGTTTAGACGAATAAAACTGTCAAATTAAACGAATAAAGACAAATAGAATTGCCTGAAACTACTCCCACGCAATAGACGAATAGGTCCTTTTTGACGGGACTGTTTGTGTTAAAACGAAGAAATCTAAAAAAATTAAAGTAAGAAGCACCTGATGGGCAAGAATTAGTCAGTAGAACAAATGTCAAATAAAAACCAAGAGCTCAAAAAAGCCTCTTTTTCAGGGACGTTTTCAGTAGAGCTAAACTTAAAATCAGATTTCCAAATACATTAATCGTTCTGATGGCCAGAGAGTTTTTTCAACCCAATAGATTTTTTTCTTTTTGTGTCTGTCGAGCAACTCTTCGAGTACGTGTTGATTTATCTGTATGTGAAACAACGTGAAATGCACGCAGAAATAATAAAAAAGGTTGAAGGTGTGGCGTTGACCTTTCTTCAAAGTTTTTATTTGCTTGGAAAGTCAAAAAAAAATCGCTTAAAGAGCTTGAAATCCAAGAAAATCCAAAAAATCCAAAGTTTTTGGCCAATTAGACGAGAAAAGACTAATAAAATTACCCAATTAGACGAAAAAAATTCGCGACGTATACAGGTCAAAAAGACGAATCAGTTTATTCGTCTAAAGTTCCTGTCCCTAGTTATCATACTAATCCTCAAACTTCCACGTACAGCATACCTTCCGCTTTTTGTATAGTTCTCCTCTTAATAAAGTTCAGCCTGTTTCAAGAACATTTGGTTATAACAAAACTTAGTCTGTTTTAGTTAATTAAACCGAGTTAGATAAACAAAGGCCTCCATGTTTTACGTTCTCCTTGACTTGAAAGCCTGTTGGTCAAGATGTTCCAGTGATGCACTTTTTGTATGAAAAAGACTTTGATTTTGAACAAAAAATCGAAATATTATCTCGTTTTCCTTTTATACATACCGTATTTTGACAGGAATTTTGCCCCTCTTTCGTAAAGAAGCTCATGGGAAAGAAGCGTCGACACAGGCACGTTATTTGGCATTTTCCAGTTTTTTCAAAACTTTGAATTTTCAAAGCTTTATGATACAGCCACCGTCGCTAGTGTTCTGACGACGCTTCTTTCACATGAGCTTCTGTACTCTTTTGTATAAAAATAATCACATTCAGAATTTTTAAGCCTTTTTCATTACAGTTTTTGACAATTACAAAGGTAGTGGTACCCTCTGATCAACAACACATCAAAACCATCCCAAGAGACCGGCTCCAGTTCCCACCGACATCATGACCAGAGGTACTTGACCCAAAAAGTAGGAGAAAAGAGCAGCTGGCATGCGATGATCAGGATTGCTATTTGAATAGCCCAAAGTGAAGAGCACTTTTCCCACCACCCAAAAAGCACCAGCTATGGCTCCAAAGCACGGGAATCGAATCCCAGCCAAAAACAGCGTGGCTAGAAAGAATGACGAATGTTCCACGGTATTTTGGCGAGCTCGTTGATAGCACTTGGAGGTGAAATGGTGGTCAAATGGTATCTGTGGGTTTGTTGCTCTTAACTCCTTGGATAAGCCACTAATCCGCATGCTTTGCCACATGTTGAGCACAAATGTGGAAGAAGCCACCAATGCAACATAACCATGTTGTTCAGTCAACTTATACACAGGCATTTCAAAATGAAGGTTTTTTAAACGAAGACTGGTAATATTGTTGTCAATAACTTGACGCTCTTACGACAAAAAGAGGGATCGGAAGACAAATATTGAAGCATTATTAGAGATTTAGATTGTGAGAATCACAAGCAAGATAATTCATTCCAATTATTGTTGGGTCATGACGTAACTCTTTGCAACTTTTTAGGACTGGACCTTATAAATTTTTGTATGAAAATGGGGTACTTGGTAAGGAAGGTCTTACAATTTCAGTAAATGAAATTTACTGAAATTCATTAGATGGCCTAATTCAAAGATGACTGCTTTGGGTCAAGACCCACCAACAGTAATAACGTGTGGTCAGGGGCCCACCAAACAGACGTTGACAGGTTCAAGGGTCCACAAACGATCAAAAGTTTGGGCCCAAGAATACACTATTGTGGATGGCTGCCGTTCCCACTATTTTGGACTTTCTCCAGAGCTTCTGGGCCCACCAACGATCACCCTTGGGCCCACATGTGGGTCCAGGCCCACTGGTTTCCGCCCCATAGCCTAATTGAATCCAGCCAAACTCTCAGAGATGATTACAACGGTAAAAAGGAACGGACTTAAAATTGATCCCTGAGGAACACCGGACTTAAAATTGATCCCTGAGGAACACCGGACTTAAAATTGATCCCTGAGGAACACCGGACTTAAAAATGATCCCTGAGGAACACCGGACTTAAAAATGATCCCTGAGGAACACCGGACTTAACATAATGTGCGTCGTTGCGGCCAATGTACTGATGGTCGAAAGGATTTTCCTGGGATTTTTTTGATGACGAGTAAATCCCCTACGATATCTTTTCGACGGGTTGACTTGAGTTGAAAGCAAATGAAGTCAGAAACGTCAACTACTATGTAAGCTATAGATGTCCCTGGCCAAAGAGGTTTCTGGTAATGCCTAAAATACTAATAGAACAATCCTCAGCAACCGATTTTCATTGGCTTGAATTTTTAAATAAATCATTGATTCGAATTCCGTTTTAACTTGAATTTACAGAATTTCATTGTGGCGACAACGGCAAAAACATGAAGACATCAAACTACAAAAAAACACTTAAGTTGACGCTTCGTTCCCATGAGCTTTGTTAATCCTCGCCCAAAACCTTTAAATCTTTCTTTGGCATCCGTTTCCAAGATTGAAAACTGATTTTCACAATCAAAGCTAGATACAAAACCACAGTATTTGAATGTATATTGACATACGAATAGTTTTGCTACTGACCGAAACGTGCGTTCAGTAAATCGTGTCTTTTGATCTAAGCATAACCCTCGATAAAAAAAATAATGTGGCTGCCCATCGAAAATACGCTTATTTCTGGCATTAAATCTCTAAAAGTATCTGAACATTTGTAATTTATTAACGTCAATATGAAAATAAACGGATCATCACCTCACAAACTTCTTATTAGGCATTCCTTGGCGAAAGATCTTCGTTTTGTGCTCTTTTTTGCCTCCGCCATGACCTCCACGGCCTTCGGCCTTTCTCGCCCGATTCCTATTGGCCAACCCCAGCCCCAAATCGATGTGAGGTGGAGTCACGAAGCCAAATGAATTTCCCACGGCCTTCAAGTCCAGTGTTTGTACGTCAAAGATCTGCTTCAACGAATGGGATTCGTAGGCCCGAACGTAGGCCTTAAATGCCTCCTTGGCGCTCAAGTTCAAGAAATAATTCTTGGCCACGAGCTTTTCTAGTTGGGGTTGGATATTGGATACTTTACTCCAACTGAACTCGAATTCGTTGAGGGGCACATTGGCCTGTTTCAAATATCGGAGAAACCCGAGCTCTTCAGGGCGGAGAATCAAAAGGGCGTGGCCTTTACCACCCTCACCTCGGGCAGTTCTGCCCACACGATGGATGTATTCCTAGAAATGACACAAGTTTAGTTTGGATTATTTTCTTAAAAAAAAGAGCCAGTTTGGGTTGATATCGCGTACCTTTGGATCATCTGGAGGATCAAATTGGACAATCCAATCCACATCGGGGATATCCAAGCCTCTGGCAGCCACATCAGTACACAAGAGAATACCGTTATCAGCGTTGCAAAATTGGAAGAAGGTCGTGGTTCGTTTCGTTTGCTTTTGCTTGCCCTGTAGAGATGGCAAGAGAGAGTATGAATGATTTGTCGATTGATTTTCAATGATTTTCAAGCCTTACGTGAATGCACATGACTGGCAAATCGATATAGTTGAAGAGCTCATTGTGATATTTCACCGACATACAAGATGAGAAGAAGACCATGACCTTCTTCTTGCGATTCTTCTTCAAGAAGGTGAAGAGCAAAAGAAGTCGTTTTTCTGATGGGCAAATTACATAACCTTGCTCTAGTCCCATAACCGTGGCTGCACCGTCGGCAGCACGGTCTTCTAAACCAATGTAGATGGGCTCTTTCTTCAAAGCCACTTTGATCAAGTCCTCGGTCTTCTTAGTCGTTGTGGCACTGAACAACATGGTTTGACGTTTTTCTGAAATGATCAGAGTTCGCAACATATTTTAGATCGAAAACATAAAGATACTTAACTTTTTAGAAAAAGTTGTGTCTTTAAAAGCACCAAAAGCACTTTACTTGCCAAAAATCTGGGCACTTAAAAAAAGAGTTTATGGATCACGAATGAGAACACATATTTCTTCAAGAGCTCTAGAAATGGACCCCACTACTTTTTGTTGACCGACCCATCAGATTTGATTCTTTGAATAAGTTTTTAGAAGCTCCATAGCCAAGGGCAATAAATGAGGGCCACAATGTATTACTCAAGCTGGAAAACTTACTCGGTAGTAGTCGAATGATCTTCTTCATTTCTTCCTCAAATCCAACATCCAAGATTCGATCGGCCTCGTCAATAATTAGACATTGAAGGTTCTTCACCATAAAGTTCTTGGTATTCTGCAAGTGATCCAACAATCGTCCAGGCGTGGCCACCAAAATATTGATGCCCTTCTCCAATTTCTGAGCCTCAGCATTGCGATTGGCACCGCCCATAATCAACCCATAGGTATGATAATGGTGCTTGAGCAACTCACGAAGCACACCAAAGGTCTGCATCGACAACTCACGGGTTGGTGATATAATCACAACCCCGGTGCCATTTCGAGGCATGAATTTGAGCTTGTTGATGAGCTCAACAGCAGGAATGAGGAACGAAAGGGTTTTGCCCGATCCGGTTTTGGCCGCTCCCACTAAATCCCGACCTTCCAAAAGATGAGGAATGGTCTTGGCTTGAATGGCGGTCATGTGGGTGAAACCCATTTCCTCCACACCCTTGAGAGTGGCTTCGGATACGTGATCAGCCAATGACGCAAAGGAGGTATCGGATAAGATGCCGAGTTTCGTTCCAGGCACTGAAAGTCAATTCGAGCAAACATATGGATTAAAAGACGAATGTTCAACCCCTTCATTTATCACAAATGAAGTTTTAGATCGATCAGTTTTGGGACAATTTTGTGCAGTTTTTGAGATATAGTATTGTGTTTGTATAATGACCGGGCATTAATTTCTAACTAACGATTCTTCTTTAATAAAGTCTGATAAAAAACCTCGATGATGAAGAGTCAAAGTATTTTTAAGAGAAAACTTCCGAGGAGACTTAGATTGAGTGTAAGCAGAAAGTCAAAGTTACCTTTTCAACAAAGGTTTGTTTAGTTTCAGAATCTCAAATATTTCCCATTAAAAGTCTTCAAATGATGAATTTTTCAAAAGGATTGTCACAACATAAAAGCTCAAAGGTGTATGAGAGAATTATTGACTTTATTGCCTTCCAGGATAACCACTAAATTTCATCGATGCGAATTTCATGTGGTGCCATATTGAAACTAAAGTGTGTTACTGTCTAGAATTTCTCACTGCATTGATGTATTCATAATGAAGTAAACATGGTTTTTATTTTGGAACAACTTGCTCACTTCACAAATGTTTTTCTACCTACACTCGCTTTATAATAGACAAGTTTCAAATTCTTTAAATTCCATAACTTACATTTTTCATGGTCGGGCGCCTCTTCTGGGGTCTTAATGGGTTCCACGGCTTCTTCAGGGTCGTTTTGAGTGGCTTCGGAGGTTGAATGACCTAAAGATACAATCACAAAAGAAAAAATTATCGTTTAATAAGGCTTCTTCTCGTTTAAATTTTCTGAACTCACCATTTAGCGCCTTCTTCTTGTCCTTTTTGGCCTTTTTCGTGGATGGTGGTAGGGATTGGGCCGGATTTTTTCGCTTGTTGCCAACATTGGCGGATTGAGACTCTTGAGGATCAACCTCTTGAATCTCAGAATCCGACGAGTCTTCTTCAGACACGGAGGCTGCTGAAATTATTAAAAAAAGAAAGTTGAATGATTTAATTTAAGACTTGTTGAGCGCACGCTTTTTCTGAAAGAGGAATATTAAAGTAAAGCGGATTTCAGTCAAATTTGATGGACAATGGTAAGAAAATCATTTGCCCACTCATCAACACCGTTAGAAAGAATGAAATCTCTATGAAAAATCAATGATTCCTCAACATATCAATGTGATGATGAGACAAATGAGCCTAAGCAAATGCTGGAAATTGCTTTAGTCTACAGAATGCTCTTTTCTTTAAGCAATGAATTTCGTTTTCTTACGTGAATCAATTCAATGACTACATGAAAATGGTTACTGACAGTATTCACAAAGAAATCAAATCAAATTTTGATGCACGTTCATTCGCCATAAACCGAGAAATAATGTCAGCCAGCGGCAAACGTTGATATCTAACGTGGATCTGATTTAATTCGCATTTCCAATTTCAAACCATTTTGCCAGCGACTCTCTCACCTTCCTTCTTGGCCGTTTCTTGTTCTTGTTCGCGTTGTTTGAGGACTTTGAGTTTTTGCTTCTCTTTCTTTTGGAGCTTGCGCTTCAGGATTTTATCCGGCAATGCCATGATTCACCCGGATGGATCCAATGCCAAAATTCGGAATGGGAACCTGCAAATACGAGGATGTTGACTCCACCACGTTGTTTGGAAGAACAGTTTTTCCAGAACAATGTTTATTGATTGACACCACGTTGTCAGGGTGATGAGATATCGAATGCGATCCAAAGTTTTACTCACAATCCCAGGCATGACATGGTTTTTGATCTTAGAAAAGACGGAAAAGCAACCAAGCTAGTTATTTTACGTCTATTTTTTGGGTTTTGAGGCCTGTTTACTCTCAATTTTCAACCATAGACATCGGAACTTGAAATGGACATTCATCCGTACGTCACCCTGTTACACGCAAACCATGACAGAGGATCTTCTCAACCTCTCAAAAACGTATGTGTAATGTTTCTTATTGTGGTATAATACACTCAACCGTTTTGCCAGTGTTTTTAAAATAGAATGGAAGCTTATAATAACTTTTTCTTTAAATTCTAAAAAATACCTTCGATTTGCACTGAAATTGTATATGAGTTTGAAACGGAAACCAAAAGCGACGTTTCCGCGTTAAAAAGACGAGGATGGTAAAGTCAAATCTCGTAAAAACATTAGTGTGAGTAAGTGTTAATCAATTCAGCCTGAGAAAAACCTTGAAATTTATTTCCAAAATAATCAACTAAAAGTATTTATCCATGGTTCATCCATTTATGGTTACTTTTTCTCGTGCGCCAACATCAACTTCCAAGAGTAGCCGATTCAAGTATTTAAATTACAATAACATAATTTCAATTGCATTTCCATGCAATTGTTATTGTGAGTGATAACATTTGCACTCAAATTGATTGCAAAGAAATACGTTTCGGTCAATTTACTGAAATTTTTCAAACACAAATTACAAAAAAATGTTCACCTAAATGGCAACTTTTGGGATTAAACATTTTGCATTTTTCCAAACATTTCCAGTACCTTTTGGTGCGAAAATGGATGAACTCTAAATGAAAAGAATCCTCTTTTTGCGCGCCTCTTGCATTTTGCCATGGAAAACAGGTTGAGTATAGGTTGATTCCGCAAAAAATATGATTGAAATCTAATTGTAATTTATTGTATAATATTACTGCTTTGGAAAAGTAATTCCCATCTGCTTTGTTTCTTGTTTCATTTAACGGTTTTCTGGATAAAGACTTAATACAGCTTTCTTTCCGTTAACAATTGTAAAACGTTAAAATTGTAGAGCCCTTTAAGATGTGTGTGTGTGTGTTTCTTGGATTGTTGGTGCTAGGGTCGGAGGTTTGATCCTCGCCCGGCCAGCGAAGCCAGCCATCACATCGTCCAAATTGTTCCGATAGGCAATCTTAGGTCCGGTACCAGAATGGTTCTCCATCTGTGGGTGTGAATTAGCGTCTAA
>JAAGOF010000257.1:397637-409324 GCA_010645155.1 Tigriopus japonicus
AATTGCCTCATCCTCAATCCGGATCCCCGGCCTCCTTCGTGATGAATGCCACCAATACGCAACTCTGTGAAGTGATCGCTTGGCGCGAAGATCACCGGGCTTGGTTCGTGGATCAGGAAGTCGAGAGCAACGGTTCTCTCTATTTGGTCTCGCCTTTCGACCCACTTTTTATTATTCTATCCTATCTGAAACGCGCCGAGAAACTTCAACCTTTGGATCATTTAGTGCGTGATCCCGCATTTCCGCATCTCCGTCGAATTTTATCCCCGCATTTGTTGCGTCATATGAACCAAATTGCCCGACCTAAAGGTTTGTCTCGTCAAACATTCTACTTCGTCCTTATTCCTTTTGTTTTTATATGTTTGTAGGGAGTTCGGATTTGAATGTTTGGCAATACGATTCCGCCTTGACTTTAGCCTATCTGAGTCGCAAAGTTCAACGCTTAAGCATCGCCCTCCAAAAAGCTAACATTAACGTCTCCGGATCAGCCCAGAGCGAGAAATTCGTCCAATCTAATCGGCAAACTGTGGATGAAGGTTTGAACATAACCGATATGTCCTGCCACTGCTCACTTGCGAACGGCCATCATCTTTTGCTTTCAGTTATGTACCTTCGTTATGCCTTTCAAACTTTATCGATGTACCTAGATGAAGAATTAGGTAACCAATTAAGGACTCATCTTGGTATCCCCGACACGCCCAAAAAACGCGCCTCAACCGCCGATTTGTCGTCCGAAGCCAAGAAACAGAAGAATCCGAGCTCGCGTGAAGGCCCAATTGAAGATTATTCTAAAGGTTATAAGCAAACTGTGATCAAGGCTGAGCCACGCAGTGCCCGACAAAAAGCCTTGGCCCGATCGGCCACGGGGAGCAAAAATATTATGGCTTTCTTTCAGAAGAAATAGCAAATACAACAAACACAACATCGTGCTCTTAAATACATGACCGTGTCTAATTTGAGGTTTCATTCAGACCTGGCATTCTCCATTTGAGACGAATGAGTGACTAGACTCCAAGTACTAGCTGTACGTTATCCATGACAAGTACACATATTACGAGGGGTTCGATTAGGCCAATATCAGTATGGCAGAGAGCAGAACAAACACAGTACGGACGAACAAAATCATATTCAGTCACATGACTCACGAGTTGGGTTTGAGCGATAACGCTGAATTGGAGTCGATTCATGAGGACGGAAGCTCAAGTTCCTTCCGGTAGCGAGATTGAGGTGATTTAACTTTGACCCACGCAACATGTGACCTCATTCCTGAAGCGAGCAATAAAACACTCGGCAATTAAGTGATGTTCCTAGCGATCTATTTTGTGCTCCTGGCCCAAAATGTGAGGCTTTCTTGTCCAGAAACGATTTCGCAGATTTACGGTGGGTTTGACACCAAGACAACAATACATCATATAGCATTAATCTTCATAATAATTTAGGTGACGAGGTACTCTCCCGTGATCTGTATTTTGAGAGCGGTCCATTTGGTGGCACAAAAGGTGGAGAATGGTTCACCGATTTCTGGCAAAGTCTGGATGGGCGTGTGATCAAACCAACTCATTGGCCAGATGTGATTAACATCCGTTCCGGTGAAAGAGTTGATTCGTAAGCGATTTCTCTAATAATTGAAGTTAGCCCCCGAAATCGATCCCTTCGCACACTTTTCCATTTCAGAATTCAAATGTTTTATGGCCCTTATCATGGCGAACTCCATGGAGGTGAAGGAGGTTCCTTGGCCAAGATCAAGCTTTATGCCGGTGACCGCATTGTTCGTGTCACTGGACGAGAAGGGATCGGACCTGGAGCAGGTATCGATCAGCTCAACTTTTATACTTCGAGGTGAGTACATACAGAGAGCGTTTTGGTTGTCATTTGTAAAATTAGCATGCGAGGGTCCCATGTAGAATTGCTGTATGTCGTAGAATATACAGAGTGTGGCAGGGAAAATGTTCGGTCTGGTACTTTCAGAAGGAAAAGGTTAACTTTGGAAATGCTTACCATAGCCTCACGAATTTTTCAGCATTTATAAATCACAGTATTATCCATCTTTTTCGTGCTTTGTGTCTTCCATTTAATCCCGTTAAGGCCTCAACTTGGGGTCGGAAAGACGAACTTACCTTCCGAATGGTAGCCTTGACAAATTTGGTCAACACTTTGCAATCTTAGCCCTCATGGACTCCAAATTTGGTGGAGGGTAACTTGGGTCTCATTCTGCGATACACCTCCACCAAAAACAGTTTAAAGGTTGCGCATTGGGGGAGAATGGGCGCCAGAACTCCTTGGGCCAAAAGTTGGCAAGGTTTCTTGGCAAAACTTTTCATATTCTTTGATATTTAAGACAGGGTACCATTCTTGGGCCACAAATAGTTGTCCCTGTGATAAATAGGCCTTATTCCATGGCAAAACCATGTACCCAGCATGTTGTAGTAGACCTTGGTGGTGACACTCTCTCCAGTGTGGGGGGACATCTTCTTCCTGTTGGTCCCAAGGACACCCAGGTCTATCACTTGGGTGAGGTGTTTGTCCTGAGGATCCTCTTGACCTCGTCTGTTCATTCTGCCAACCATCTGCCATTGTGTATCTACAGACATCAAATCCAAAATGCAAAAAAAAACAGTATCAAAAATGAAACTGGCAATGTCCTTTTGCCTTATTCTGGCGCAGAAAAGATCTAGGACTCTTTGCTTTTCTATCTCTTGTTCACTTATTTTCGGTCTTATGTTGCTTCAACAATACAAAAACAAAGTCTTGTTGCCTCCTGGACATTTCTAAACTTTAAGGTAATTCAATTGACTGGCTCATTTAGGCTGGAAATTTGCAATATACGACCGGACATTTTTGCTGCCCTACTCTGTATATGTGAATGCACCGAACTTTAGTTAAAGTTTAACTTTGTTAAAGTGACAGCTTTAAATATGAATGTAAATTCAAATCGACAAAAAGAAAATAGATATCTTCAGATCGCTTTTGACGTTTACTCGAAGATTCAAGAAGCGATTCTGATTTTTTAGAAACTAGAACTTTTACATCTTTCATTTATTTTCTCGTTTCCGCTTTTGCTTTCAGAAGTTTCATGCTTTCTGTAATGATTGAATAATGTCATTTGTGCCAGTTGCATTGTTCTTAGTTTAAAATACATACAAATGCAAGTGGGTAGATCTAGTTTCTCTTCCTACTTCTAGTGGTAAACGATATGGACCGTATGGTGGCACCGGAGGGTTCTTCTTTGAGGCCCGCCCCCCACAAGGTGATTGTTACTTGGCTTGGATCTCGGGGCGTTCTTACTTAAGACTTGACTCGATCTCATTCTTTTGGAGATGTGCCACAAGCTATCGATCGCAAGCTCAAATGGATCCTCCAAAACACGACCTTACTCCCAACGAAAACTTTCACCACTCGAGCCAGTTTTCGAGATCGTCTCAAATTTTCTTTTGCCTCATTCCATTGACTGTGCTGGCTATAATTCTGCATCATGATATTGTGACATGTTTCAACCTTTTGGCGTAGTATTAACAAACGCTTAATATAAATTGTGATGGTTTGCTTAGCCAAAAAAGTTGAGAAAAACTATTTGGCCTGTAGCCCCTGTGTAATTTATGAAATCAAATGCATTCGCCTATTTATCAAATTTTGAATTTGGGTAGATGGTAAATGCAGGTAATATCACAATGATTGCAAGTTTGAAATCATGGCTGAACATACATTTCCAGAACGGTTATGCACTCAAATTACGTTGAGTTCCACACTATCCTTTCCAGTTGGGTTGTCCAGCCAAGTATGCGCTTCGAAGTAATACTAAACCACAAGTGCATTTTCTCAATGGGAACAACTGTACTTGGCTGGATTGCTTGCCCTTTCTGACCCCATGAAGAGACCCTAAGAAAACGCACATAAAAGTCAACAGATATCGAACTCTCTGTAGCTCCCACAAAACGTCGTTTAATCTGACTAAGAAAATAAAATTGGGATGACGATTCTTTAAAGGTGAAATACCAAAACTACCTGTTGTTTGTATGAATCTAACATGCGTTTTAAAGCTCAATTACTTAACTCTAAGTCCAGACGAATCTCGATGTTCTTTTGGTTCCAAACAAAAGTAACGCGCGTTCACGGGGAATCTTTCCGAGAAGCAATTCCAAGCCATTGCGTGTTCCCAAAACTGGACCAGTGCTCCATTACGACAAAAGAAACCTTTCAAACCAAAGCTAAGTCATGGTATTACAAGTGGGTTGTCAATAGTTCATTTATTGATGTTTCTCTAACATGCTAGTCGTGGAACATCTTTCTCATATGGTCAACTCCAACAAGTAACAGTTAGTTCACCTCTGGGGGTGCTCCAATCAAGTGTCCGACACAACCAGTCATGGAATTGTTCTTGTTCGTCACTGTTTTGACATTTCATTTTTCCATCCAAGGGCATGTTGTCAGGTAGGGAGCAAACTCTTTATAATAATCGAATCAAAGCTTGCCTGACCTAATTTTCACGGCAAAGAAAAAAACTACTAAAATAGCTCTTCTCACCATATACTTTGACTTGAAGCTCTTTGAGAGAGCATTTCGATTTCCATGAGGAAGTAGGGGATTTCTACTTGTCATTCGCCCGCATCAATGCCTGTCAAAATGTGGCAATTCGCTATGAGGTGAGATAAAGTGGTTGAATCTTTTACTGTCAACCGTTCATCAAAAATCATTTATCGATTCAATGAAGACTGACGTGATCAAAATAACACGATTCAAATTCCTTTGCATAGGACTCAAGGTACAAACGTTTGCTCTTCAAAATAAGGAAGAGGTATCCAGACGTTCCAACTTCATTTCTCAATTACACCCATGCCGATCGATTTTTGAAGTAAGAAGCTTTTCTCGATTCAAACCTTGATTTCGATATGGTCCTAACCACTAAAATACTTTGGTATTATTTTCTAGGAGAGTGTGAGTGAACCACGAATGTGGTTAGTAATACATCGTCGGGCCACTATTATAAACGATGAGTACATAGAGAGAAGGAAGCGCAATACAAATAACTTGCTTTGTCTCTTTTTTGTTCAACCAAACAAACAACCAATGGCATGACCTGTGTTTTCAAGAGCACCGAAAATATCGGCACATGCACTTGCAATGGAGATTTTTGCCGGAAAAGTACGAAATTTTCATTGTTTCTGAACATTTTCACTGGATAATTCAAATACTTAATACGAAAACAACTGTAATTGTATCCAATCTATGTTTACTGCTTTTGCATTTTTCGTCAGCATGATTTTTTTTCACCCCCCCCTTTATGTTGTTGAGTAACATATTTTACATTTAAAAGCATAACCGCGTTTCAGACCCATGACCCCATCCCTTCAAGTGGTTTTAGGCAATTCAAAAAAGATGTTGCAGCAAGCACTGTCCAACAAAAACGAAGATCCGTTTAACCCTCACGATTTTTGGCTGATCCAAGTTCCAAATGTGAGGGACACGAAAACAATTCGAGAACTGTTTGCAGCTGTCACCTTACAATACAACTCATTGACTTTCATTTGGAGTTCAAACACGACAAGTTCAGGTGTATAAGTTACATACCCTGAAGTCTATAAATGGCCAATGATTATTGCTATGGACTCTTTCAGGGCAATATGACATCAAAGAGATTTACAAATTGAACGATTACACCTCAAACATTGAGATTCTCAATCACGGCTTTTGGAGCCGACAGAATGGTCTCGTTGTGAATGAGTTGATCATTTGGGAACGGCGAGCTAATATGAAACGGCAAAGATTTCGGTAATGACTCAACTTAATCGTTGTCTATTTTTGGTCATTTTGTTACTCAACCTTTATGCTTATGCACGTAGAATTGCGGCCAATTTCAATCCTCCTTACATCACCAAAGTGAGCAAGAACTGCCGCGATGATGAATGCTTTCAAGGAATGTTCCCTGATGTTTGGCATGTCTTGGCTTACACAATGAATTTCACCTTCCTCTTAAATCCACCCCCTGATCGAGCTTGGGGTACGAAATTACCCGACGGAAAATGGAATGGCATGATCGGTTAGCTAAAGTCGACTCAAATCCGGGCAAGTATTGAGTTAATCAAGTTTTGGCTTTTCTTTCTTCTTAGGACAGCTTCATCGGCGTGAAATCGATATCGCTCCCGCTGAATTCACCGTGACCGCTTTGAGAAGCCAAGTTGTGGATTTCAGTCTGCCCATCACGGAAAGTCATCAGAAGTTGTTTGTCAAGAATCCGGCCGAATCGTTTAATTGGACGGCTTTCATTGAGCCTTTGTCGTGGTCATGTTGGGGTGTGATCGTCCTTTTCATTATCTTTGTTCCCTTGGCCATGGCACCGGCCATTCGATTGGGTAAAAAGTCACTTGACAGTGTAAGTCTACCTTATGGTGATTACATTATGTTAGTGACTTTACAGGCAACGATCCGGAACAAGAGGAGTTCACTTTGAGCAAAACCTTTTGTTTCGTGGCTGGAGCCATGACCATTGCACGAGGTTGGAGCAAGACTCCTTGGCGAATCCAGAGTCGAATATTGTTCTTCAGTGTCATGTTGGGGGGCACCTTGATTTATTGGCATTGGGAGGCTATGATCATCTCTTTCTTGGCCGTGAGAACCACAGTTCTACCTTTCTTGTCCATGGAAGAGCTGCTCATCAATACGGACTTCAAAGTAAGGGAATAGAAAAAAATAGTGACAAAAAGAAAACCCATATGATGATGCTATTTCCAAATAAATCCTGAGGTGGCTGTTCAACCTGGGACTTCCTATGTGGATACTTTCCGATATTCGAACAATCCCATGCTCAAGAGGATTTGGACTGAAAGGATCGAGCCTTACATCGCCGACTTTCCTCAGGTTTGCTCAACCATCAAACTCAGTTTTGGCGCAATATTGCAATAATTGCAACCTAGATTTCTCTCGGTGTCACATTTAGTCGAAAATTGGCCTAAGTAGGAAGATCATCGAAGAAAGTGGTTACGCTTTGTTTGACAACTTCTTCACGACCATCACGTATGAACCGTACGAGATGTGCCAGATCATTGCCGTGCCCGTGGCTTATTTCCCCGTTCAATTTGCATATGCCTTTCAAAAAAAATCGCCCTATTTCGATGCCTTTTGGTATCAGCTCAACAAAATGAAGGAACGCGGTGCCACCAAACAGATTCTGGAGAAATACGAAGCCGAGAAGCAAATCTGTCCCGATTACTCGGGAAAACCCCTGGGATTCGGCCAATGTTTCACAGCCTTTATTGCTCTTATGGGTGGTATGCTTTTAGGTCTAATCTTTTTAGGGTAAGTTTCAAGAATCATCTAAAATCTAGCGAGGACTTTGAGAGCACATTCGTTTAGGGTGGAGTGGATGCTTCCTCGAAATCTGGCGACTCGGACAAATCGAAAGCCGGAATCCTCGGAATGGAACCAACCTCGAAATATCTTCGACAACCAATTTGGAACCAGAGATTCATCCCAAGAGCAGTATCATGAACAGGAATTGAGACGCCATCAGAAGGCATTGGAACATATTCGGACTCAACACAAGACCGTCTATTATTAAACAAGCAATCAGCATTACGTCATGATAGAGATGCATAATTAAACGATACTGGCTATTTCATGACCATGAGTTGAGAAAAACCTGTTGAAATCGATCCGTAACAAAAGTTGTGTAAGGTGCGAGCCGGAATGATGATTGCGTAAGGATGTGAGCAATTGAAATAGCAAACCCGACTGTCGACTGAAAACCAGAGCCAAGCTCGATACGGCCTTGGATGAGGAAAAGTTTTGCTCTGGGTTCGATTCGATAGCCCGACAGAATTGAAGACACACAGATAGCAACTCATTTAGGCATTGGGAAACCTGAAAATCGAATTCCTTCATTCCGAGTTAATGGAAAAACAAATCTAGACTCACTGGTTTGTTATCGATAAATGTTTGAGTAGCGACTGCACTTAGAAATATATCATGGCCTTGACGAAGTTCCTCGAAGTTGGTAGACTGATCGAGCTTCTTCAAAAGAATGGCAAACTGAGTCTCCAGGACATCCGCCATGAAATATTGTTGTAGGTTATCCACCACAAACATCATGTGCGTTCGTAACTGGCTAACAAAAGAGAAACTGGGACAAGAAAACACAAAAACATAAAGTGTGAAAATAAAAAGAATATTTCTTCTCACTCACCTCTCGGCCTTTCGCCATTTTTGAAGAGCCCACAATCTATGCAAAAGAAGTTGGGTTCGTTTGACAGTGATGAGGAATTGAAAAACCCGATTGTAGTCTTCCAAGGACTTTTCGCTCAATATCAAGTGCAATGGCCAAGGGACCGAGTATTGCAAGGACAAACACTTCCAGCCAATGGGTTTGACCTTGGATTCAGCGTTGTTGGGAACCACCACGTTGACCTTGATTTTCTTGGTGATCTTCTCGTCATCTTGGAGGATACTGCGACAGGCAGCTGAGAAGGTTTGCCGAACATCTGAAAGAAAAGAAGAACGCTTTCCTTTCAAATAAACTCACGACATAATCACATCTGGTTGCTCTCCAAGCCATGATTTCTAGCCTGGAACACTAAATATTCATGCTTTCATTACCATGTTGTGTGGTGGCAGTAGGAGCTTGATCCAAGTAATTGTCGGCCGTGGAGATGAATGTGTGGAATAATTCGCCCCGGCCCAAGAAAAAGAAATTTCGAGCAATCCACAGCTCCTCCTTTAAATCGGCGCGTTCCAATAAGAGCGAATGGAGATGACGAGAAGCCGTTTCGCGAACACTATCCACAAACCGTTCAAATTCAACCACGCGAAATTCACGCAAATCTCTCAATGCAGCCTGAAAGTGAGCGAAAAAAGACGAGGGAAGTTCAAAATCAATCCGAACAACACAATGTTCCTCTAGTTTTACCAGTTTCTCGTACACCTCAGTCTCTCGTTCTCTCAACACGGACCCTTGAACCTCCAATTTTCGATCGGTCTCGAAGAGTTGGATCGATTCGCCGATGAAGAATATCTTTTCGGCGAGTTTCAAAGAGACATGGCCGGGTACCATTTCAGCTTTAAGACGATATCGTTTGGCCTTGGAATGAAAGGTAGAAGTGTCGTCCTGAGTCAAAGATTGAGGGTAAGAGCCCGGGGTAGGATGAATTCGGGCAGGTTGATCCGGGACAATGAAGAATTCTTCATAGGGATCGAAGAGATTGCCTTGGAGCAACCAAGCCAGAAGTTGCTTGTACAACACCTTATGTCCATGATACAACAAGCTAAAGTGAGGTTGAAGAATTATACATCAATCATAGGAGCAACTCTCCATCCGATGTCCTTACGTGCTCATGGCTTCATGGACTCTTTCCACGCCCGAACAACTGGCTTTGTAAATCAGATCCAAAATGTAGCATCCATGCGCTTGGCGAAGAGTGAGCTATGTAGATAAACAGGCGTTGACAACTGGTAATCTTATTATTCGACGCAGGTAGTTTTAGTCCGTTTGAACCACTAATAACTACGGACCTGGTTCAGCAATTTAGTCAAGGCGGGCAGGAGGGTCTGGTAAGGACTCATTTCATGTTGAATATGCGACAGTTGAACGTCGCCTTGGGCCAAGATCCGGCGTTCTAAGGAGATCAGCGTTTGACGATAAGGCATCAACACGCGTTCCAAGCCCTGACACAAGGCCTCAATGTACAAACCCGGACGGACTCGGAAAGGACCTGAAATCGTCGACAATTTCAAAAGGGTTACCGGGAACCAAAAAATATCGCCGATCGCGAAACACTTACTTTGATCGGGTTTGAGGATGGATACTGAAGCCGAAGCTTGATCCCGATGTCGATGAATAAAATCCTGAATAGTCCGCAATTCCGACGCCAGATTGAGCAATCCATTGAGCACGCTCAACTCCGTGGGATGGAGCAAACCCAAGGTTTCATTTACCTACAAGGCAGGACGGAGAAAAACGGCACACGTGAGTCAGGATATCCGACCCGTTTAGAGTTACCTCCGATGTCTTCTAACCTGGACCTTGTGGCCCCCTTTAGGTCCGCGGTCGCCCACCAAACAACTGGCAAACACTTGGCCGGGATGACCGGATAAGGCCAAAAGCAGCTCGTGCAGCATGATAACGGGGAAGAGCGAAGAGAGTGAGAGAGAATGAGAGCCAAGGTTAAAGGCTAAAGCCAAGGCCAGATCACGATGATGATGGCTATGAATACGACGGCGATCGAGATGGACAATTCCGCGGACTCAATCCAAGTTAGAGGCATGATGAAGATGAGGATGAAGACCAACAACAACAACACGTCGATAAAGGCTCTCGTTGTGGCCTTGGCCTATTGACCAATCAGCCGGGAAAGTCATGGCCTGACCTAGTATACGCTCTACCTCCAGTCCTGACTTGTCTATTTCGATTCGGATTCGAGATCGTCGAGATCGAGATTTGTGAGATCAATACAAAGACAGGGACGGATCGATTGAAGTCAATTGAAAGCCAGAAGAGAGAACATGAACGACCGACTGGCCAATCCGCGAATTGCCCGATCAATTTAGCCAGCCGAACAACCGAGTTGTGTCTGGCAATTGCAATTTGGACATATGGAGTGGAGTGGAGTGGGCGGTTCAATTTGAGAAGCTCGGCTGAGTTCGAATATTCATTCAAACTTGAATGTTGTTCAGAAATGTTGTTATGCGTTGGGCTTTGTTTTGTTTTGATTCCGAGGTTTTTTCGGTTCAAGGCAGGGTGACTGCTAATGGCTGACCGGACCCAAGAAAAAAAGACAGGAAAATGAGCGATTCAAGTTCAATCGGGCAATCGAAGTGTGGCTATGTTGTGCCTTTTCATTCAGCAGGAAGGTTGACGAGTGTCCAGACTAAAGCATCTTTAGTCCAGACCAGCTCACAAGCTCACATTGTGCATGCACTTGCAAAGAGACAAAATTTGGCATGATTGAAGAGATTGTGCAAAAAATGTTGCATTGACTGGTTCAACTAATGTAAAAATGATTTAGCTACATCAAACGACACATTTTTTTTCTGGGGAAAATATTCATTTTTTTCGCAGTTTCATGTAAAAAAGAAACTCATTTCTCAGATTTTGTTGGAAAAATTTGGCAAAATTCAATTATTTTGGGCAAAATTTGTCAAGTTTCCATTTTTCGGGCAAAATTTGGCAAATTCCATTGGGCGTGTAGAAAGTTTTTCAATTACTTCAACAAATCAAAACTCAATTCTTTCCACCTATATACTTCTTAACTTAAAACTCTATTTCCATGATATGACCTGGATTTTGTGGCTGTACTTTTTTGCCAAGCAAACTATATTTCTTATTACAAAAATGGATTGTCACTTGTTCTGGCATTTCACAATCTAGTTTCAAATGTAACAAGTTAGAGGTTTTTAACCTACATCTATGCTTTTCCACCTATGGACTAAATAAATACAAAAGTTAGGCAAAAAAGTGAACCTTTTGAAAACATTTTTATGCCATAGACCACTCTTGACAACTCTATTTGGAACTTGAGATAAACTAATTTAAACATTTCAATTATTCTAATAAAGCTAGTCAGACCATTAGGCAAAAGGAAAAGTGATTTATCTTCAAACAAGGCTAGAACATAAAAAAATGCACCAAAAGATGTTTTCAAAACAGTACAAAAACAAGTTTTTCTTGTATTTGAAAAAACAATTCAAAAAGTTTCTTCAAA
>JAAGOF010000257.1:416604-427174 GCA_010645155.1 Tigriopus japonicus
TTGGTCTTCCCTTTGCATTTTCTGAATGAAATTGGGCAAGCTCTATTAAAAGCTTCCGTCAATTTTGCCAAGAAATCTTGAAAAGCAACTGCGGGATTGTTAGGTGGTAAGTGCCATTCTGTACCAACTAAAATTCTTCGAAATTTCTCAATATTCTTTGGGTTCGTGTTATTTCGTTTTGTGATATGGGGCTCGTAGTGCTGTTTAGGGGCCCTTCCCAATGAAGTAAACGTCCCGAAGTGGTCGCTAATATCGCAAAGAAGAACTCCACAGCTTGCCTCGTTTTTTGCGCTTGTAAAAATGTTATCGATTTGAGTTGAAGAATTTGGGGTGATTCTGGTCGGTTTGCAAATCAACGGTGCTAATTGAAACGACAACATGAGATCCATAAGTTTGATGGCCTTGGAGCTGCTTGTCAGAAAATCTGCATTGAAGTCTCCGCAACAGTATATTGTTTTCTTCTTATAAACGCAAATTGAAATGATCATCTCCAAGTCACGAATGGTATCTTGAATTGGGGCGTTTGGAGGTACATAAATTGTTAAAATACAGAGTTTGGATGTTTCAATTCCTAAGATCTCACAACTATCAGAAAGCAGACAGAGCTCATCCGGTCTGGTTTAGGGAATGGAGTCGTTCACAAGTATTCCCACACCACCAACTCTTTTCTCAGTGCGAACCTTATATTCTAAGCTATAATTGTCAAACGAGAGGGGCATTTTATCAACTTGCCAAAGCTCCTGAAGCAGCAAAAATTGAGGTTTTTGTTCAGAGAGAAGAAGTTTTATCTCGTCATATTTCGAAACAATGGACCGAGTGTTCAGAGATATCAACCATTGCTCACCGTCATCCAATTTTTCAACGTATCCTAAGTCGTCAAGAATTGATGGTGATCCCGGGCTATCTTTAAAATTCGGCATTACCATACTAGGATTGATTTCTTCCGAGAATTTCCACCTCCCTGTCGATCCTTCTCAGGTAGCCTCGCCTTGTGCCTGAATAAGAAAATGATAAAATCACACTCATTAGAACATTGATAATGAAAATATGATGATTTCTCAATGTCGAGAACAAAAGGCAAAAAGCAAATGAACTCCATGAAGTTGTTGATCGTTCTCTGAAGAACAAAGATTACTTAATCTCCTCTGACGAAGAAACCTTTCCAACCTCGTTAACTTCGGTTGGTTCATTCACACAACTCGGGCGATCATCGTGTACCTTTCCACTCACAACCCGAGAGGGATCATCATGAACATTCAGGGGTGATTTTCCTCTAGTGGACATTTGGTGGTGCCGAGGAACGTTTCCCTTAGTCTTCTTTGATTCCAATTTGCTGGGCATCCTGATGCGAGTTTCTTCAATCGTTGACTTCATCTGGGAAGAATGTCCGTGCTTCTGACGGGGATCCGGAGTTTTCTCCTGAAGTTCTGACTCCATGATATCCGTGGTTAGTTGATCCTTGTTAGAGCAACTCTCCAAAGCTACATTTGCTGGTTTGGCCGAAACACCATTTGGTCGCAACGAGATGAGCCTAGAGTCTACCCTATGAACCCTTTCTCCATTCGATGGTTCAAGGGGATTGCACGCTTCGTTGTCCTTCGCTTTACCCCCGGTCACGAGCTCAGATCGACAATCTTTACTAATGTGACCTTCTTGGCTACATCGAAAGCACCTCCGAACCTGATCCCGATGCTGGACAAAAATCTTCTTACCCCTTATTTGAACAAAGTCCGGGATCACAACGGAGGGTTTAATCTCAACTTGGATCTTCTTGTGCCCATTCCAAATCCCATCAATCAAGGTGTTCCCGAAGAATACTTCCTTGGATACATCGGATTTCGCGAAAGCTAAGGGCCGAATCAATTCCAACAACTCTTCATCCGATGCAAAGTATTGGACATTCAGGAACCTGAGGGATGATACTGATGTTCCCCCTCTGATGCTACAATTCCAAGTGATCGTCTCATCATACGTCTTTTCGAATTGGAGAGAGCCTCGAAATCGTTCGGACACATTAATATCTTGTTTGGTGATCACCCGAACAGTATTCTTGGGCCCACCAGCTTGTCCAATCATTACAATATCGTCCAATTTTAATCCAATGACGGAGATGACAAAATCACCCACTATTTTTGGGGTTGGACGCCTTAGGGACTCGGAGCATTCGAAGTCAATCACAAGAGGTCTCGGCAAACCCAGCTTGGTCATATTCTCTCGATCATTTTCCATCAACGACTGAGCAGAATTGCTGGCATTTGATGACATCCGACCAGTATTGCGATCAGCAGCTTGCAAATACGATTTTTGTGGAGAGCGAAGCATAATCAATCGTAGGAAGCCCGACGGAATTGAAAATCGACTTGATTACCAACACGGAAGCAAATGGATCCTCTGGATCGGACTTCGAAACGTATGATTATTGGATGGAAGCAGATGAAAACGAAATTTGCACAAGTACTTCAGGAGCACTTTTCCCGACGTCCTCTCTCTTCGAGAGCGAACGCAAAAAAAAGATCGTTTCCCTTTTGCTCACCACACAGCACTGGGTTGGGCCCTGGTTGGGTCAGCATGCCCAAGCATGCACTTGGATAAAGGTGGTCATGCCACCGTCATGCACACCCGCAACAATGTCATTCTCAGGCACGACCACTATCGCGCCTTCTTTGACTTTCCTAAACAGTCGCCTTATGACTTGTCTATACCCTTGCAGACGACGGGGAGGGATGTGTTTCAGGGTCGCCCTGACGATGAGCTCCTGGGAGCTTCATGCGAGGATGAAAGATTCCTGCAGATTATTGGGAATGGCATCCATATCAACGAACTGGGGAATTTAGAAATGCCACTTCCCTTTAAAGTGGAGAATGTTAAACTACCCAAAAATCAGGCCGCCGTCTTTCGGCGTACGCAGCAGACATTGACTAAGTTAAGGAACGACCCAATGGGGCTCGCCCAGTGCATAGAGGCCATGGGTAAGTCAATTGAAGCAAACCACGTGGAGGCGGTACCTCAGATGGAGCTCAATGTGGAGGATGGGAAGGCCTGGTGGCTGCCAGTATTTCCAGTGTTTAATCCAAGAAAGGGCAAGCCCAGACTAGTCTTCGATAGCTCGGCCACCTACCACGGTGTGAGCCTCAATAATCAAATGCTTCAAGGACCAGACGAAAACAACCGCCTGAAGGGCGTGCTCATACGCTTCAGGCAGGGTGAGATTGGGTTTGTGGCTGACATAGAGGCTATGTTCCATGCCTTTCACCTCAATCCAGAACATCGCGATTTTCTGCGTTTCTATTGGTTTGCTAACAATAACTGCGAACAAAAGCTAGTCCAATACCGAGCCAGGGTGCACATCTTTGGAAATCGTCCAAGCCCAGCCATCGCTACTTATGGCCTAAGATATGCAACAAAGCAAGCCCAATCAGCATCCAAGCCGGCCATTGATTTCCTGAACCGAAATGTCTACGTGGATGATGGACTTGGTTGTGCCAACTCTATCAGTGAGGCTGTTGGCGTACTGACAGAAGCAAGGAAAATCCTGTCAACCTTTAACGCATATCTAACCCCTTTTCCCAGTCCGGCACCGACATAAGGTTGCGTGACAGGAATAACATAACATTCCGATCCCTTGATCGCATGCTGCTAAATCAATCGAAAACGTGGTTTAGGAACATTGAAAAGTGAATGCAAAATACAGTTCTAAATGAGGAAAACTGTTATCCATGGCATTTGCCATTTTACAATATGAAACTATTGATTTGGAAACATCTGGCAATGCTGCTTTGTTGTTCTTTCGTCCGGACCTCACATCGTCACCATTACCCTTTAACCAAGCCCTACTTACAAGACACAAGACGAATTTGAATTAAAAACAATTAATAGCCAGTGAAACAAAAAAGACGTTTAAAACTGTTACCCACATTGTAAACAAAATATATGTCCCTGTTGATGGGAAAAATATGTTGCTTGTGCAAGGACCCTAGAGCAAGGAAAAGACACGGAATTGTTGGTCCCGCAACGTAAAGCCATTGATTTAAGTCTACAGATCATTCAAATGTTGAATATTCATTCTTTTACCCATTCCAATAGCATAAAATTTAATCATATGATACCATTTGGCATACAAGAATGTATTTGAGCTTTGGTTTGTTGTATTTTAGGCAAAACAGGCACAAGTTCAGTTTTGCAAGAATGAAAGAAAGAAAAGAATTTGCATTTCATGTTGAATGAAATATCACATTCTTCCCAATAGTTGCCAATTTTCATCATAAAGGATAAAAAAATCTACAATTTTAGACCGCATTGGACTGAACATGAATGAGGGAAAGTATTGAAGTTATTCACAACTATTATTATCAGTCAATATATGAGCTAGTTAATGTGCTTAGGAACATTATCATAATTTGTGCAAAAGAAATGGTACATAAATGGTACATAATTAAGTTAAAAATCAAGAGTTCACAAATGCCTCTTTTTAAGGGACATTCCAGTAGAGCTGAGCTATACTCAAAATCAGATTTGAAATATATTCAAAATTTCCTATTTCAAAATTTGCAAAAGTGACAAAATATCCAATTTGTATTTTCTTCAAAAGCCCAAAATATTTGGAAGATTTTTTTTTGACATGGCCAATATTTGGTATTTTTGTCTATGTGCACCGATTTTCCAAATTTGTTTCTGGTAATTTGATCCATTTGGTCGTTTTTGGAGGCAAACTTGACATGTAATTGTTTAAACAGTACAATTTTCAAGTTTTCCTTAATAGATGGCACAGTTTTTTCCTATATGACAATGGTTTTGGTTGTGAACGTCTAATCTTAGTACAAGTGTCATTTTGTAGAGATTTTTGTATTTTGGGTTCAATTTGGGTAAGCTCTACATTTATTTTTCCTCAATTTTTCCTGCAATATTTTTTTGACCAGACAAATCGTGAAAATATTGATTTTTACCTTGAAACAACCAAAATATTTAAAAAAAGGAGGAAAAGTGGAGAAATATTTCTAAAATATTTTATTTTAAAAAAAGTTATTTCCGGGCCACAGTCATCATGGATTTTGTTTTATATAGACTATGTTTATGATATTTAGAGTTGAAAGAATGATGAATTATTTCCTTGAAGGTTTTCCAAGTTCTGAAAGTGTGTATTTGCTTTTTGGGCCACTTCCTTCTGCTTTTCAAACACAACTGATGACTTGAGAATATACTTAAGAGTCATTAATCCAAGTCCATTGAATGTCATTTGGCCAATTCTTGATGGTTTGCATAATTTGCATATTTGCATAACGCGCGACCAAGCTATGCTCGGGTTCATGGGTTCGATCCCAGGTCTTCCCCCCACCCCACCCACCATTTGTATAGTGGATATTCGCCTCGAATGGCACCTCCCAACCCCAGAATGGGCCTCATGACTACCAGTATATCAATCATACATATTGTATATATCCAATGAGATTGTGCATATTGTCTCGCAATAAACATTATTATTATTATAATAATCTCTTTTGAAACATCTCTTAAAGGTTTTGTAAAAAGAACGCTAACAATCTTGTGCCAATCTGTATTACATGGCGAAAGAAACTGTTTTTGAAATATTGAATTGATAGTTTCAAGTAAGAAGAAAAGAATTTTTCTTTCAATTTCTTTTTGAAAGAACACCCCGTGGTCGAAAAGAGTGTGTTCCCGTTCTGGATTAGATCTCTTCGATCAACCATCTTGATATGTCCAAAAACCAAAGTTGTGAAGATCAAATAAATGTGCCTAGCATAATTGACCCCTTTTCTACGGCTTTGTGGCGAAAAATTCCTCGCACTTTTACGGTGCTTCCATTATTTTTTGTGTCCAAGCATAGTGGATCCACGGTCCCCTTAAAATCCATGATGCACTTTCTATACCGAGTGAGCTTCTTGAGTGGTTTTGATGTTTGTGCCAATTCTGAGCCTTACTCAAGTGAAAAGAAGCGAAGCATTCAAATGTTCAGAATAAAAATAAAATAAACCATCCCGGGGTAGTACCAGAAGAGACATTAGCGACAACAATTTGACAAATATTTCAGGAACATAAAAATCAAATTAATTTGTGGGGAGTTTGCCTGTCATTCAGAAATGATATGATGTTATGAAGTTGTCCATAGTTCTACTTGGCCTCACTTCTTAGGATATTCATAACTGGATGTTGTAACAATTGAATTCTTAGATTGAATTTTTTTGCCTCGGCTTTGTATGACATTTTTAGGAGAGAGAGGCAAGGAATAAGATCGCCATTATCTTGAAAGCATCTTCCATTGCATTGGATTTAGTTGGTCAGTCCTAGTTCCACGGGCTTCCTCTCATGTCACCTCTTCAGTCAGGTTTTTAAATAATATTCTCTATTGCGAGGCCATGCCTTATTGCGGTTAAAAACATTTTCAAGGAGTACCCACAGCATGAGCCCATGCACGTCTTGAAAGCACATTTTTGGACTTTTTCATTGATATTTAAAACAAAATGAAGATTTCAGGCTGTGCTTCATGAAGAACATGTTCAGTGATGGATCTGATTTTCTTTATCACTCTGCACAATTGACCAGTCATTTTGATGTATGACGTTTGCAGATTGTCCCTTTGTTTGATAGGTAGATCTCGGCAGAAAATGTTGTTTTTTGGACCTAAAAATGTCATTTTCTATGTTGAATTTAAGGTGAAATATGTTGTTTTGAAGGCCAAATATGTTGAAGTGCAAAATACATGGAACTTTGTAGGATCATATTTATTTAGCTGTTTTGTGATGTACTATTCTGGTAATAGCAGTGGCACAACATGAGTTGTTTTAAGTTTTCTTGGGTGAAGCTCTGCCTCTTGTCGGAGAGAATATTTCGATAAATGTTAAACGACCTTTCCCTGTCCACACTGGTTGTAGGACAATACTTGAGCATGGCAAGGTCTCCTGGGCCCATGCCCTCAGGGAAGGTGTTGGAAGTCCCCTGGAGCACTCCAGCAATCATCTTAAAAAAATCATATCCAGGATTATTTTCTAACACTTTGTCCAGCTTGACCCTCAGTTTCTCGCCAGTCTCACCAGGGATGTTGGACATCTTGTTCCTGGCCTCCTCCATCAGTTGCACTGCATCAGTCAGTTGCATCCCTTGCTCCTCAAGCTTGGTAATGTAGTGGGGGAGGAAGGCCAAGTGGGCCTTGATGAAGACTAGGTTGGCCCTCAAGTCCTGGCTTGTCACCAGCTTTTTGACCTCCTTGATGGCCATGGAATCCTCCTCATCAAAGAGCTCAAGGATTTCTTTAACAAGGTCAATGTAGTTGGCGTAGTAAACAGCTGCCTCGACCCACGTTCCTCACCGGGTGATGATTGGGTTTGGGGGAAAGGAAGGTCGGGGTAGTTGTTCCGCCATGCTGAGATCCTTGAGGGTGCCTTCAAAAAGACCTTCTTGGCCCAAGCAATGAGGCTGTTGACGTCCTCAAAGAGTCCACGGATTGTCTCACACACCCTGTGCAAGGCATGGGCGAATCATTGACGGGAAGAAGACCTTGAGGGACTTGGCGGCCTTGATCATGTACGGCGTTGCGTCAGACAGCAGCACCTTGAGGAGGTTCTCGTCGAAGTTGGGCCACAGGTTCTTGATAGAATCATTGACAAGCCTAGCAATGGCATCTGAATTAGTTTTCTCAAGGAAGGCGCTGTTGATGAGGTAGGGTGGATGGTACATCTGGCTGTCAAGTCTTCCAGCTAGGACATTGGCCACATACCGACCAACAGAATCAGTGGTCTCATCCACCGTGATCCAAAGTGGATGCCCCCGCAGCTCCTTTTCAATCTCCTTTTGGACTTCATTTGCGCACTGATCCAGATACTTCATGATCCTCTCATCAGGGATCGTGATACCCAAGTTGTGCTCCATAAATGTGCGCAACTTAGGATCCTGCATCTTGGACCAGGGGATACTAGCAGATAGAAAAGCCTCACACAGTTGCTTTCCTAAAAGATCAGACCTTGACACTTTGGGCTTGGCAAAGGCAAGACCCTCAAGTTGGGCCTGAAACTAAGACCTCTTGGTCTTCTTCTCGATGTTCTTCTTGTGCTTGGCAGAGACCTTGTGCTGCGTCAGTTGGGACTTCTGGGGGCCTTTGAAGGAGCTCTCGCATGTCTTGCAGTACACAATGTCTCGGTCCTTGAACTTGAATGGATCGTTCTCTCAGTCGTTGAGCTCTCGGAGCCATTTTAGCCTTTTTTAGCAAGGCGCCATTTTTGTCTTTTGTTGCAAGGTATCAAGAGGCCTGGACTTTGGGAACTAGCTAAGTTTTGTTGTCATTTTCAAAAGTTTGTAGTGGCCAACACGGCATGAGTTGTGCCCGCCTCGTGCAAGCCAGCTCTAACGACCATCGCCAGCCCATTCCCCGCCTGCCCACATCACCAGGGCCAATACCAAGTTCATCCAAGCCTACTCCATAAACTTGTGACTAGATTCATTGGGGACAAAGGGCCAAAAACCTGTTTTTCCAGAGGAAACGTAAGAAAATCAAGACCGAAAATGTAGAAATGTTGTTTTTCATGAATCAATTTCGGGGGAGTTTGAGGGTTTATAATCTTCACCCAGTACAGGGAGAAGCGGGAAAAACCGGTTGTTCTATGGGAAAAAGGGCAAAAAAAATTTCCCAAATGCCAAATATGTAAAAATGTTGTTTTTCGCGAAATATGTAAAAAATATGTTAATATTTTTTTACATTTTTTGCCTAGGTCAATTGATAGGGTTCCAGCCAATTTGCTCCCTTCTTGACCCATGCTGTGGTTGATTAGCTTCCTCATTAATGGGTTGGTCAGGAACTGGTTGCCGACCCATGTGATAGCATTACTAAACGACGGTTGTGGTCCCAAATCTCGAAATCAACGATAATCTTACAAGACAGGATGGACTATTGGGCACTGTTTACAATGTTTGCAATTTCAGGGTCATCGTTTGGCATTCTTAAACCGCAAACTGTCCCAAATAGACCACATTGTATTTTTCTTAGGAAGGTATGACACAATTGACCAATCATCACTTTGCACTTTGCAATTGTAAGTTCCATCCCCAAAACCAACAAGACCAGAAATTAAAGAAATTGGATCTGGCACACCCAATCGTACATGTCCAAGGTAACCATTGTCCCGAAATCTTGTACAAGGAACTTTTGTTTTCAAGAGCGAATATTATTGGTCACATTATCGGTCCTGAAGTGTCCATTGATCCGACATCTACTGATGATTATTCTACGATTTCCAAAGAAGCCGTGAGCTGGGAATCACATAATTGGGGTCCACTTCAGACGCGAGAAATGATTAGTCGTCTCTTCGTGTCTTTGCACATCCAGATCTGGAACCTCTCACCACCTTCTGTAGGAATATCTATGTCCAGAATAGTATCCATAACATCAAGTTGAGACTCAAGTTGCGTTTTAGGATTATTCCCGATTCATTTCTCCTGGTCAAATTGGAGGCAAAGTTCCGTCTTGATCACTTTTTCTCTTCGTGTCTTTGCTCATCCAGATCTGGAACCTCTCATCACCTTCTGTAAGAATATCAATGTCCAGAATAATATCCATATCATCAAGTTGAGACTCAAGTTGCGTTTTAGGATTATTCCCGATTCATTTCTCCTGGTCAAATTGGAGGCAAAGTTCCGTCTTGATCACTTTTTCTCTTCGTGTCTTTGCTCATCCAGATCTGGAACCTCTCATCACCTTCTGTAAGAATATCAATGTCTAGAATAATATCCATATCATCAAGTTGAGACTCAAGTTGCGTTTTAGGATTATTCCCGATTCATTTCTCCTGGTCAAATTGGAGGCAAAGTTCCGTCTTGATCACTTTTTCTCTTGGTGCAAAACTAAACAATTTCCAGGCCTCCTCCTTTTTCCTGTTAAAACGAAAACAATAACAAGGGATTGGGTGACGGAAATATTGTACTTCACAATAAGAAGAAATAAGGTGGATCAATCAATGAAGAAGTCCAAATGTCAAGACATATCACTATCTATTGCACCAGAGAATCTTCATTCAAACATCCACTTTCAATACTTGGATAAGCTAAAGCTATTTTTTAATTAACTTTACTTTATTGTCACCCTTATTTGTCCAAGACAAAACATCGAGCTAGGTATGCCATTATGGCGCGTCTAAAATTTGAAAATGGGCCTAAATATATTTAATTATGATTATTGCAGGTAATGTCTTTGATACTTATTTTATAACGCCGATTATGAACAAATCAAAACAAAATTAGTTTGAACCTTAAGTTCCACTCATTTGAGATTAGAGGGCTTCAATCCTTGGCGTAAAACTGCGTTAAAATCCGGCATTGCTGACTAGGCCTGAATTGAGCTCGAAATTTACCGAGCAACCCCGAGCAACCCGAGTTCTCTGTAAAACCGAACTAAACTCGCGAGTTTCGAGTTTTTCGCAACTCGGAACACATCAGTAGTCTACACTAGAGCTGTGCATCGGATCCGAAAAGTCGGATCCGATCGGATTCGGATTCGTTCGGATTGACGCAAGAATTTTCGGATTCGGATTCGTTCGGATTTTAGCGCGAATTTTCGGATTCGGATTCG
>JAAGOF010000257.1:429462-513730 GCA_010645155.1 Tigriopus japonicus
CACCTCAAACTAGTTTCAAATGTCTTTAGAACTTGTAAATGACTTCTCCTGCTCAATTAAGAGCCGTGGGTACTCCATGAATGACGTTTTAAGTCCAAATGCAAGTGATTTGCTCTTTTTTGACATTTCTTTGCTCTTTTTTGACACTTTTTTGCTCTTTTTTGACACTTTTTTGCTCTTTTTTTCGACATTTATTTGCTCTTTTTTGACATTTATTTGCACTTTCAACATTTTTCTGCACTTTGATTTGCACCTTTTGGCACATTTTTTTGCAACTTTTGGTAACTAAAAGGGTAAGATTATTTGCACTTTCTGCCCGTCCCTACTTATCACTAATGTTTAGATCAAGGTCGGACAGGGTCAGAAAAGTGCGTAAAAGTAAAGAAGCTTCGTTTTTTACGTAAAAGTAGTGATGGATGGCATGGAGTGATGCCACTTTTTACGCGAAGTTTAATTGCTATTAAAAGAGGTGCGATCTAAGAAACTTTTTGACCAAACACCTGAACGAAGACTAATATGGCAACACTCGAACTTAATCAAGTTGGAGTTCCATCGGTAGTTATAAAAATGGATTTCGGGTTGGCAGTGCTATGACAGCACTGTGAAACATTGTGAAGTAAAATGTGACTGCTGTCACATTTTACTTGAGAATTAGTAAATCTTGCCCTTTGAGAAGGTTAATAGTGGTAAGCTTTTCAATCCCTAAGGGCCAAAATGGTCAATACAAAAAATGGCCAATGGCGAAATACGAACTCTAAATCCATCAGTACATATAAGAAAGTTCTCTCGTTCCAGTGATGTTCCCAGTGAAACAACTTTAAACCAGCTCGACCTTTTGCAAACCTCCCGAACTCATTGGAGAGGGGTAAGGGTCTTCCGCAACTAACCGCTGTGCCATGTATGGTTGAGAGTGGTTGCTGACTAGATGCTTTATTCATTTTGATAGGGGTTTATTTACATGATAATATATATGACTAGGAGCAAGCACGAGTGAACATTGTGAGCAAGGCGGGAATACTACCAGTATCTCTGGACTTGAAAGTGCTATCGCACTATCTATCTGGATTTCTGGATTTCTGGACTGGATTATCTGGACTATCTGGATCTAACGATCCAGCCACACGTTTGAAATGCCTTCCAAACTTTTATCTGGATATGCTTATCGAACTTTTCATCATCCTGGATGACAACTACTAAATTCTTCACAGATGATACCTGCTCAATATCACAACAACTATTGTCTTTTTGTGGAATCTCTAGTTTTGACCGCTGATACGTCATTTTGCGGAATAACATTCCGTTTAAAGCCATGTTTCTCTTGCCAACCAAAGAGTAGACTTTCCCCTAGTCAATTTCCAATCATTTTTCATATTTGTGAGCATAATCGATTGGAGGATCTGGTAGTCACAGATCAAAATGTTTTTGAGGCCATCAAAAGCTTATACCTCTCGAGTTCTCCTGGACCTGATGGTGTGACATCTCAGTTTTTGATGAAATGTTCACGGATTCTTGCCCCTGTTTTCTCCTACTTGATGCGTCAAATCTTGGATTATGGCAAATTTCCCTCTTCTTTAAGAGTAGCTCAAGTAGTTCCAATTTTCAAAGATGGAGATAAGTTGCTCCCTAGTAATTATGGGCCCATTTCTCCGACTTCCAGTATTGCGAAGGTCTTTGAGAAGATCATGAAGTCCAAGCATGTAGACTTTTTTGAAGTCCATGATATCTTTTCCCTTCGACAGTAAGGGTTTCAAGCCCCTATCAGCACAGTCACTCAATTGGTTGACCATATTGAACAAATCATTGATGGGCTCAGAAGTCATGAGTCAGTTGATGTAGTCTATCTTGACTTTGTTAAGGCTTTTGATAAGGTAGATCATGGTCTTTTGCCCAATCAACTCAAAGAGTTTGGGATCCAGGGAAAGGTTCTGAATTGGATTGATAGTTTAAGGAGTGAATGGAAGCAAATGTTTAGGGTTGAAGGATTATTAAGTTGCATGTATGATGTCAAATCAAGTGTTCCTCAAAGCTCGAATTTAGGTCCGCTCCTGTTCATCCTTTTCAGTGCTCCTCTTCAAAAGTTTAGTACAAAAGCCAGTATTTCTTTACATGCTGATGACACAAAATTAGTTTATGGAAGGAATGGTCAAGAAGTCTCAAAGTCTCATACTCAAAAAGTCTAGTTCATGACTTGAAGAAAGTCTTCGGTTGCAAAGAGTAACAAGACTTCAACGGGATGAAATTCCGCACAATGACGAATGGGCCGTCAAAACGTCAAAACAAAAAATCAGAGAATTTGAAGACGTTTGACGTGCAGATCTTTACTTATCTCGAATTTCTTGACTAAGTACATTCTTGGATCGAAAGCAATTAGCAGATCGCCTGCAGATCGACTTGGCAGTTAGAATTAGAACTAGATTATGATTGTGGATCAAATTATGATTATGTCTTGGCCATGAAGAAATTTAAGTACTTTTAAATGCCGACCCAAAACGGGGCCTCGACCGATTGAGGACAAAGCCGTAGGACGCACTAAACAAGAGGAGATTAAGGCTGATCTCCATGAATGAGTCACTGGGTGATATTGGAACAAAAAACTACTGATGGGAACAAACAAATATAACCAAGAACAAACAAAGACAAACAAACGACAACATACCAAACAAATAGAAATCACAAACAGAGAACACACAAATTGGAAAGAGAAGTCAACAGCTGTTGTTTGCTTTGGTCTCCCCGAAAAACAAGGCTGCCAAAAATGACATCCCTTACGAGTTGAAAAAGGTCAAAAGAAAGTCAAAGTCTTGAAAAAATTTCGAAAGTCAAAAGTAATTGTTCCATTTGCATGGAATATATCTCTTGGACCAATAAATCATTTCAATAGCAATAAATATTGTGGCGAAATAATCATTAGACACTTGCTTTTACAAAGCACCACAAATCACGACGGCAACGCTGTTTTTATTTGGAATCGTACAAATTTACCCCAAACAAACAAATATTCTGAAAACCCAAACAAATATGCAAACAAACAAAGAAATGGCCAATTTGTTCGCATCAGTACAAAAAACTCTCTCACAGGCGAGCCAAATTTCTCTGTGTACCCAAAAGAGGACCGTATTGTAGAGTTTTTTGAACAACTCAAGAAAAAACAGGAAAAAGGGAAAAGATGGGAAAATAAAATAAAAAGCCTCGAAACCTCCAATTCAACACTCCTCCTGGTTTCAAGGCTGAATGGACATTCCAATATATGATCTCAATTCAGTAAATCTGGGAGTGGGCAATGCTTTGGTTAAAATATCTGCTTGCATCGTTTGAGTTGGGCAGTATCGTAATTCAATTTCTTTGTCTTCAATCTTCTCTCTTGTGAAATGGTAGCGAATTTGAATATGTTTAGTCCTTCCATGTGATTTTGGATATTTAGCAATGCTAATTGTTGCTTGGTTATCCTCATAAATTGTAATGGGTTTGTCAGTTTTCCCTCCAAGATCACGGAGAATGTTCCGGATCCAAATAGCTTCTGGTGTGTACAAACTAAGTGCCACATATTCCGTTTCAGTTGTACTCAAGCACACAATAGGTTGTTTTTTTGCTCATCCAAGATATTGGTCCGGATGCCAATTTGAAAACATAACCAGAAGTTGATCGTCGGTCTTCCACAGATCCACCAAAATCAGAATCTGAGAATGAGATCACTTCCTGAATATCTTCCTTCTTGAACATGATACCATGATTCCTTGTTCCACTTAAGTATCTCAAAATTCGCTTTACTGCCACCCAGTGAGTTTCAGTTGGCTTAGAACAGAATATTGAGACAACTCCAACACTAAAAGACAAATCAGGTCTGGTTCTGTTTGACAGGAACAATAATCCACCTAGAATTGACCGGTATTCTGAGGCCATACATTCCTTCTCTTCTTCCTTAGCCTTCACGAGAATAGTTCCATGGTTCATTGGTGTCAGAACAGGTTTACAATGATTCATCCCTGATTTCTCCAATACGTCCTCGTTGAATGACGCATTATGAGTGATTGTTACACCTAGATATTCATTGATTCTCCCCAGATCTTTCACTTTGAACTTGTCGCCAATATCCAATTTTGTCGAATCTCCCAATTAGCGGTGCTCGTGCTCGAACCAAAGAAAGTGTGAAAAAAGGAGGAGTGGAGCGAACCATCCACAAACATCGAGAACGACGAGTCACAACTCGAGCGCCACAACATCGACCAATGCTGGACCGCAGGGTAATAACCTCACCTTACATATCCGAGTTCCTTATGTATTTCCCCCCAATAATACCAACTTATATCTTTGTAATAAAGGTTCTGTCTCTGACAATCTGAGAGCTCGCGAATTCTTTAATGGCGACGAGGATCTGAGGAACACGTTGGGTACACCAGCAATGGACCGGAACCCTGCCTCCAGTAGAGGCGCTCCACAACCCCCTAGCTTCAACCACTTGGATCACCACGACAACGAACGACTGGAACGTTTGGACGCATGGGCAGATACATTCGAAGCATACTGCGAGACGTTCTACGGCCACGACGCCCCACCTCCAAGGGGGGACCCGACTTCAAACCAACAATGGCTAAGACTCATTCGCCTGGCCCTAGCACACCCAACACAAAGGGTCATTCGTACTAAATTCCCGGACCTCAAGGCTTCGGAGGTCCGATACTCGGACGTCATTGCCCACCTGCGAGATCGGTTTGGAGATCTTAAGTCTGAATATCTCGTGCTCAACCACCTCCTCGAAACAAGCCAGAAACAGGGCGAAACCTTCTCAGCTTTCCTGGACCGCATTTACGACGCTGCCAACCGCAGCGGCCTTCCCTGCAACGCGTGCAAGGAGCATCTCTCAAGACACCAGGCCATTCGAGGGACCTCCTCACAACTGATTCGCGCCAGTGCCCTGCAACATAAGTGGTCCTTAGAAGAGCTACGGGTAAAAGCGGTCGAATTGGAGATGTCCACCTCTGCCTTAGGCATAGCCCCCAACACTAGGGCCCCAGACGCCGCAAGGGCATCAGTCCTGGCAACGAGCGTCGACTTTGAAGCCCAGCTTGAAACCCCAGTGAACAGGGTTGCAGGGCCCTACTCCAAATCATTTAGAGGTCAAACCCGCCGTGGCAAGAACCAAACTTACGACCGTGGCTCCTGCTATGGATGTGGTGCCAAACCCTGGCACGGAAAAAGCCAGTGCCCGGCAAGTGACAAGGCATGCGAAAGGTGCGGCAAAACAGGCCACTTTGGGTCAGTCTGCTTTACCACCCGTGGGGCCCGCAGACCTACCTCAGGAGCGGGGGACGTCCGTCGGCTGGAACCAAACTGGGACCAAGCTGAGGGGGGCGAACATGACCGGGCTGGGGAGGTGACCTACTACGAGATTTTCAACGTTCAAACTCAGCCACCCACACATCAAAGCAGCGAACCAGCCGGCGCAACAATCTCTGTGAACGCATCACCAATCACTGCAATAGTCGACACAGGGGCACAGGCCAACGTATTACCCCTGCGGATGGTGCCCCCAAATCTCAGGAAGACACTACGCCCCACAAAAGTGAAGGTCCGGCCTTTCGGCAGCCGCCCAATCAACACCGAAGGCCTTCTCAAGGCCACAACCAAATGGCAAGACTCAGAAGCCCAAACTGAATGGATAGTTATTAACGACGACGCACTGGAAAAGAAGATCGAGCCCATCATATCCAAGGCATTGGCCATCAAGCTTCACATGATTACCCTAAGCCCCAATCTCATTCCGTTTTATCACAAACCAGACCCATCAATAGAGCCACCGAATAAACAATATGAAAGCTACACGGTTTCACAAGACACTTCATTTAGTCGGGAACAGTTAACAGAAACACAAAAATGGATCAAAAACACAGAGTTCGGGTGCTGCTTCGAGGGCCTGGGTCTTCTGAAAGGCCACTCAGTGAAGCTCTTCTTGAAGCCTGACGCGAAACCACACATCGCACCGCCTTATAATCCGCCTTACCACCTGCAGGACCAAGTGGCCGAAGCCGTGGCGACTATGGTCCGGGAAGGGGTGGTAGAGCTCCACACGGGCCCGGCCGAGTGGATCTCAAACCTGGCCGTTGTTTTCAAGGACAATGGCAGCCTCCGCATCACAGTGGACATGCGGGGGCTGAATTCGGAACTGCGTGACACTCGTGTGCCCATTCCAACGCACGAAAGCATTAGGGCCAGGCTCGTGGGCTGCACCGTGTTTTCAAAGCTCGATTTCACCCAAGCTTTTCACCAGCTGGAATTGGACGTGGAGTCGAGGCCCCTAACTGTCTTTCGTTGTGGCGGCAGGTTGTACAGATACCGGCGAGTGTCAATGGGCCTGAAGCCAGCGTCGGGCGAGCTAGCCGCGGCCTGCCTCAAGGCGTTCGGGGACATCCCATTCGTACACACCATACACGACGATGTTGTTGTAGCAGCACCAACAAAGGCACAACACGACGAGGCCCTGGCAGAATTCCTTAGCCAAGTGAGACAGTCAGGGATGACCTTAAACCCCGAAAAATGCCATATCGGAACAGAAATGATCAAGTTTTGGGGGATGCAGGTCTCGGCTGCAGGGGTCTCCCCGGACCCAGAAAAAGTAGTGGCTCTTCGTCAAGCCCCCCCCCGAAAAATCGATACGAACTTACATCCTTCTTGTGCATGGTGCGCGCCAGCCAGGACTTCATCCCGTCCCTAGCCACGCCCACAAATGAGCTGAGGAAACTCACTAAAAAGTTCACCCACTTTAAATGGAACGCCCGCCATGAATCCCAATTCCAAGACGTCAAAAACGCCCTTTCGGCGACCATGGCCCTGGCTTTTTTCGATCCAACCCTACCGACCCACATCATCGTGGACGCTCATGTTAGCGGACTGTCCGCTATCCTGGCGCAAGGAGCGCAGCAAGAGACCGCCCAGCCCGTGGCCATCGCCTCTCGCGCCACATCGCCCATTGAGCAACGCTACCCCCAACTCGACCTTGAGGCACTAGCCATCGACTTTGGGCTTAGACGCTTTCGTCCGTATCTTCTCGGCAACCCTGACGTCAGCGTACACACCGACCACAAACCCCTGGTGGCCGTATTCAAGAACTCCCGGCACGGATCGATCAGAACAGAAAGAATAAAATTAAGACATCAAGACGTCAACTACTCCGTGACACACATTCCTGGGGGGGTCAACCCGGCCGACTTCTGCTCAAGAAACCCGGTCCCGTGGACACTCCTTCCACACTTTGTGAAGGAGGAAGCAAACGAAAGCGAAAAACTTTTATACCGCTTACACACGGGAGGCATCCTCGCCGACCTGGGGATCAACAGAATCGTCAAAGCAACCCAAGAGTGCCACGAACTCGTTCCACTGGCCAAGTTAGTGTCGAACAACACGCCGCCCCCCAAGCAGGGCCCACTCCGCCCATACAGACAAGTCTTTGCCGAACTGGCGAGTACGCGCAAGGGTACAGTTTTGAGGGGCGAAAGGATAGTGATGCCGGTATGTCTTCGCCAGGAGATCGTAGCCCTAGCCCACGGTACAGCCCATTTGGGTTCTTCAGGCACAAAGAGACGCCTCCGAGCAGTCACGTGGTTTCCGGCCATGGACAATATCATTGACGACTACATCAAAACGTGCCCGAGTTGTCAGATGTTTGTCCCCGAACGCGCCAAGGCCCCCCAGCGAGCCGCATCACCCCCGCCAAGGCCATGGCACACCGTCTCCATCGACCTGTTCGGCCCCATACCGGACGGCCGACATATCGTGGTAACGCGGTGCAACCTATCAAGATACCCGGCAGCGGTGCCCATTCCAACGCAATCTACCCACCACACAATACATGCCTTGACTTCAATCTTCACAACCTTTGGAATACCAAAAATAATCCGAACTGACAACGCCCCGAACTTCACAAGTCAAGAGTTCCAACATTTCACAAGCACCAACAAGATTCACCACACGTTCTTGCCACCCTACCATCCCCAAAGCAATCCTGCGGAGTGCACCATGCGGCTGGTGGGAAAAGCCATCAAACTATGCGACCAAACCACACAAGGCGTGGATCTAGCCCTTACCCAGGCACTCAAGGACTATCGCGACACGCCACACCCAGCAACAGGCGTGGCTCCACGCCTACTCATCGAGGGGAGAAATGGCATCCCCAAGAAGCTCCTCGAAACAATCCGTCAGAAAGAATGGGCCCGCCGTAGAGCGGCCCTGACCTCCAAAACCCCAGGCCCTTCAGTCCAACTCCACCCGAACCAGGAGGTACTAGTAGCCAACAATCGGAGAACGTCCAAGTTCCAACCCGTCTTCCTTCCCGACCCATTCAGGGTCCAGTGGACAAGGGGCCACCATACATACGTGGTTACAAATTCACAAACAGGCCAAGTACTCACAAGGCACAGAGACCACCTCAAACCCATCCCACCGAGCAGGGTGCACCCACCAACCCGGGTGGTGCTCTCCCCATTGGAGGATATGATGCTGGCCATGGGCGGTCCACCCAACCCACCCCAAGATCCGACGGGGCCGCCGAACTCGAGTATCAAGGTAGTGGGGACCCAGACACCCGCAGCGCCACCCCAAAAACCCGACCAACCAAACAGCACAAGCACGCCGCCAACTACACCAGGGCCGTCACGCCCAAAACCCAAGCAGAAGTCGACAAGCATGGTCTGGCTGCCACACGAACTGGGGCCGGCACTTGAACGTATCCATAGA
Source organism: Tigriopus japonicus (assembly GCA_010645155.1). Taxonomy (NCBI): domain Eukaryota; kingdom Metazoa; phylum Arthropoda; class Copepoda; order Harpacticoida; family Harpacticidae; genus Tigriopus; species Tigriopus japonicus. Next base: position 438,190 of record JAAGOF010000257.1, read on the forward strand.
GCTAGAGGACCCCCAAAGTTCAAAGCCTTCCCACCCACTCGCCCAAATACCCGGTCCCAATCCCGCGATAGGGGGTCCGGGGAGACCCCTGCAGCCGAGACCTGCATCCCCCAAAACTTGATCATGTCGTTTGAGTAAGAATGTCTTCGTCTTCACAAGCCAAAGCAATATCATTGACGTATAGGCACAACATGACAGAGTGAGCACCTTCTTTGATGTATAAACAAGAGTCACTCGCAAGACTTTTAAAACCACTCTGTTTTAGATGAGAGTGCAAAGCAAAATTCCAAGCTCTGGGTGCTTGATGCAATCCATATAGAGACTTATTTAGCTTTAAAACCTTTTTAGGTACCTCAGAGTTTACAAATCCGGGTGGTTGTGAGCAGTAGATCTCCTCCTTCAATATACCGTTAAGAAAGGCAGTGGTAAAGTCCATAACGTGAACTTTGTAGTTTCTCTGAACAGCAAGAGCACAAAGAAGTCTCACAGATTCAAAACGCACCACTGCGGAAAATACCTCAGAGTAATCTTGGCCAAAAATCTGACTAAATCCGCTAGCGACAAGACGCGCTTTATATCTGATCACATTCCCATCAGTATCTTTCTTCGTTGAAAACACCCACTTTGTTTTCACAACATTTTTACCTTACCATTTTTAGAATGGAAATTCCAGATGCACCCAGATGTCCAAGTCGACGATGCCAAAGATCATTGATTGATACCAAACCACTGCAGAAATAGGCAAAAGAACATTGTTTATTAAGCAAGGAGAAGGCATCAAGCACATACAGATTTCCAATTTTCTTGGCAATGGCAATCTCTTCACCTGCAATGTGAAATAGCTTGCAGGTATCTCCTTTGAAATAAACAGTGACATCATTATCACCAAGTTTAGCAACGCTGATCAAATTCATCTTAAGATTAGGAACCAATAGAACATCACGCAACATGCATCTGTTGCCAGCAACAGTGACTAGGAAAACATCATCAATTCCATGTACCATGAGGCTATCACCATTTCCAACCTTCATAAAAGAACCTTCCAGCCGTCTAACAATCACCATCATGCGTGCATTATGACAATAATGGGAGCTTGCTCCAGAATCCGCTAACCAGTCACTTTCCTGCTCCTTATTAAATCCAGTAGCAGGTAAACCCCATTCCTCCCACTTATGATCGATGCCAGCATAGAAGGAAGCTTCCCCAGTGTTGCCTGAAAAAGTGGCTTGATTGGCAAAACCATTGGAACCAGCCTTGTTAATCTTCAGAAGGGGACATCGAAAATGCCTTGGTTTCTTGCACTTGTAGCAATAGTTATTCTGTTTTTGACCACCTTGGGCAACCAGACCATGTTCCAATGCAGAAGAAGCTAACTTCTGGCCATCATTAATTTTGTTGAAATGGGCAATTATTTGATTTGTGACATCTTCCCACTGAGGATTTACAGTAACAGCCTTAATAGCCGTTACCAAAACAGAATATTCATCTGAAAGGCCATGGAGGAGATGACACACATCCAACCCATTTATCCTCTTCATCGAGGGGCCTCTTGGTCACTGCCAAGGCATCACATAATTCCTTCACATTGCGAATATATTTGTGAATATCATCTCCACGTGTCATCTTCATATCATATAAGCGAGTCTTAAGACTGAATGCTTGACCCCAAGTATTGGGCAGAAATTGCTTTTCAAGAATGTTCCAAATTTGTAAGGGGTCATCACATTCCTCTCCTACTAAATAAACCACTGAGGGATCCAATGAAAGCATAATTATGCCTGCAACACGCTCCTTCCTTGCACAAAACTTCGATAAAACCTCAGGAGTCGCATCATCACCGGGAGTTTGAACAGAACCAGACACGAATCCCCATAGTCCATCCTTCATCAAAGCAGCCTTTGCATGAATTCTCCATGAAGGGTAGTTATCACTTCCTTTCAAAGTATGAGGAACGGTAGTTTCATCTATCCCCATGATTGAACCTTCACACTCGCGACCAGCGAGGTCTTCGTTCTTTACATCACTATCTTCTGACACGCCCACATGCAAATCTATGCTCAGTTTCACAAGTTTAACATCATAAGCACCAAGATCTTTACACTCAGCATTAGATGCAACAACGCTTTTATCCGATTTAAGTAAATTACGTGTAGACTCCAGAGTGAAATTTTCTGTGGCCTGTTCTGTCACCTGTAGAGTTTATTGAACAACTGAAGGAAAAACAGGAAAAAGGGAAAGATAGGAAAATAAAATAAAAAGCCTCGAAACCTCCAATTCAACACGTGTATCCAAGTAGAGATTGTCATCAATGAGTTCGGGAGGTTTGCAAAGGGTCGAGCAGGTCCAAAGTTGTTTCACTAGGAACATCACAGGGATGAGAGAGCTCTCTTATTGGGAGAGACTCCAAAAGTTAGGACTGAACAGCATTCAGATAAGGTATGAAAGGTATCTGATACTGTTTGTCTTCAAGAGTATTGATGGGCTCTGTCCTAACCCAAGATTGGAGGTCAGTTGTAGCGACCGTAGATGTTTTACGTGCGCTCTGAGAGCACCTCTAAATCCCAAGGAATCCAGGCTAGTTCGAACAATGAAGTCCTCCTCTCTTCTTTACCGTGCTTTATCAAACAGCATTTAAGGCAGGATTGGACAAATTTCTAAATACTATTCCCAATCAATGCACAATTCAAGGAAATCCAAAAAAATAATATCCAAATCTGCCAACAGTAACTCGTTCGTAGACCAAATAAGATATACATATTTATTTTGTGCGTTTATAAAATTTGATTACTTCAATGATTTTTTCTATAAGCCTACAAGTCAAATCCCAATGGACAGTACTGTCACATTGCTGTCACCCTGACTGAGTGTAAAGAACTAATAATTTTCCGTCTGTTTCTGGGGGCGTGTTTTAACAGGAAGGCATGGCCATAGACCCCATCTGAGGATGTCATCGTCTTCAGCGGGTCTGGCTGGCCCCTCCGACGGCTCCAAGGCCTCCGACCCCGTCCCGGACCAAGATCGAGTCCAACGACGCCGGTGTTAACACCGTCCTCAAGGAATGCTCCCTACTGGGCGCCCAGTTCCCCGCCAAGATCTCTACCAAGCTTCTAAAGCCAATTGTGGCTAAGACCGTCTACAAGCTCTACATCCGCTACGCGCGTAAGGCCAAGACCGTTGACAACCTGGAGGCCAGCCTCAGGGCAGCCGACAGAGAGGCCTCCTCCCTCAGGGGAGAGCTGGCGACCATCAAGGAGGCTTACCTGGAGCTGGAGACGTCCCTTGCGTCCTCGTCTGCGTCCGCGCTGGCGTTTTCTTCGCCACCAGCCATGAAACTGCCTCCGAGGCTGCCACCTCTGATTTCTCCTTGCGCTGACGTCGTCCACGCGGATGTCCGCGCCCCCAGAGACGCTGCTGGGGATGGAGAGAGACGCTGCTGGGGATGGAGATGGGGATGGCGTTGCCCCTACAGCCGCCGTCGATATCGCTCCTCAAACGGAGTTTACGACTGTGACTGCAGAAGCGGCTGCCCGGGTCGTCGCGATGGAGGAGCAGCTCTGGCAGTTCGCAACGGACTTCATCGGCCCCAAGCAGGCCCTCTGCCTGACGACGCGTCAGCAGAGAAAGTGCTTTGAACCTTTCTGTGGAAGAGCTCATCTCAGACGTTGTTGGGACCCACGATGCCATCCTAAGAAAAGAAAGGAATTAAAATAACGAGTGTTTTGGAGGTAGAACCTTTATTGGATATGTAGAGATGAACATAAGATTAGTATTAGATTTCGTTAGAGGTTAAAAGAGTACTCATGTATTACCCCCGGCCTTGCCTTGGATCTCTCCACTCAAAATGGCGACCTGACTCTCGGTCGTCCAATGCGCTAATGAAGAATCGTCCAGCAGACGATTCTGGTCTTTTACACAGATATGGTTGACTTGGAGCAGATCGTAGTCGGGGTCGCGGACGGTTGTGATAAGACTCCAAAATTTTGATCATATTCGAGGTCGCATCCGAACCATTCGTTATTACCAGAGGGAGGTTCGTCATTTTGGGTTGGTGGTTTATGGACAATGCGCCCAAATCCGAAGAGATCCGGTGCTCTGGATGTCCGAGTTGAACGTCTGAGGGTGATTTTGACATTAGAGCCTGGTTTTTGGCATGGCGTTGAACTACTGTATTTGCCAGCTCTCGAATCATTTTATTAAGCATTCGTTGAGATTCTGAGCTCGGTTGGAACTGATCCAAGCTAGTGGACGAAGAGGAAGACCCAGTGGTTTCCCTTTGGCCGGTTGGAGAGCTTGAGGATCGATCGGTTGGATAGGACACGGGTGAGCTGCTACCAGAACTATGGGTTGGCGTTTTATGATGGGGTTGAGGTCCAGGCGTGGTCTTCCTCCTGGTGTTTGGATCACTTTGGTAAGTATCGTCAAGCCAGAATGAAACTGGAGGGTTTTGTGGATTTTCTGTGGGCTGTGCATCGTTTAAAGTCTGGTGCGAGCGAGACACCACCTTGAGGTCATCCTCATGGCGTATACAGATAGCCTGGTCGATTGAGTTCCTTAGAAGGAACGTGGCGTGTCCCTCTTGGTTGATGACTTGGTGAGGGGTGCTGGAGAACTTGGGCTCAAACTTGGAACGACGGGTGAAGTCCCTCAGAATAACCCAATTTCCGGGTTGAAGAACAGAGGGTCTCACTTTGGACTTAGCATTGAATTGGTTGGCCACTCTTTTCCGTTGCTGGTAATCGCGTAAACGTACTGATTGCACTCCACTCTTGGAGACACCTGGGATGGTCAAAATATCCGATCTGTAATTCGAGAACATAAGCGATGAGGGGGGCACTTTAGTGATTGGATGAGGTGTTGAACGATATGCCCGAAGGCAGCTGAGCAGAGCGTTACGCATTTCGCTTCTGGTTCGCCCTGATGCCTGAATGGTCTTTTTTAGAACCTTCATAAATGTCTCTGCAGGATTGGCTCGAGGATGGCGAGGGGCTATATATGTTTGAAGTATGCCATGAGTCCGACAGAATGACTGAAACTCAGACGAACGGAAAGCCGATCCGTTGTCCGATCTTTGTTTCTGGGGAAAACCAAACGTGGTGTATATTTCTTTTAGGGCCTGAATTGTCTCTGCGGAGGTTGTTGATCGCACAAACATAGCCGCTGGAAATCTTGACAAATCACACCTGACGACTAAAATATGTGACTGATCAGGCAATGGGCCAAAGTGGTCTATAGATACGGACTCCCAGGGGCGAGTCGGTGTTGAGTGTGGTCTTTGTTCAACCTCGATTGCCTTCTCTACCACTAGTTGGCACTGTAAGCACTCCTTAACATGTCGCTCGGCTACTCCATCCATATCCGGGAACCAAAGCACGGTCCGAAGTCGGTGTTTCATGGAGGATGCTCCTAAGTGCGAGCCCCCATGTGCTAGTTGGACCGCCCGTTCTCGGGGAGAACGAGGCAGAACAAGTCGTTTGCCCCGTAAAATGTTCCCACCTGCCGAGATGGTTAGCTCACTGAAGAAACGAGAGTAGGGCCGGAGCGAGGGGGACTTGGAGGATGGTTTAGGCAACTGACCATTTAAAATTGGTTGTTTTAGGCAACGAAGCTCACGATCTCCCTTCGTAGCTAAACGGACTGTGTCTGGTGTGATGGCCCCACAAATATCGCCTTTCAAAACAAAGTGAATAGCCCTCTCGATATGCTTTGTTGTTTTGACATCTTCTGGTGAAAGCAAGTGAATGGGTGCAGAGCGACGACTAAAAAAGTCTGCCGGGTTGGCCTTGCCTTCTTTCCATACGATTTTGAACGCCACACCAGGTGACACAAGATGATGCGCTCAGTTCTGACCGAGCCTGGAGGAGTGCCCCTGAAGATGGGCAAAAGCGGCTTATGGTCAGTGACTACGGTCACATCTGGATTGCCCACAAGATAAATCTTAATTTTGGTCAATCCATAGTCCACAGCCATGGCTTCCAAGTCGATTTGTGGATATCCTTTTTCTACGGTTGTGGTGGCTCGTGATGCAATGGCCACGGTTTGCAGATGAGCTGAGTCATCACCCTGATATAAGATAGCGCACAGCCCGTTCCTGTGTGCATCCACGTAAACAAATGTCGGCTGGTTGATATTGAAAAATGTCAGACAAGCAGACTCATGGAGCGAATTCCGCAAGAGATCAAATTCTCTTTGATGAACCCGAGTCCACCGAAACTTGGCCGACTTAGCGGCAATTGCTCTCAGATTGGGTGTTTCACGGGCAATAAACGGAATGAATTCAGCGTTGGAGCGCGCCATACATAAGAAAGAGACCAACTCGTCTTTGTTCTTTGGAGTGGGGGCCTCTTTCAGACTGGACCTGTTCAGGATCAGGCCTGACACCTTGAGCCGACACCCTCATATCCCAGAACGGGATCTCCGTCTGCCGAAAAAGACACTTCTCCGGGTTTAGGGTCATGCCAGTTTGGAGCAGGCGCTCAAGAAAAGTGGTTAGCGCCGCATCGTGTTCTTGCAGGGTGGCACCGGCGATTATGATATTGTAGCATTTGAATCTCGTACAAGTTTGCTCATTGCTTATCAATCTTATTGCTCGCCTGTTTACGTCCTCGATGTACAACCATGATTCGGCATTCGATTGGAAATATATGTAGAATACACATCTTGCTTTACTGGTGACCTCACGTTTCAAGTCATGGAGGATTCTAAGAGGGGTGTCGATTCGACATTGGTTGCCGTCGCTACTCTCAAACTACCAACTTCTGGCCAAAGCAACCGCAAGTCTGGTTTGCACAAGCAGAAGCACAATTCGCCTTGAAGAACATCTCTCAAGATGAGACCAAATACAACTATCTCTTAGCCGCTCTTGATCAGAAAATCGCTGAACGAGTTGTGGATTTCTTGATTGATCCACCAAAGTCTGGGAAGTACATCGCATTGAAGAACAGACTTCTGAAAACATTTACTCTTTCTCGATACGATAAAGCCTACCTTCTGCTCCGGTTGCCTCCATTAGGAGATCGTAAACCATCCGAATTAATGGATGTTGTATACTCTGCATCTATATCGCTCTAACGGAACCTTTCTTCTCTGTATAAGTTTCTCTCTAAGTTTCTCTCTCTTCTGTTCTTATTCTGAAATAAACGATTGCCAGAATCAAACATGGCGCAGTGGCTCTAAAGAACTTGCAGTTTTTGCAACATTGATACCCGTTTTCAGTTTGGTGAATACAAGTGCGGGATGAGTGATGCCACTTATTTGTGATAAAGCATAAGTTGCAAGGACCACAACTTGATGCTCAGTGATCACATTAATTGATCCTTTTCAATCTATTTCATTGGATTGAATCATGCCACCGAAGAGTGACAAAAGTGGTGCTCAAGGGAGTACACATCTTGAACCTCCAACTCATCCGAACAATCCGGATGAGATCGTAGAGGATGTTGGTGATGAAGACAATGATGAGAACTTTCTTTTGGAAGTTTTGCCATCCGAATTTCAAGAGGAGCTTACGCGGCTCAAGGCATCATTGCCAGCTAATAAGGGTTACATAACTCGAACAGTGAAAGTGGTGAATAATTTAATTGAATTCATCCGAGAGAATCCTTCTTCATACACCGTGAAACAGCTACAGGATGCTCATGATGCATACCTGACTCGTATTCAAATTGTGGAGGACACTTACGCTAGAATTCAACAAATAACAAATGAGCGAAGTGTTTATAGAGAGGCTCGTGCCAAATTGGAACAATATGAGAAAGACCGGGCATCTACAAGTCAAAAAGTTTTCAGAGCTCTCGCAAATGCCCAATTACCAGCTCAACCAAATCTTCAACATGCTCCTACCCTGGTTCCTAATGGACAGTCCATTCCAAGGTCCCGAGTGAACGAAACTTTAAAACCATTTACGTTGACAAAAGACCATTCTTCAGCCGAATTACGCTCATGGGTGGAGAAATTCAGAGCATTTTATAGTACTTCGGGTCTCGATCGTGCTACTGTGGAGGATCAGCATGCATACCTTTATGCTTGTGTTAATATCGATTTAGAAACAAGGATTCGTGCTAAAGTACAGGTGGATACGCCCATATTCGGAGATGACTCATGTATCGCCATTTTGGAAGAGGAGTTCCTATTGCAGTATCCTCTGTTTAGTAGACGCCACACATTTTTCAGCATGTCTCAGGTTTCAGGTCAGTCATTTACAGACTTTGCCAGCCACGTGAAACAAAGAGGCAGAGAAGCAGATTTGCAATCTTTGACGATCGATAATATCTACGTATTTCGTTTGATAAGTGGAACTTGCAACCCCCAACTCAAGGAGAAGTTTCTCAAACTTGATAATCCAACTCTAGCAGACATTGAAAGAGAAGCGCGCGCATGAGAGAGCGCTCATGCCGCTTTGAGAGCGATGAATCCGGAAGGAAAAGTCGCCAAAGTTACAAATCCAAAATACCGAAAGAAATGGACAAATTCAAAAAGAGACAATGGGGCATCTAGCCGAAGACACAAAAGTCAGGGAAATTGTTTTGCCTGTGGAAGTTCTTCTCATCTAATTATGCATTGCAATCGGAAGCATGAACTAACCTGCAACATATGCAGAAAGAAGGGACATATAGCAACAGTTTGCCGTTATGGAACAAATCAATCCAGACAAGGCTCTCGTAGGGAATCGCGGAATCCAACTCGTTCGTCATCTCCCGATTCTAAGGCCAAAACAGCCTCAGTTACGGTTAAAGGTGTTGATGTTTCACAACCTACTCCGAAGCTATTGATTACTTTTAAGTGTCAAAAGAAGTCTTTCAAGTTTCAAACGACTCCTGACACTGGTGCGACTCGCACAATTATTGCCACGAATATCCTTCGTGAGCACAACATAACATACTCAAAATCTCAAGACAAGTTATATGCCGCCAATGGTTCTCGAATGATTTGCGAGGGAAGCATTTTTGTACAAGCTCAATGTGACAACCACACTACAATGATAAATGCTATTATTTCGTCAAGTTTGCATGATGAAATCTTAATATCTTGGCATGACTTAATCGCGTTGAAAATCATCCCTTCAGATTTTCCGAGTCCTTCCAATGACTTTGCAAAGTATGTATGCGATTTCAAGTCACATATGGATGTCAAGGAAGACGCTTCAGAAGATAACCTTGAGAAGATCAAGTCCGAGTATGCTGACGTTCTTGGAGACGCACTGGATGATGCGTGCGGAGTAATTAAAGGTGCACCAATGCACATTCATTTACGAGAGGATGTTGAAATCAAACCTATTCATGTCACAACAGCTCGTCAAGTCCCATTCCATTACTATGAAATGTCACTCGCTCTCGTTGAGGAATTGACTAAAGCAGGGGTACTTGTACGAGAAACCGAACCCACAACTTGGTGTTCCCCGGCACATTTTGTACCAAAGCCCGATGGAAGAAAACTAAGGTTGGTGACTGATTATCGACAATTGAACAAATTTGTGAAAAGGACAGTTCACCCCTTTCCTTCGGCGAGTGATCTGATCAAGAAAATAGATACGACGTCGAAAGTGTTCGCAAAACTCGACGCTATCCACGGATACTTCCAAGTTCCGTTAGACGAAGAAAGCTCCAAGCTTACAACATTTCTACTTCCTACTGGAAGATTTCGATACACAAAAGCTCCAATGGGACTCAATACCAGTTCAGATGTATTCTGTTACAAAACAGATAAAGCAGTTGAGGGTCTAACCTGGCTCCTCAAAATCGTGGACGACATGCTTGTTCAAGCTCCAAATTGGGAGACATTATGGAAACGCATACGAGTTGTCCTTGACAAATGTCGTATTGCTGGGATTAAGTTATCACTGTCAAAGCTCCAAGTTGGAAGAAAACTTAAATTTGCGGGTTTTATTGTCAGTGACAATGGTGTTCAGCCGGATCCAGACAAATTAGCAGCAATTGCTGACTTTCCAGCGCCCAAAAACGTTACGGAATTGCGTTCATTTCTTGGTCTTGCGAACCAATTAGGAATCTTTCTTCCTGATTTAGCTCACATGACATGTCTTATGCGACAGCTGCTGAAGAAATCCAACGCTTACGTATGGTTGCCTGAACATGAAAATGAATTCCAATGCATGAAAAAGTTACTTTGTTCAGATATGATAGTTCAACCCTTCGATCCAAAACTGGACACGGAGCTCCTTACCGATGCATCTAGATTACAAGGAATCGGTTTTGCTCTTATACAACGAGAACAAGATGGAAGGTTACGATTAATACACTGTGGCTCCAGAGGACTGACACCAGCTCAAAGAAATTACGCTGTGATTGAGCTAGAATGCATGGCCATTCAATGGGCCATCGAGAAATGTGGTTATTATTTGAAAGGCATTAAGGACTTCACTGTCATAACTGACCACAAACCTCTTTTGGGTACATTTATCAAACCTTTGCATGAACTTAACAACGCTCGTCTGTTACGATATCGCGAAAAGTTGGTGGATTATAATTTCAGCCTTAAATGGTCTGCGGGGAAAAGCCATTTGATTGCCGATGCTCTTTCCCGAGCTCCAGTCTTCCCAGGGGAAATCGACGACGTTGATGATGTCAATGGACATAGCTCAAGTGCGACAATTTGCAAAGCGATTAGTGAAGACCCTGCTCTTCAACAATTATTTGAGGCCGCCAGTTCAAAAGAATATAAACGAATTGTTGACGCGTTTCAGAACAATTCTGATCCAAAGAAGGTCCCATTCCTCAGACCTTATGCTGCAATATGGCCGTACCTAAGTCTACAGGGTGATAGTCTTCTTGTCTACGATGGATATCGGGTAGTTGTACCACCCGAGGCACGCCCCAAAATCTTAAAACTACTTCATTTACCTCATTCTGGGATGATCAAAACGTATCAAAATGCTCGTCAACTTTATTTTTGGCCTGGAATGAAAAACGATATTCAACAACTAATTTCATCGTGCAGTGCATGTCAAGAATTGCAGCCAAGCCAGCAACGTGAGAGTCTGAACACAACGCCAATTACAGGACCAATGGCCAGTGTTAGTACGGACTTATTCAATTTTCAGGGTCAAAATTGGGTAGTCATGGTTGACCGATTTTCTGGTTTTCCTTTTGCACAAAGACTTCCTTCCACCACTACCAACGCAGTTACAAATACGCTCAAGAAATGGTTCTGCGAATGGGGATTTCCGTGTCAAATCAAGAGTGATGGAGGGCCACAATTTCGTCAACAATTTGACAAATTTTGTGAAGAATATCATATTCGACATGAGGTATCAAGCCCCTATAACCCGCAAAGCAATGGGTTGGCGGAATCTGCCGTCAAAAATGTAAAGTATCTTTTGACAAAGTGTGGAAAAAATCAAGATTTCTATGAAGCTCTTTTGGAATGGAGGAATGTTCCTCGAGCAAATGGACTAAGCCCTGCTCAAATGTTTTTGGGTAGACGACAAAGAGGCAAATTACCAACTTTGGAAGGTGCAATCATGCCTAATTTTGAATTCATGGATATGAAACTCCAAAAAGAAATGTCTGTAGACAAAATGAAGAAATCATTCGACGTCCATCATCGTGATCTTGCGCCGTTGGAGCTTGAGGACAAGGTCCTAATTCAAAATCCCATTACAAAGGTCTGGGATTCCGAGGGCGTCATATCAAAAGTATGTAAGAAGAGGAGGTCATACTTAATTTCGTCCAATGGCAAAGTCTTTTGGCGGAACAGAAGATTCATTCGTCAGAAAAGCAAATACGTGCCAAACCTTCAAAACGTAGATTCGAATGACAAGTCAGCATCTTCAAAACTTGAAAATTCTCCCAGACGATCCCAACGTCTGGCTAATAAGTCAGTGCATTTTTCAAACTTCATTGAAAAACACCTATTCTGAGTGAAATAAGAATAAGATGGGAGGCCACTCTTCAAAAGACATCTCAAAAAGCGAATTTACCAGAAATACAATTCAAGAACATTCAACGGGGTTTCATATACTGGAGCTTCACATGCCAACCATGGGCTTCAGCTTCGCTTGGATATTTGGTGTTAGTGTATTTAGCATGTTCCTCATATTCCTTTATAAAATGTGCAAATCCCAGACATCAAGTCATCAGGAGGGCCTTTCACCTAATTGGAATGGAAGAAATTTCGGCCAAAGTCTTCCTTTCACCTGCTCTCCTCAATTTTTCGAATTACCAAATCGCCAAGTTACTACAATTCCTATATTGTTCAATAATGAACATGAACGTGTTTGTGTTCCACGTGAATATTTTCCGAGATCAAATGATTCGAGAATCAGTGATATGGGTGCTGGATCGGAAAATAATAGTGTTGCTCATAAAATTTCCCAGTCAACAAACGAAGTGCAATGTGGGATTAATAGGTCCATTTTACCGTAATATCTGAGTTATCAATTTTTATGAGATATCTGTTTGCCATAAAAATTTGGGGGACGTGTTGTATACTCTGCATCTATATCGCTCTAACGGAACCTTTCTTCTCTCTATAAGTTTCTCTCTAAGTTTCTCTCTCTTCTGTTCTTATTCTGAAATAAACGATTGCCAGAATCAAACAATGGATAACATGTTGGGTCTTTTGGGCGAGGAGGCCCCTAACTTTATCTTCAACGCTATATTTGTGAATGCACTGCCAAATTCAATAAGACCACATCTGCTACCAGTACTCGATACGTTATCTTGTCGGGATCTCGCTGAACTGGCCGACAAGCTTATTTCTTCCGACGATCCAGGAATTCATTCTTTGAGGAAGAAATTCGATAAACCAAAGAAAGATGAACTAAAACAAGAATGGTGCCGTCTCCATCGTAAATGGGGTGATAGGGCTTTCCGATGTGAATATCCTTGCTCGTTTACCAAGCCGCAAATTAAAGAAATCCAAAATCAAGCCAATTCGGGAAACGCCCCAGGGGGCCATCAGTGAATTCCGTTGGTGGCCAACTCCTTTTCGTGAGAGATTCCCTCTCACGGTGGTTAAAATTTCTGTTTAAGTGTTTGCTCAAATGCCAAGGCTTCTAATTACGATTTTTGATGTCACAGTGTCATAATGAAGATATCTTGTGAATACAAATATATTAAAAATAGCTCAAATAACTATATTAATTCACTTAAAACCATGAAAACCAATATATTTTCCCCAACCATGATAATAGATATTGAGAGGGTCCTTAGTAATGAATTGATGCGAAATTCGATCAATATCTATTGCGCAGATAAATAACAATCATTACTTGAAAACTTTAAAATGCATCGAATTATGCCTTGAAATGCTCCGGCTATATGTTGCAGCGATTGCCAAAAAAAATGATTTACATTATCAATGTCGCAAAAATAAATGATAAATTTTCGTTTCTCTATGATTCTCCCTTGATTGTAAGATTGATATATAATATAACTTAAAACTGACTTTCAGTGTTCACTTTTTATTGAGTTTTTCGTAAATCATCTTTGATAAGGTAGAATTACATAAATTTAAAAGTTATTGAGGATCTGCGCATATTTGAAAGATAAACTTTTAGTACAACGTTAATTTTTGGTTCAAAAAGTGCAATATTTGCAGCAAACAGTTTGCATTGGAATTTTGCGAAAATTTGATCTTACGTCTAACTATGTTTGATAAAAGTACCAAAGTAAAAAAATTCCAAAAATTCACAATATAAGTTAGTTTTAAGTTATATTATATATAAATCTTACAAACAAGACAGAATCATAGAGAAACGAAAAATTATCATTAATTTTGGCGACATCAATAATGTAAATTATTTTCTTGGCAATTGCTGCAACATACAGCCGGAGCATTTCATGGCATAATTCGATGCATTTTAAAGTCTTCAAGTAATGATAGTTATTAATCTGCTTAATAGATATTGATCAAATTTCGTATCAATTCATAACTAAGGACCCTCTCAATATCTATTAACATGGTTTGGGAAAATATATCGGTTTTCATGGTTTTAAGTGAATTAATATAGTTATTTGAGCTACTTTTAATATATTTGTATTCACAAGATATCTTCATTATGACACTGTGACATCAAAAATCGTAATTAGAAGTCTTGGCATTTGAGCAAACACTTCCATAGAGCACAGCTAACCACCGTGCTCTCTAATCGCTCGTTTCTTGTCGATTCGGGAGCTCAAGTAAGCATTCTTCCCCGTTCACGTTCAACATCGAAGTTCACTCGCGGTTCGCCAGCTTTCACTGCTGCCAATGGATCAACAATTAATTGTTTTGGTCGACATTCACTCAATATACGTTTAGGTGCGCAAAAGTGCAATTGGACTTTTTATGTGGCTGATGTAGATAACGCGAAAATTGGTGCTGATTTTTTGAGGGCTAGTAATCTGGTTGTAGATTTGTCCCGAAACCGCCTTTATGACGCAAATGCTGAAACTATAGTTCTCGGTCATTTGTCCACTGCATCATCTTTGTGTCTGAAAGTTATTCAAAATGACGAGCAATGTCCGTACAATAGGCTATTGAACACTTTCCCAGAACTTCTAACACCATCTTTTTCAACGGCGATACCAAAACATGGCGTCTATCATCATATACAAACTACTGGTCCACCCATTTATTCGCGGGCTCGCAGGCTGTCTAGAGACAATTTCATGGCCGCCAAGAATGATTTCAGTGACATGATGGCCATGGGGATTTGTCGGAGATCCTCCTCTAACTATTGTTCCCCAATTCACGTAGTTGACAAACCAGATGGAAGCAAGCGTATTTGTGGAGATTATCGTCGATTAAACGATCAAACTATTCCAGATCGCTACCCAGTGCCTCATGTCCAAGATTTTGCAGATGGTTTACACGGGTGCAATGTTTTTTTCAAAAGTCGACTTAATTCGTAGGTACAATCAGATACCTGTTGCCCCAGAAGACGTTTGCAAAACAGCTGTTATTACTCCCTTCGGCATGTTCGAATTTTTGCGAATGCCGTTTGGTCTGATGTTTGGCTTGGTCGACGGTGAGTTTTGCACACGACAGCAAAATGACCCTCTAGGTTGCAGGTTGAACATACCCTCCCATTGGCGGGGCAAGACTGACGGGAGTGCAACGTCGTTGATCCACATTTGAAGCATTTGAAGCCATTGCTATTCAATCGGTCTTGCCGTTGGGTTTGTTTTGAATAGGGTCCTGCCAATCGATTAACAGTGCGATCTTCGGAGCCCATAAACACGGGCTCCACCACTGGAGTGTGGCCATTTGACACAAAGTGTGAGGCGGTAGCCGAGTCTTCAAAGAGTGTGCCGTTGGTCACAAGTTCTTCGAGGGACCAATTCTTCTGGATCACCGCATCCCTGAGGTTTTGATTTGAAGTCCCAAGTACAACTTGTATTTTAGTGGCCATTGTGTCAGGGTCGCCCACATTAAAGTCTGCCGCCTTAAAACCACAGAGGAATGCTTGTTGACGGCATCTTTCAGTAAACTTGGCGATTGTTTCCCCCTCTTCTTGACGTAAGGCCCGGAACTTCGTAATAGCTTGCCATCTGGAGGAATTTGGTTGGTACTTTTTTCTTAGGTTTTGGGCGATGTTGGCAACCGTAATCGTTTCGTTGGTCCTGGCGTTGGGACAGACAGATTTGATATCGTGAAGGCCTTGCTTTCCTATGAACCAGAATAGCTTCCTCTTCTTGGCTTTCTCATATTTAGTAACTGCTTCGGGAACATCAGGGTTGGGGTCTTCAAAGATATGTTCACAATAAATTTCAAAGAGCTCCCACCACTCCTCGAAAGCCTGGGCAACGTTCCCTCCTCCACATTCAGTTGAGTCGAATGAGGGTGGTCCGTTTGAAGGCTGAGGGTCCATTGCTTGTGCGTGGGTCGATTCCAGTCTCGTTTGCCAGTAAAATAACGAGTGTTTTTGAGGTAGAACCTTTATTGGATATGTAGAGATGAACATAAGATTAGTATTATATTTCGTTAGAGGTTAAAAGAGTACTCATGTATTACCCCCGGCCTTGGCTTGGATCTCTTCACTCAAAATGGCGACCTTACTCTCGGTCGTCTAATGCGCTAATGAAGAATCGTCCAGCAGACGATTCTGGTCTTTTACACAGATATGGTTGACTTGGAGCAGATCGTAGTCAGGGTCGCGGATGGTTGTGATAGGAATGCAATTATTTCTGGCATAAAAACCCAATTGGATACGTCCCACCCAGCTCTGGTGCAGACACTGGCAGCTCCGGCAGCAGAAACGCCGGCAACAGTGGCAGCAGCAGCAGCAAGAACAAGAAGTCGAACCCGGGAAACGGAAGACGCCCGGGGCTGATGACAAGCAGCAACGACAACAAGAAAGCATCTTCAAGCTCCAACAAGGGCAAAAAAGCAACCCTCGGCGAATACACAGAGACGGCGACAACTACCAAAAAGGGTCGGGTGTGGAAGAAGAAGGGATCTCCCTCGGCTCCCTTGGCTCCCACGGCTCCTGTGGTGACTCCCTTGGCTCCCGCATCGGAGGACTTCCCCCCCTCCCATCCTCACTATCCAAAAAGCAAGCGGAGACAATGGAAGAGCCAAGGAAGGAAATGTCGGAAATGCGAGAACAAATGCGACCTCAGGACGGGTTGCAGAAAAAGGATGTTCTTGCCCTCCTTTTTAAGTCCTAACGAAGTAATTATATTCCTTATCTGTAATTTGGCGGGCCTTCAATCGACAAAGGAGCTTCAGCTACAGCAGCTTCTTGAGGAAGAGGACATCGACATCACATGCGTCACTGAGACCGAGTTACGCGGCGGGTGCATCCCCTCCTTGCCGGGCAACACCATACTGTCGCCCGTCTCCTCGCCGGACTTGAAGACGTGCTTGCTGTTGTTGATCTGCCAAGGACTGTCCTCGTCGGCCACTCTCCTTCCACAGCATATGGATATGGATGTCCCAACCATTTGGGCAGAGGTAGCCGGCATCACAATATGCGCTGTCTATCGCCAGTGGACGCCGTCGTCCTCCTCGCTGCCGTCGTCCACGCTGCTGTCTGTGTCCACCACGCCACAGCACTTCCAGAAGTAGCAGTGGGAGATCATCCTGAAGCAGCTTGACTCCGCCTGCAAGCAGGAGTCTTACCCCGTCGTCTTCCTCGGCGACGTCAACCTCGACATGGCCAAGTCTTTGCTGCCATCCCACCCTCATCGCACTCTACTCCAAGACTTCCTTGCAGTGGCTGAGCTGAATGATTTGCACTGGCTTCGGACCGGCCCAACATGGAAGTCGTTTGGCAAACATGATGAGGAGCCCTCTCATAGGACTTCCACCATTGACGTCATACTTGCGTCGGGCAGGATCCCCTCCCCTATCGTGACGTTGCTGCCCTTCTTGACGTCCGATCACTTGCCCTTGGTCGCAGTGATGTTGCCGCCCAAGCAGAAAACGCTTCTCCGCCCTCTATAGAAGAAAAAGATGAGAAGAAGGCCATTCCATAAACTTACCTCAACAAGCTTGGTATCTGCTCTAGAGTCATCCTGGGATTGGTCCGTTCACGACAAGACCTGGAACGTGAACGACTTGGCCAAGTACATCACTGACGGCATTAACGCTGCCCTGGACATGGCCATCCCCGCGAAGTCCTTCTCCGTGCGCCCCGGGGCTGCCGTGTACCTGACGGAAGAGACAAAGAAGATGATGCAGAAGAAGGATAGAGCAAGGAAGTTAAATTTGCCTTCATGGCAACGTCTACAAAACCGCGCCGCCGCCCTTGTGAAGCGCAACAAGCTCTGCCCGACGGTGGCCGACATCAAGAAGTGAGGCCAAGAGGCCGTATGGGATGCCGTCAAGGCCTACTCGGGGGCCATGGACTCATCCCTGCCGCTGTTGGAGAACACCACCTCCGATAAAGACTCAGTGGAAGCGTGCAACCAATTCTACATAAAGAAAGTGAAAGACATTAAAGAGGGACTAAAAAAAATCGACTTGACAAGCCAAGTACAAGCATTGCTTTCACCTCCGTGGAGTCATCAGAGCCGCCGGAGCCCTTGGAGTCCCTGGAACCCTTGGAGCCCTCACAGCTGATCCCGAAGTTCACCTTCTCGGGGGTCACTGCAGGGAAGGTCGCCAAATACATCAAGAGCCTGAAGTTGAAGAAGTCTTTTGGTCTCGACGGCATACCCGCGAGTGTCTACAAGCTGGGCGTTGACGTGCTTGCCTCCCCCAGCACTCATCTCTGCACGCCATCCCTCGTTGGCGGGGAGTATCCCGCGTCGTTCGGCGACGCATTGTTGAGGCCGCTGTACAAGGGCGGGGGAAAGTCGCAGAAGGAGGCCTCGTCATACAGGCCAGTCGCCTTGTTGCCGGTGGTGTCCAAGCTCTTGAAGAAGGCGGCACTCGACCAAATGATGCCCTACTTTGGGCAGACGGCCGCCATCCCCGACTTCCAACATGGATTTAAGGAAGGCCACTCAACGGCTTCAGCAATGGCTTCTGCACATGCTTCTTGGATGGCAAAGAAGAAGCGCTTCCTAGCCATACGACATGAGCTCGGCCTTTGACATGATCTCCCTAGACGCCCTCGTCGTCGAGCTGGAGAAGCTGGGCTTCAGGGGGGCCGCGCTGATCTGGGTGAGGTCTTCCATATCGGTCGGCCTCCAAAGAGTCGGCTGGTACGGCGCCGTGTCCGCCCCCCTGAAGGTGGAGTACGGCATGAGGCAGGGGTCCATCCTCGGCCCCCTGTTCTTCATCATGGTCTCCCGCAACCTCCCGGCGGTCTTCTTGGCAGCCATGACATACACGGATGACATGACGTCCTGGGTGGAGGCAGACTCCATCGAAGAGCTCAAGCACCTTGTTGAGACACAGGCGGAGGCCCTCATGGTGGCCGCGGCCTCCGTTGGCCTCAAGACAAATGCAGAGAAGACGCAGGTGATGGTCGTCGGCCCAAAGTTCGACGCCTATGAGGTGTCATTCCACATCGACGGGGGGAAGATCATGGCCAGGTCCCAGATCACCATCCTTGGCATGGACATCGACGACCGCCTCTCCTTTGAGGCGAGCAGCAGCAATATGTGCGCCGACATTAGGCGCAGGATAGGCCTCATCGCCAGGTTGGCGAACCACCTTCCGCGAGGGGAGCCCCTCACCCTGGCAGCAAAAGCTTTAGTCCTGGGGAAGCTGCACTCGGATCTGACGCTATCCATGATGCCCAGTTTGGACGCGGACGACACGGAGACCGCCTCGGCCAAGAAGCTGCAGATCGCCCTGAACGATCTTGCCCGCACTCTGCTGGGAGTAAAGCGCACCGACCGCATTCCGGTATCGGCGCTCCTCTCAAAAGCAAAACTGTCGTCCCTCAACAGGATGGTCGTGCAACGCTGCGCGCTTGAAGCCTGGAAGGCGTCGCAGCCCAACGCGACCCTTGCCGCGCTCATGCAGCCCGTGAGGTCAGCGACGTCGTCCTCCTGCTCCACGGGGTCGGCCACCGCCGGCATGATGATGGAGCCAAAGCTGACGACTGGCGCTTCTCTCGAGTGCTCAGCGCCGAGAATTTGGAACCGTGCTGCGCTGCTCCAAGGCGCGACGACGAAGGGAGCCGCCTACACCGCTGCGAGGAAGTTTGCGCAGACGTGCCCCTTGTAGACCACGTCGCCGCCAATCACCAACAACAACATCTCTTCTCGTGGAAGTCAGAGGAAGAAATGAGAATGCTCAACTTTTCCGACTTTCCAAACTTTCCGTCTCCTCTTTCTATCCCCTTTTTTATTATAAATTGTGGACGACTAGCGGGCATTTATTTAGTTTAAGTATATGCAAAGCTAACGACATTCTTTTGTGTTATCAACAAGATTGTACTACGAGAGAAATAAAACCACGATTACACACTTGAAGATTTAATCGTATGATAGCTCTGCTCCCTTGCAGACTGTTGCATGCGCGAGTGTTTGTGAATGACTAGATGTATTTCTCATTGATACATGGGTATGTGTTCATAATTGGGTAATGACTAGTAAAAGTATGAGCAAATGACCAGGGAGCAAAGCAGGAATACAACGTTGAATTGGTGGGAACTTTTTGTCATATTTTATTACCCATTATTTTGTGTCATGGCCTCTGAAATTAAATTTCAGAGATTTAATGTTATGGTGCATTTTCTAATGATTAGAGAGAATTTCAGGTATATTTTTCATTTCAGCTCCCAGTTATCAAAGAATTAGGAGATGCTGCCTATGATTTTGTTTTCGAAGGAAGCGAACTTCTAGCCAATGTCACAGCAGGATTGGACCCAACAACGTGTGAGTAAACAAAAAATATTTTTTAGCGGAATGATCTAAAGCAGGGGTGCTCGGCAACCATACAAAAATGTCGACGTACTTAAGGCCGCCCAAAAGGTAGTTTATGGCGCAGTTGCCCAAGTCCCCAGGACGAAATGTTCCGTTAAGAGCCTTTTATTATCGTATCTTTTCTTTAAAAAAATTGTCCAGTATCGGAAAATACTGATAACTCAGGGGAGAGGCATGGCGTAGTTTGTCTTACGTGCGGATGCCTCGGGTTCGATCCCGGCTAGCCTCAAAACTTTTTTAATTCAAAACTTTGCGTTGAACTGCCATTCAAAGCAAGAAACTACTGATACAACCAAAAAGTGTTAAGGAGCAAGATTCCTTCATTTAATTTATTTTAAACCTTCATATCTTTTCCTCAGCCCCCCACTTGTTTCGAGAGTGCTGTTGGATGGTCGAAAAAAGAGGATCCGTTGGAGAGACGGTTTACCATATTTGCTTTCTGATGCAAACTCCAACACATTTAGCCTTAGGCAGAAGGCTTTTGAAATGGTATCCAAAACTGATAAAGGATGTTTATTTGTCTGAAGAATATTATGGTAAAAGAAGGAAAATTCGAGCACCGGTGCAGAAATATAATTGGTCCCTTTTCAGGAGAAAATGTTCTTCATATGTCAGTTGTTGCAGAAGATCCAACAACCGTGAAGTATCTATTGGATCAAGGTGTAAACATTCACGAACGATGTTACGGAAATTTCATGTGCCCTGAAGATCAAAAAGCTTCTAGATCGGACTCATTGGATCATGAGATTGTTGATGTGTGCACAAAATCAAACTACCAAGGGTAACTCTCTACCCCTCTCTATTAACTATTTTAGATTTTTCCTGCACACATATCTTCTATTAAATGAAATTCAAGACCACTTATTTCCAGTTTTCAGAAACGTTTTCATAACGACTTGTTGGTTTCGTGCTTGTTTTTAGTTAGCCTTTTTTAGTTGATTCCCAAAGAAAAAAAAATAGTGCTAGTGCGATTTAAGGTTAGAGGTGGATTTTTGGTTCGTAAAAACGGCAAAATGTTAACTTTCAAGCTTGGTTGGAAAATGGTTGAATTTTGAGAGTTTTTTTAATTATGAGTGTTAAGCTCGGATGATTGAGCCTTGCCCAGCCAGCATAGTCAGCATTCACATAGTCCAATTGTTACTGATAGGTAATTTTGAGTTCGATATCAGAGTCTTTCTTAGTCTGTGGGTGTGAATTTGTTGGTGAACGAGCTAGGAGGGCAAGTTGACTTGACAGAGAGAGTTGGAGAACTGTACATGTTTATTAACTGACGGGACTATTCATACGAAATGACTAGCGAGTTGCAGGACTAGAATAAGCATGAGCATCAAGTGGAGAGTACAATCTCAACACAAACACCCTCACTTGATGCTACAATATCACAGATCATCCCAGTCTGGGCAACTTCAGCCCAACATCCCATGTGGGCAACACACGACCCACCAGTCCAGGGCAACACACGACCCACCAGTCCAGGGCAACACACGATCCACCGGTCCAGGGCAACACACGGCCCACGAGTCCAGGGCAACACACGGGCTATGAGTCTAGGGCAACACACGGCCCACAGGTCCAGGGCAACACACGGCCCACAAGTCCTTGGCAACACACAGCTCACGAGTCCGGGGCAACACACAGCCCAACCGATCCAGGGCACTTACGGCCCAACCAATCCAGGGCAATCTCGGCCCAACCAATCCAGGGCACTCACGGCTTAACCAATCCAGGGCACTCACGGCCCAACCAATCCACGGCACTCACCGCCCAACCAATCCAGGGCACTCACGGCCCAACCAATCCAAGGCACTCACGGCCCAACCAATCCAGGGCACTCGGGGCCCACCAATCCATCCGGGCACTCACGGCCCACCGCGGCACACTGCCACACGTGGGCAGGACCAACTAATAACGTTCCTGGGCAATGCACCCCTCCTCGTCCAATTCACTGAACCAGCACACAGCAGGGAAATGCAACCCACGTGGTTGGCCCCACCACACCAACTTCAACTCTCCTTTCCGGGGAGAAAAATCAAATTACCATTAATCAAATCCACTGAAATGGATTGACTTTAAAGTTATTGATAAACCAATGAAAACCGAAGTTTTTGGTTTACTATAGTGATAACGAAAACCTGTCTTCAAAAAATGTTGATGTTAGAGTAGATTAACAAAAAATTAAGATTGAAATCTTAAATGACGGGTTAATACAAGTTTTTTTCTTTCTTAAATTTGAAGATCTGTGACAAGCTCCAAATAGCACAAATCTTACTTTAGGAAATCACCTTTGTCAATTGTTAAAAAGTTTTTGAAAGCATGGTCTATCCATCGATGCAAGTTTTGGACAACTTGGGATATTATTGCCCAATACTTAACACGAAAGCATGGTCTATCCATCGATGCAAGTTTTGGACAACTTGGGATATTATTGCCCAATACTTAACACTTGAGATTATTAACGAACCATCAAAGCTACTCCAATTAGGCGAGTGTTATGTTCTCAAGCGTCGACAATTCATGTAGATTTTGAGTAAATAACTGATTTATTTTCATGTCAAAGCAATAACAAGAAAAGATACGAATTGCGTTAAGCAGACAATTAAGTGTGACTCAACATCTACCCCGAATTACCCATCAGTTGGTGTCACAGGTTGAGTCGAGCAGGAGGCTTTCTTTGCCTTGGGATTCGCACAGAAGGTCTATCGTTCCCGTTTTGCGTCGTAGATGTTTGGGGCACTTGAATGTCTAAGAAGTTCGATTGTTGGTAAGGTTTAATGTGTCGACGATTACTAATTGATGTTCGGCCATCATGGTCTATTACATAAGATCTTTTGTTGTTCCTCACGTTCTCGATTGTGCCAAGTTGACTCCACCTCTTGCTTACGGGCTCTTGGGTCAGAACTTTTGAACCTAGTTGAAGTTCACTCAGAGGTTTGGATTGAGAATCGTGTTGGTGTTTAACGTCTTGAGCCAGTTTTCTTCTTAGATGTTCAGCCGTTTTTATCTCGTCCTCTTTTATCTTCGAATAGGTAGCTGGATGGACGGGATTCAGAGTGCGTTGACTTCTGTTGAAAAGCCATTGTGCCGGAGATAGACCATCGTTCCTCGGTGTATTTCTCCATTGTAAGAGTGCCAATCGAAACGCAGACCAATTAGCATTGTGTTTTTGAAAAAGTGCTTTCATTGATTTTATGTCCGCTTCTGCATGCCCGTTCGATTGTGGATAATACGAGGAGGAGAGCTCGTGGATGATATGAAACTGTTTGCACCAAGCATAGAACTCTGATTGGAATTGGGGTCTGCCGTCGCTCCGAATTGCCACTGGAATTCCGTAGTCTACTATCCAATCAGTAAGACGGTTGATAACGGATTGGGTATCGGTCTTACCCAAATGAGCAACACAAGGCCATCCAGAGTATCTGTCGATCGTTTTCAAATAGTTGCGGCCGTTCACGTTAAATAAGTCCGTAGAAACGAATTCAAAGGGGCGAGAGGCATGAGTTTGAATCAATGGTTCAGGCCCTTGACTAGGACGAGACTCTTGACATGGTCGACATGAGAGAGAATGAGTTGTTCAATGTCATTATTGATTCCGGGCCAAAAGTAAAGTTGCTGAGCGTGGTGTCTCGTCAGTCGTAGACCTTGATGTGACCGATGTAGCTCATTTAAAATTTTCCTTCGAGATTCTTGTGAGACAATTATACTTTGGTGGAATAATAACAGGCCGCTGCTTTTATCCGTTGAAAGGTGATCCCATTGTTTGGAATATGGTTTTGCTGGATGGGATTGTGGTAGGTTTTGGGAAACCTTTCCAGTCGTGAGAGCGGTGATTATTGACTGTTAATTATGATCTGATTTGGCAATTGCAGACAACGACTCCAGAGGACGGTCCTCGATTACTCCAGCTAACGTCTATTTTTGTCAATCGCATCAAGATTGGGACCTTTGAAGATTCCCAATAACGGCTTGTGATCTGTTACCACTGAAAAATTGATGCCTAAAAGATAAATTCGGCAATGAAGCACTGCCCACTGAATTGCCAATGCTTCGAGTTCACAAACAGCATACCGAGACTCTGCTCCAGTTAGGGATCTGGAACCACATTGAATGAGGTGATTGGATCCGTCTTTGTTAGTTTGCAGGAGGGCAAACCCCGAGTCCTTTTAAACGAGAGGCGTCCGTTAGTAATGTGGTGGGCAAATTCACGTCGAAGTGGGATAGGATTGGACCATTTGGATTAGTCAGGATACTTTTGGCCAAGTCGAATGCTTCCTGATGCGGATGCCCCCATTGCAATGTTATATCTTTTTTTTTTTAACAACGAACGTAGCGATGCAATGGCATGAGCCAGATCGGGAACAAACTCTCCCAACTGATTAGCTAGTCCTAAAGGAAGACCTCAGATCAGTCACATTTTGAGGAACTGGAAAGTTTGAAATTGCTTCGATCTTCTTGGGATCAGGAGCAACACCATTCGAAGAAATGTTAAATCCCGCAAAGGTCACCGTGTTTCCGATCTGAATTTTCTTTCTCGACAAGGTAATTCCCGCTTCTTCACACTTAAGCATAACTATGTTAACGCGGTTTTGAAGTTAGGGAAATGTTGGGGCATAAGATGCCCCAATGATTTTCTTTACGCCCAGCACCCCAACTGAGGCACGATCTCCTCGCGCACAGCATTTGTCCCTTGATGCATTTAAACCCATTGGAGCACGACAGAATCGAAATCGTCCAAGGGGAGTAAGGAAGGTGGTCAGGTCCTTCGATTGTTCGTCCAATTCCACTTGCCAATAACCCTTGATGGCATCAAAGGTTGCGAACCATTTTGAGTCAGGCGGAATGGATGTCGATAATTGTTGAGGAGAAGGGAATGGGTGAATGGGTCGTTTAACATACTTGTTTAGACCCGTACAGTCAACCACCGGCTGGGCAATCTCTCTTTTCGTGCAATCTTGAGTCCTCTCCGCACCTAAAACTCTTCCCTTTTAGATCGGACCAAGTTTTTGGAATGAACTTTCGGTAACTCTTTTTTCTTTTGTAAGACGAGACCGCTTCGACACCGACAGGTTGGTTATTCGTTGATATAGTCGTGTCGATGACATTTGCAATTTCTTGGGACTGTGCGATTCTGACCAATCATTGACGAGATGGTTGACCCTCTCGAATGAATTTTTCTCGCAAAAATTGATCGCTGGTGCCTGTAACAAGGCGCAGAAAGTATAGGTCGTCCACGGTCATTTCTTCCAATTCTGCCTCTTGGCCTGCAAGTTGGAGTCTCAAGTACCAGTCACTGAATGGTTCGCCCAGTTGTTGGTTGCAAGAAAAGAAATTGTATCTCTGGATAAGAGAAGGCGTGTTGGCGAGAAATATTTTTTTGAGTTCCGCAATTAAACCACTAGGCCCCAAAATTGGCTTATCTTGAGCGGATTGGATGGACAGGCCTTGTCTAGCTTTAGGTCAATGCAGCACCGAAGGTGTCCTTTCTGTTCACTCAACGGGAGTAGTTCCATGTGGTTCGACGACTAATAATATACCTCAAAACTTTCACACCAAGCCCGAAATTCTGAGAGGGTGGCAGAGGCTAACAGCCTTTCTGGTTTGAGCGTTTCATTGATTCGTCGTGGAAGGACCATAGAAATGGTTGAGTTGTGTGCTAGATCTTAGTCCCGAGCTTTCTCAGATAAAGTGAGTTTGGCTCTGGTTTGGAAAACTTGAACTTGTTCCATTGTCTCTGTTGGTCCCTCCAAGAAATGACACTCTCTTTCGGCCAATTCTTGATCATGGATTTACATAGCGACTAGGCTTGCTTGAAAGGCGTCTATTGCATCTGAACAACGCTTGTAGTGGTACGATAGATCAGACAAAATATCTTCGTTGATGTGGTCCAGGTTTGAAACGTCGCGTTTGGTTTTGAAAACTCCCTACAAAAGTCTCACGGCTCGGGTTACATTACTTTTGTATCCTCTGTGTCCCGCACGGGCCCTTTCAACGAGATAGGTCACTTGCACCGATTGCGCCTTGTTATGTTCTCAAGCGTCGACCATTCTTGTAGATTTTGAGTAAATAACTGATTTATTTTCATGTCAAAGCAATAACAAGAAAAGATACGAATTGCGTTAAGCAGACAATGAATTGTGACTCAACAGCGAGGAAGAATTTGCTCCTGACCATTATGCCTTTTATCATCCAAGACGGCTTTGATTTTTGTGCATGAAATATATTTTTTAGATATGTCGCTTGGGGCGAGTATTCCCTCAGTTTTGCTGCAAAGCTCGGTCAGGAGGAATGCTACAGATTGATTTTATCCCGGGGAGGAAATCATGACTTGCAAGATACCAATGGAAACACTGTCACTCACATAATGGTGGTCTATGACAACATGGTAAGTGAAAACATATTCAAGTTCTCACCCATACACGTTATGGCGGGCCTCATGTCCGTCATATAAGAACGAATTGAGATGTGGTATTTGACTGGTATAATGTGACCAGAATACAGGTCTTTTAAACATACGAGGGTAAGTCAAAAAGTTCTCAGACAATGACATATTTTTTAACTGAACAGATATTCACAATTTTTTGCAAGTTGAAGCCTGTCCTTAAAGGTCCCTTGATACCTTGCAGCTGTCTTATTGGTCTATGTCTGGTCAATATCGAGAGATATTGCATGCCAAAACAGCCAGATATCTTGGCCACTTTAGCAAATTTGAAGATTGGACCTCGGTTAAATGTTTGGTTCAATTAAATTGTGAAAATTGCTTTAGGAAACTTCCCCATATTTTCCTTATAGTCCGACCGAGCTTAGTCACACTTATTGTTGTTGCTAAAATTCAGAGAACATCTCATTTACAAACGGTTTTGAGATTAATTCAAGGTTGCGTGAGCAAAAAGCATTATGTTCCTCAATGACACAGATTAACACTGAGACCTCAAACACATACTTAGTCAAAGCTCTATCAAAGGTTCAGGGTGACCAAGCTTTGCTAGGTTTTTCCAAAACTGGAATCTTTTGATGCTTCTAATGGAAAACAAGATTGATTTATTTTCACTATGACAGGAATCAGCTCTCTATTATTACCAGGCCCCGGGAAATCATTTTATTTTGCTGTGGAGCAGAAACCCTAGACGTTTTATAGCGTAGGGTTATCTTCAGCTGACCCTACTCCTCGAAACGTCTAGGATTTTTGCTCCACAGCAAACTAGAATTATTTCCCGTGGCCTAATTATTGCCAATTATCACTCCTGCACTTGTCATTTTGCAACATGTCACAATTTTAACACACAACCATAACAGGGCTCAAAGACATACTTCAATCCAAGGATATCTAGAATTTACTTAATTAAACACGGTGAGCAAGCTTGAGTAGATTTAGTACATAGAAAAAAATGGAAAAAGAAGCTTTTTCTTTTCTGTAAAGGAAGCTTTTCCTTTTCTGTGTACTAAATCTACTCGATTTTTGTCGGCCGTGCGCAGTCCATCAAATTCTATACGTCCTTGTTTGATCCTTTCTCTACATATGAAAGTAGATGACCAGTGTTTTAATTCAAGTCTAAATTACTGTTTGTGCGTAAAATACTAACATTTGAGTTCCAAACAACTTTAAGATCTTTTTTGGACAAGCACCTACCACAACTTTTGGCATTTTTTGTCCCAATTTCTTAAATCCTGCGGGAAATTATTTGAAATATATATTTTACCCGCAATACCAACAAGTAACATTTTCAAGCCAGAAAATGGCAACGTTTTAGCAACTTTCGTCGCAATTTTTCCTGAATGCAACTTCAGGGCAAAAAGCTTGCAACTTTAGACAAAATAAAGAGTAACTTTATCCGAGCTCTATTTTTAACAAATCCTCATAATTCATATATTCTTCAAGTGTTTTAGGAAACACAATATCCACGAAAATTGAATTTAAGTTGCAGATAGTCACTCACATAGAGGAAAGAACAATTTTGAGGGACGAGTTAGGGGCATTTAGGGCAAGAAAAGAGAAAAAACACGAAAGACCCGAAAAACCCAAAAAAACCGCCGGGCAGGTTTTATGGGTTTGATTTCAACCAGGCGGGATTGCAGCAACCCTGCCCACACGTTCAATTCCACTTGCTTTTAGAACATGCCAAAGGCAAACAGGCCTACTTTGACTGTCTGCTTCTTTTCTTGTACTGACAACAGAACATAATGCTTTTTATGCTCACGCAACCTTGAACTAATCTCAACGCTGTTTATTATTATTGGTTTATTGCGATGATTGAGTCATCATTAGAGTGCGTAGAAAAATTTACTGATTTTCACAAAAAAATTAAATTTAATTTACTCCAAACAGACCAAAAAAAAATTAAAAAATGTATTCCCCAACCGTATAAAAATGGTCATATTGAATTTAAAGATGCCTTTAGTCATTCTGGTAATCATTCTTTGTAATTCAGCTACAACTCAGCACATTTAGTTATTTCTGGCTAAATATTAAGGCTTTATTTTTTGGCATAGAAGAAATTTGAACTGAAGACAGGTGTGTTCAGCGTGTCCAACTGTTTAAGATAAAAAAGAGCTAAATACTTAAGTTTAGGGGCAAATTTGCGAGCTAAAAGAGCTATTTTTTTGGGAAAAAGAGGTAAAAAAGAGCTAATTTTGAAAAGGCTAAAAACACTAATATGATCATAGTTTTGGGCCTTATGTAATTGGCAGTGTATTCAAAACATGTAAAAATTGCTTTTTGTAGTTTTTTTCTTACTGTCTTAAAAACGGCCAAGAAAAACAGGAAAAAGGAAAAAGGCAAAGTGATGTTGGCTTTTTGAATGTTACAGATAGAGCAACGATATTGCACAGATCACTAGAAGATAGTGATCCGTGGATAATGAAAGATCTTTATGCTTCAGTTATTGGCAAAAGTTTTGGTTTTTCATTTCGGGGCCGACCAGAGAAAAATAGACATCAAAACAGTTTGTTATAAGTCAGATAGCACATTCAGACCCTTTGAAAGGCAATAGATATTAAAGTCTGAGTAAATAATGGCAACAGTGCCAACTTAAAACACGCTTTACTCTACACAGCTATTTAGCCCACGGAAAATAATCACGGAAACAAGGGTCACAAAGTTTCAAATTTGAACATTTTCACAACTTTTTTAAAAAAATAAACTTTAAGGGCACTTTTTTCCCCTTTCCAAAGATTTTAATTAATTGGCATCGTAAAATGTGAAGTTGAACAATGACAATTTCAGTGGGAAATTTTGGCGGGAAATTTCAAGCCTTCATTTGATTAATTGGTCCCTCAGAACCGGTTTGGGATGAGATTTTTGAGCAAAAAGTACAAAAAATGTTAAGAAAATGTTGAAATTTTCCAAAAAATGTCAAATAAAATTAAAATGTTATATTTACGTAAAATTGGCAAAAAGTGTAAAAAATTATTTTTAATGTAAAATTTTTTTTTCCCTAGCCCTAGAGATAAGTCTTGTATATTTTGATCATCACTGTAGGGTCTTTGGTATATAAATGGATCCTAGTCTGGTGCCCCAGCAGATCGGAAGTATGAGTTTATTGTCAGTGATTACTGTAACATCTGGGCTTGCTAAATGAAGGTGGATCTTCATTTTCCTAAGGCCGTGATCAATTGCCATTGTTTTCAGTTCTATTTTCGGGTACCTCTTTTCGACCGCCGTGTTTGCCCTGGACAAAGACGACTCTATCCAGGAACCCCTGAAAGGGGTGGACACGAACTCCAATTTTTGAAAAAATGGTATGAGGCCGAGGCTATATTTTGACACAACGTCATTTATTCCTTATTAACGGCTAAAACTGTTGAACATGCGTCTTGAAAGAATTCAGTCAAACTATTTGTGCCATGTACCCCTGAAAGGGAGTACACTTAACCTCTTTTTCCCCAATACGTAGGAGGGTCCAAAACTCAACAAGTACAAAGTGTTGCTCCCAGTTAAAAACTCGAGGGCCTGTATCCTTACCACCTCATTTGTGATAATTTGGCCTAAATATATGATTATCTTGTACACTACCAATGACTTTTTGTAAAAATCTAAATTCTGATTAGCTATTAAGAAACAAGAAACACCATTCATTCAATAAGCATGGCAGAAATATATTAACCAGAGGCACCGAACGGGTACAAAGCAAAAGCAAACATCATAAGCATGATAAATTGAAAGTAAAAATGAAATTTAGGCACACAAGTTCATATCAAGAAAGATTGAGCAATAATGCTATCCAAGATTCACAAATTAAATAAAGATTTCAGAGTATGACAGCTAAATGAAAAGTGAAACATAGAGCAGTGATTTTCTTGATGATGGTAGCAGAAATGTGGATCAAATAACAAAATCTTGTAATCAAATCCCACCACAGTATCGTTTTGGTTAGGAGACATACATGGATCATATTTGCCAAAGGACACCAAAGTTCATCACCAAGAATTATGGTAGACAGGATTTTAGTAGATTGGTATATTGGGTATATTTTGGTAGCTTGAAAGTATTCCGATTGGTTTTAGTCCTTGACCCTGAATTCTACACTTTTCTGAATTCTTCTTGATCTTTTGTGTACTTGGAGTTTTTACAACCCAAAGATGGAGAGCACTCTTGGTTATTGTTCATCAATGGATAATCAACCAAGGTAGGAAGGCGAGAGTAAAAATAGTCCAATTGGAA
This sequence comes from Tigriopus japonicus, assembly GCA_010645155.1. Lineage (NCBI taxonomy): Eukaryota > Metazoa > Arthropoda > Copepoda > Harpacticoida > Harpacticidae > Tigriopus > Tigriopus japonicus. The sequence continues at coordinate 469,108 of JAAGOF010000257.1, forward strand.
GTTCTTCTCAACATTTGCTTCTCTGTTAATTTTCTGCGTCCTTGTTTAAGATAAGGAAACATTAGCCACGGCAATTTAAGTTAGGGAAAAGTATTGAATCTTCCTAGTGCTCGAAACATTTTTGACCGAGATGTGTTGAGATTGTAAATCACTAGAAGTAACGTAGCATATGGCTGAATATGTTACATTTATAACAACACATGGGTATGATGATTAGGGTTTCAAAATTTCCAGCAAAACATTGTTAGGTAAAAGTGTTTTGTTCAATATTTCTCACTTTTATAATCAATCCACAATTCAAAATGTTTATGCCAATTTACTAATTTTAAATATGAGGCATCCAAATTGATCAGAATGATGAAACAAAGATTTTCAAAGAGACCGGCAAAACAATTTTAATCATTTTATGACGTTTTCAAAAACTTGCTATATTCACTTTTTTTGATGTCCATTGCTGTTACTTAAATTGTTATTTTCTCGGCTTTTTCGCCAATTCAATTTACTTTCAAGGTTCTTTTTATGCCATTGTTGTCTCTCAACTTGTCATCTGTTCAAGGTCAATTAAAACTTTGCGTAGCTTTGAGATCCTACGAATTTGCCAGAAATTTGAAACCCAAATAATGTTTGTCTGTAATTGTTGGTGCTTTGAGATTTTCCTGTAGATTTCCTTTGTACAGGCATGTAGCAATATGCATTTCCACTGCATGCCATCACTGGCTCAAACGGAAAAAATTGGCACTGAAGACTGAGAACTGGCAACATTGAACTGAATTCTTTCTTTGATCCTTGATCACTACTGGCAAAGCAAAGATCGACGAGTCACGTACGTACATATTGAAATCAAGGCAATTGTGAGACTGTCTCAAGTCTTGAGGATTGTGAGCCCCCCAGAATGGCCAAAGGGGTGAAAATGGCTCATCATTTCACTAACACAAATTCAAAGGTTCGTCTCATTTTGAAATTCACTCGTTTGTTTGGCTGGTGCTTATGGGAAAAGAAGAATGCTGACTGACTGAGAATGAGTAGCAGCCCGTGAGTAGACTGCCTCATGTCCCGTTTTGAGCAGAAAGAACGAGTTTTCCAATCATGAAAGCCGCGGGAGTCAATCAAAATGAAGGGGAGAGTTTTGGACCCTCCTGTGTATAAACCAAAAGGGGATCGGGCGAAGTTATATGTACTCCCTTTCAGGGGTACTTGTTTGTGCTAATATTTGTGGACTTAATGTTCTTCACCTTGATTTTAGAGGTCCCAGCACTCTTTTTACTCGTCTAATGAACTTTTGACATTCAGCTCTCCAAAGAATTTTAGTCCTCATAACAATGAGGAAAATACGTAGATGGAATCTTGCTTCACCCATTAGTCCAACTTCAGTGAAACAATGCTCAACAGAAGTATCTGTGGTGGTATCTGGAGTGTTACTCCTCTTCAACACCTCCACAACGCAGGAATCATTTCCATAGGAAAATGAAAGAACAAGAATGGTCTCATTTGGAAACAAGATGGAGTCCAAGTCGGAGATGTTGTTGGCTATAACTATTGAAGGGCACTTTTGTCGGTTCTGGATGAGATCAGCCATCTGATCCGGATTGGAATAAGCACAAAGGCAATCACAACGTCCTTGAGACAAAATGAGTGAAAAACATGAGGATTAAATCCTTGATTGTGGATTTGATTGAAAATTTTTCAAGTCTTGGGGCTCCAGAAGGTCAGGACCACGCAGGACTGGGGTTAAGGGTCCTTCAGGACCAGAGGATCATGTCTTATCATTGAAGGGATAGGCTCTACAGGCTTGGTAAGGTTTGATTGATCTTTTTAGATCCCCTTGTCCAAGAATTAACAATTAAATTGAATGAAAAAACCCACACAATTCAATCTTGATGAGAGCATTTCATTCAAGTCTTTAGACTTTGAGAGGGTCCATGTAATCCGGGTTAGACTGTCAGATCACCAATTTGGGCTGACTGACTCGAAAGGCAGATAAAAATATTGAGCCCATCCATTGCTAGTAGGTCCAACTGATAGGTTTCAAAGTCATCTTAATTTGTTCTTCATTTGATCGAATTCTTGACACTGAGGACTTCTTCTTTCTTTGTTCTATATGGACCTTAATCAAAACGCAAATTCCTCTTGAAAAGGGATTAAGAACAAACTTTCCCCCACATACTCTCACCCGGATCAAAACGGGGAGTTTTATGGCACTCATCCATCACACAACTTGAACAACTTAAGAATTTCTTACTTGTCCTTATTATCCTGAACTAAAAGACACAACCATACAATAAAAGAAATTCGTAAATGGACCATCATTTATAGAACATTACTCTTGCCAAGGTGACGCAACCTATACAACCTTAATTTCATACAAAGTTTGGCATGTGTTAATCAAGTCTAATACCGATCATACCTTAAATATTGTTGGATGGGCTCAATTGGAAGTTCAAAGATACTAACAAGATGTTCAAGTCGGATAATAGATGAGCTCGGAAAAAAACATTATTTTGCTGTTGATGTTGATAATTCAAGGAATCGTAAGATATTCTTTGTTGTTCAAGTTGTGTATTGGATGTGCGTAAAGAAACTCCCTGTTTTGGTACGGGCGAAAGTTGGTTCTATATCCTTTTTCACGAGGGATTTGCGCTCGAATTCAGGTCCATATTCATTCTATTTGCTTTAGATAAGGCTATCACTTCTAAAGATTGTAGCAGGTAACCTGGTCATCAAATTTCATTTGATCACTTGATTGTCATCTTGAAGAAAAGACACTTTGCGGGTTCATTCGCACTTGTGACCAATGAATTTGCCCTCCATGATGTGATCATTTATTCACTCTTTCATTCTCTCGTTCATGGCTGAACTTGTCTTCAAAACACCAACATCGGACTGATTTTGGGGCGTGGGGTTGACCTTTACCAAGGCTATGACTTGGCTGGACCCGCTTGAAATACAGGGAAAACCGATTGGCGCACTATCCTTGAAATTTTGGTCGATTTTCGTTTGATATTCGGCTCCCAACATGGCCGTTTGTACTTCTTGTTTACGAACTCTCGGCCTCATACCGGAGGTTGCGGGCCGGAGAAATTCTGCGAGTTCGTATCCAGTATTTATACTATTATATAGGTTATCCCTGCTCTATTACGTGGAGTGAGACGACCAAGGGCCCATTGCCACGTCCATGTTAATTTTCCTGCGTGATAGCTTGGAGTTCATGAAGAAATGCAATGAAATTGGGATTAACGTCGTTTTATTCACATTATCTACAAAGCGAAAATAAGCAATTATTTGATGCCCAATTGATGTCTCTCAAATAATTAAAACTGAATTGTTTGATTGTGTTTTCTTTACCTTACGTCTTTAAGTCAAATCAATGTATTCAAACTCCTGATCCAATCACTTGCACTTTGATAATGATTGCTTCAATCATAAAAAAGTATAAAATGTTGAGTTTCATTTTACAAGTAGCCAAGAGAAATGCCCAAAATGTGACCTTAGTAGATTTATACAAAGAGCAAACATAGCTCAATCATGTTCTCAAAATAAGTGGAAAAAAAATTCCAAAATTTCTTGCCGCGCATTCTCGACCAATTCCTGTGTTTTGCTCTAAGTTTCTTAATTCTTTTGCTCTTTTTGTAGAAAATGTTTGACCTCGCCGTGGAATGTGGAGCCTCCATTAACATTAAAAATGTTCAAAATATGACCCCTCTGACTGTCGGGGCCTACTTAGCAAGACAAGATATGTTCTTTCATATTGCCAACATAGAAAGAGAAGTCTATTGGCAAATTGGTAAGTTTTCCTTAGCCAAAGTAAAAATAAGGTCAAATTTAGAATTTTTCGGAAATGGAACCTGTCCCTTGGAGGCATAGAGTTATAATTTATGGTTCACAATGATAATCTAAAGTTTTTGAGAACGTGATAATCACGGCTGTTGATGAATTGGAATCTATTGGATTCTGTCATTGGATTCTTTTATATATATCCTTTAAATATTCATTATATATAAATGTAAAAGTTTTTTGGGACAATTTTTTTACAAACAAGGAATGAAATCGCTTACAAAAGTGAAACATGAATGCTTTCTATAAAATAACTTTTACATAATCTTTGGACAAGTTGGCAATTGGCAATTTCGTCAAAGAATCTGGCACTCTGGTTAAAAGGTTGATCGGTGCTACGACCATTTGGGGCTCGTTTTTTCTCGCCTTCACAATTAATTGTGAGGCGTTCCTCAAGTATGCAATTTTTTTGCAAAAACAATTTTCCCCTTCTGTAATGTGATGCTTTTTTACAGTTTCAGTATATACAAGCTAAATAACCGAAATTGGTGTGGGGCAAGACAAGACACTTGACTGTCAGTTGTTAAAAATTGGAGAATTTATGTTTCAAGAATCTTCGTCCTCATTCTAATCCGCACAGGAAAGGACAATAGCGAGACTTCTGAGCTTTACTAAACTGCCCCTGAGAAATGTAAGGAATATAAGAAACCGGAAGTAAAAAAACTGGAAGTAATTCAGCAAGTGGTATACTTAAGCAAATACTGACCTAATATCTTGACATTATTGTGGCCGAACAACTAGTTTGATGGTTGGCAAACTCTCGGATGTCTCTTTTTCAAGCCTCATGATTAGGGACAAGAAGTTAAGACGAATAAAACTGTCAAATTAAACGAAAAAAGACGAATAGAATTGCCTGATTAGACGAAAAGAGACGAATAAAATTGACCGATTAAACGAAAAAAGACAAATAAAAGTTCCCTACAGACGGAAAAAAAGAAAAAAAATACTTGCAAAATGGAAAAAATTTAATTGATTTCCCCAAAAAGGCGAATGAACCTTTCTTATAAGAAAGAAGAAAAATTAAATGCCCGTCCAGACGAAAAAAGACATTTAAAGCTGCTCCCACAAGATAGACGTAATGTATGTCCCTATTGATAAGGACCAATCTGTCTGAACTGATCTGACTATCAAAAACGGTGAAATCTAGAAAATTTAAGGAAAGGAAGTACCTAACGAGCAAGAATAAGCCAGTAGTACATATGTCAAAAAAAACCAAGGGTGAAAAATGCCTTTTTAAAGGAACGTTCATAGTACAGCTATACTTAAAATCAGATTTGCAAATCCAATAATTGTTCTGATGGCCTTTTCAACCCAATACTAATCTTTTCTTTCTGTGTTTGTCGAGCAACTGTACGAGTACAAGTTAATTTATTAATGTGTGGATTGTATTTTGTTTGTGCAAAACCGCAACTGACAATCAAATTATTACATTGGCCAATGATTGGTGGGGTTGAATTTTCTTTGAAATTTTTATTTGCTTGGAAAATTGAAAAAAAAAAAAAAACGCTGCAAGCGCTTGAAATCTAAGAAAATCCAAATTTTTGGCCAATTAGACGAAAAAAGACGAATAAAATCCAAATTAGACGAAAAAAAATTCGCGACGAATAAAGGCCAAAAAGACGAAAAAAGACGAATAAGTTTATTCGTCTTAAGTTCCTGTCCCTACTCATGATTCTTGGTGTTCAATTCTACAATCCTCATAACTCAATTCTCATAACATTGAAAAAATCGGAATGTAATTTGGCCAACAAACTAGTCGAAACTAAATCTTGGCACCAATAATTAAGAATTGCAAGTGTCTGGTGTGTTGCATATATTTCTCTTAAACACCTCGAAAAATGCAGAGAAAGGACTTTCAAAGGAAAGGAAAAGTTCTTTGATGGACTGGTTTTCAAAAATTTCTTCCCGAAGTTGCAAACTAACGACCCAGGTTAAGTATATTCAGTCACTGAGAGTTGAAAGCCCACCTCTATAGAGCATCGAGGTTCAAAATTGTGCTTCTTGTAAGTACTATGGCTGTTAGTGCATGTACTATGTTCTTGCACCTTCTATGAGTAGTTCACAAACGTTAAACTCTTCTACTACATTCCATTGTGCAACGCGTTACTCAAACTTGATGTAAACATCAAGTTTCTCTTTAACACCAACGGCCTTGCGCATTCTGCCACCAAAGCGGATCTCATTGCATTTTTTAAAAGAGAGTTATTGATTAATATAGTTTATAAAATTACCGTTTATATGAAATTTGATCTACCAATGAGTTACTATTGGCAGATCTGTACAACCCTTAAATAGTGGGTTGGTCATGAATAGTATTAAAAAAATTGTCCAATCCTGCTTTAAAATGCTGTTAGAGGATCAGCTCCTACATATTCCCGACGAAGACTAATGGGCAACAAATTGAACAATGAAGGAGCCCGATAAAGAAGAGAGGAGGACTTCATTGTTCGCACTAGTCTTGGTTCCTAAGGATTTGGAAGTGCTCTCAGAACGATCGTAAAACCTCTACGATCGCTACAACTGATCTCAAATCCTGGGTTAGGACAGAGCCCATGAACGCTCTTGAAAACATACAGTATCAGATACCTTTAATACCTTCTCTGAGTACTGTACAACCCTAACTTCTTGAGCCTCTCCCAATACGAGAGCTCTCTCATTCCTGTGATGTTCCTAGTAAAACATCTTTGGACCTGCTCGACCTTTTGCAAACCTGCTGAACTCATTGGAGCCCAAATGGGTGAGGCATATTCAAGATGCGGTTGAACAATCGACTTGTACAGAGTTAGCATCGTAATACTATCTCTGGACTTGAAAGTGCGATAGATCCAGCCACAGGTTTGAAATGCCTTCCCCACTTTCAACTGGATATGCTCATCAAACTTTCCATCATCTTGGACGACAACTCCCAAATCCCTCATGGACGATACCTGCTCAATATCAGAACCTCCATTGTCTTTGAGCGGAACATCTAACTTTGACGCCCCCTACATCATTGTGCGGAATTTCATCCCGTTCAAGGCCATATTACTCTTGCCAACCCAAGAGTAGATTTTCCGTTACGGAAAGTGGAACCCCCAGGTATAAGCAGTTTTTTTCTTTTGGTCCTGGATTCTTACCCTCCCCTGGGAGAATGTAGCATTTTCTACCGGGAAAATATTAGTGACAACAAGCTTTACGGGCCCATGTGGGAACAGGGGTTTTTGGGTGGGGAGAAGTAAGCGGGTGAAGTAAGTGGGTGAAGTAAGTGGGAGAAGTAAGTGGGAGAAGTAAGTGGTAGAAGTAAGTAGTAGAAGTAAGTGGGAGAAGTAAGTGGTAGAAGTAAGTGCGAGAAGGAAGCGGGAGAAGTGAGCACGATAAGTAAGGACAGGAACTTGAAACGAAAAAAAAACTATTCGTCTTTTGAGCCTTCATTCGTCGCGATTTTTTTTTCGTTTAATTTGCATAAAATTCGTCTTTTTTTAAGCTCTTTACGAGTTGTTTTCTAATTTCCACGCAAAAAATAACTTCGAAGAAAGTTCAACGTCAAAGCTTCAGCCAAGGAAATTCAATTTCATTCAAGGAAAATCAATTCCGGTTATGCACCAACAAAAAACAATCCACACTTAAAAATCAACTTGGACTCGTAGCATTGCCCGCCAGACACAGAAAAGAAAGATTACTATTGGGTTAAAAAAGCTTTCTGGCCATGAGAACAATTGATGTATCTGTAATTCTGACTTTATGTATAACTCTACTGTACACACTCCTTAAAAGAGGCATTTTTTAACTTTTGTTTTTACTTGACATATGTACTACTGAATAATTCTTGCCCATTAGCGTATTCCTGTTTTAAATTTTCTAGATTTTGCCGTTTTTGCACAAGTAGACAAATTTTTCCGTCAATAAGGAGATACATTTTGTCTGTTTAATAGAAGCAGTTTAAACGTCTTTTTTGGTCTTTACGGGCACTCGATTTGTCTCCTTTTTATCATAGTTATGAGTAAGTAGTTTCATTCGCCTTTTGGGCAAATTGATTCGATTTTTTACGTCTTTCCAGTAAGTTTTTCTTCGTTTTTTCGTCTTCTGGGAACTTTTAATCGTTTTCTTTCGTTTAATTGGGCAATCTTTTTTGTCTTTTTTTCGTCTAATAAGGCTATTATATTTGTCTTTTTTGGTCTAATTTGATAGTTTTATTCGTCTAAACTTACTGTCCTTAGTGATATGAGTGGAAAAAGTAGAATGAGGCTAGTTGTTTAACGGTCCCGATATATATATTTTTGGGGGGGAAAATAAAGCTGATTGAATAGTCCATTCAAGATTCATTTAAGGTTGACGTGAAAAGCTACTCCATTACTTTCATTGAGTCAAGTTTTGGGCCGCAATACGATGCAATTTTTTTACTGTTTAAAATATTCTACATTGTGTGACAAAATTTGCAAAATTCTAAAGAAAACAGAGAACAAACATTGCTAAAATATTTATCTTTACACTTAATTCTACTCTTCAAGCTAATCAAATTTAAAAGAGGACACGGTCAGAGTTGTGTTTGAAGTCCCTGTAAAGCAGCCTCCTAATCACAAAAAAATGTCCACTATTGATGGAAGCTTTACCTACCTCTTCTTTTTTGCGTCCACTTGTGCGTTCAAATGTAGTGTACATTGAATAACATCTTTTTAAAAAAATATTTCTCTTGTTTTGTTCCCACTTGCAATTCCCAATGCAACCTACAGAGGACAACAGCAAAGGCCAATTCACTGGTCTTTCCACTTAATTCACGAATCAAACACACACATGCACAAGTCCAATATTTTGTCCTTGTTTATCAACTACCTCTAAGTTGAGGCAAGCCAGGATTGCCATCTCTACCGCGCAACCTTTGAACATCAAATAGGCCTGTAGTGTAAAAATATTTGTACAATCAGTTGTGGGAATCCTTTCACTTGAATGCGTAACAGAGAAAGAGATCAGCTTGTGGAGAGGAAACTCAATGAAATTTTGACTGTTGCCATCTATTTGTCCAAAATTCCTCTCCCTTTAATGTTCATGTCTGTGATAAGCCGGTATTTCTTTGAAGGAGGTGCTCCTCTTTCTTCAGTTTCAATCAAGTAGAGCTAGGTCAGTTGCAAGCTCTGGACGAGCTTCTTAAGGTCAAAAGATTAAACAATGAATGAGCCCGATTAAGAAGAGAGGAGACATGGTGTTCTGAATGGCTTTTTACGTTTGGATCGAAATACCCAAAGACATCATGGCATTTTGTAGTCACAATTCAATGAGAAACAACTTTACTTTTATTGTATTACATACGTTTAGGCCCAGGGAAAAAGTTATCTACCTAAAAACCTATTCATTACAACATTTTTTGATAAACTAATTGATCAAAATTCAGAAACCATTTAGTTACTTGATAAATTCAAATTAATTTAAGCTACATTTGTGAGCAACTGAATTATTTGGATTTGAATGGTCCATTTTTGACACCAAAATGCCGGAAAACGTTACATTTATTTCAAAACACAAATTTCCAAAGATTTCAAATAAATTTTTAATGTTGCAATAGAAAATGACTTTTTTGACTTTTAAAGTTTTTGTCAAAATAGCTCAAAATAATATAAAATCTCACCTAAGAAGCACTTAAGATATATTTCAGCAAAAAATCTTTTGCAAATTCAAAGGCACTCAAAGTTGGATGGTACTTTGACATTTTGAAAAATTCTGTTAATGTTTCAAGTTTTGATTTTCGTCCATTTTGAACATGATCTTTCAACAAATCGTAAATTTTATTATGAATCTGTTAGACATATTTATTTGCAATCTTGGCGGAACGCATAACAAAGTGTACTGCAAAAAATATGAATTTATTCTCAAAAATCTTGTTTTAAGTACATTTTTCAAGTGACATTACATATTATTGTGAGCTATTTTGACATGAACTTGTAACTTAAAAAAGTTCTTGCTTTTACGCAACATTGAAAAGTTATATGAAATCCTTGGGAATTTGTTTTTTCATGAAACTGTAGCGTTTTTTTTTTGTTTTTTTGGGTTCAAAAATGTACCATTCAAACCCAAATAACTCAGCAGCCGCTAAATGTATTTTCATTCAATTTGTAACTAAATACTCTATAAATATAAGGCAAGCAGTTTGTAGCGTAGGGGTTGAGCATTGGTCAACTACCCACAACATCCCTGGTTCGAATCACGGGCTTGCCTGGTTCTAGTGGTCTGTGGTATTAAGTTACATGGAGTAGTCACGGCTTTTGATGACTTAAATGGGCAAACCTGGGGAACCATTCTGAACACTGTGCAAGGGTTTCACTTACTGAAACGGAAAACTGCGTCTTTTACCTGGGTTCTTTCTACTCGGGCCTGAGAAAGAGTCGAATCGGAGAGACAGTTGATTTTGGGCAACTCTAAACCACCAAGTCAACCAGATTTCTTGCCTCTTAAGCTGTTGCTACCTAGGTCAGGTGGGCAAGTGCCAGAGGCGTCGGTGGAGCGAGGAAGAGGAGCAGGCCGCTCCTACACCTCCACCTCTGACACCTGCACCACATTCCCGAGGTGGCAAAACTCATTCGGAAGAGAATCTGGTTGACTAAGTGGTTCCGAGTTACCCTCAACCAACTTTCTCTCCTCCTGTGGCGTTGCCTTTTTGATCGTCACTCACTTATTTGCTCAATTTGATTAGCGACTAGCTGGACTTGATTTGCGTTCGTCGGGTCCTCAAAAGATCTCTCTGATTTGTAACGACATTTGTATTATGTATCGGGTTCGATTCACACGTTCAATAAATTCCTTACTCAAAACTTAGCCTCCTGCATTCATCAATGGTAGGACGCTAAAGTGGTGACCCCGACGTTAAGAACATCGAACATGGATACCAAAGATTCCCAATCGAACTTTGAGGAAATGGCCTTGGCCGTGGACGCTATAAGCATCAAGCTACCCATCTTTTGGGAGACCAATCCAAAATCATGGTTTACCCTGGTTGAGGCACAATTCGCCCTCAAGGGAACTACCTCGGAGTTGACGAAGTTTTATCACGCACTTCAAGCTATCGATAGAAGTGTCATCTGTAAGGTTGCCCATTTTACGGACAATCCACCACCTTCAACTCAGTACTCTGGATTGAAGGAGGTCCTCCTCGAAGCGTTCGGAAAGTCTGAGGCACAACAATATCGGGAGCTCTTTGACATCTCGGGACTCGGTGATCAAAAACCGACCGCCCTTTTAAGGCAAATGCAAGCATTGGTCGACCCACGGGAACAAACCTCCAAATTACTTCGCGCGTTTTTCCTCAGTCGTCTCCCCTCTTCAATCCAACAAGCTCTCGGTCGCAACCCTCCTTCTGACATTTTGGATCTTGCCAAAGCTGCGGATGAAGTATTGGAGGCAAGTAATTTCTCAGGTGTGTTCATTCAGCGAGTGCTACGAGCAAAAGAATCTCAGAAGCATTCCGGGTCCAAATCTCGACCTTTTCGCTGTTGGTACCACGCCACTCACGGGCTTAAAGCGAGGAAATGCCTCCATTCGTTTTCAACCCCGTGTGACATGAGCGACACCCCTCTCGCGGGAAACGCCCCGGCCGACCATTAACCGCCAAGATGGTTGGCCCCACCTCCAAGCATGGCGGGAAAGCAACCCTAATAGCTACAGACCAACACACCGGTTGCAATTATCTCATCGACACTGGCGCCGAAGTGTCTGTTTTCCCAGCTTCAAAAGAGGATCAACGTAGGGTTTCAAACTCGCAAATGCTTTCGGCCGCAAATGGATCTGGAATTCGAACTTGGGGAAAGCAAGCAATCTCGTTGTTTTTAGGCAATCGAAAATATACGCAATCATTCTACCTGGCTGATGTTCACCAACCCATATTAGGTGCAGATTTTTTGGTCTCTAACAATCTTGCTGTAGATTTGAAAGGACGTCGTTTGATTGACCTGGATCGTTCTCAAGTGTTGCCTACTAATTTCGCCAAGATTTCGTCTTTGGACATTTGCGGAATTAAAACTGGAGGTCCCCAATTTGCTCGCATTATTGATGGCTACCCCAGTTTGACTATTCCAAGTTTTCGTGATCCTTCAGAAATTTTACATGGGGTTCAGCATTATCTCTCCACGACTGGTCCTCCAGTGTTTGCTCGAGCACGACGTTTATCCCAGGAGAAATTTGCAGCTGCCAAAGCTGATTTCGATAAAATGGGAAAGTTGGGCATTGTTCGCCTCTCAGAATCGCCTTGGGTTTCGCCGCTTCACATGGTCAAGAAGGTTGATGGTTCGTGGCGACCATGTGGGGATTTTCGCCGACTTAACGCTGCTACAACCGACGATCGATATCCTATCCCTCACATTGCTGATTTCAACATGAACTTGTCAGGAAAAACTATATTTTCCAAGATTGATTTGGCGAGGGGTTATCATCAAATACCAATGGCCGAGGAAGACATCCCCAAAACCGCGGTGATCACGCCTTTTGGATTGTATGAGTTTTTACGCATGCCTTTTGGACTTAAAAACGCTGCTCAGACATTTCAACGTTTGATGGATCGTGTATTACATGGTTTGTCTTTCATCTTTGTATATTTGGACGACATCCTGGTTGCTAGCTCCTCGGAGGCCGAACATTTACAACATTTGAAGCAAGTTTTTCAAGCTCTCCAAAACGCCGGTTTGGTTGTTCAACTTTCCAAGTGTTTGTTTGGTGTCCGAGTTGACTTTTCTTGGGCACCATGTCTCGGCACGAGGAATATTGCCGACAGAAGACAAAGTGAGTGCAGTGAGGGATTTCCCTGTTCCTACAACAAAGAAGGCGCTCCAGACTTTCCTTGGCATGGTGAATTTTTATCACCGCTTCCTGCCAACTCTGGCCAACAGAATTCACCCTCTGCACGAGCTTTGTGGTGAAAAAGGGCAATCAATCGAATGGTCCAAAGAATGCCAGTCGGCATTTCAAGGTGCAAAAGATGCCCTGGCAGACGCTACGATGCTTCACCATCCCATTTCTAACTGTCCCCTTTCAATCTCAACAGACGCTTCCGATTATGCTGTGGGTGGGTCTCTTGATCAGTTTGAGGATGGACATTGACGACCTCTTGCATTTTTTAGCAAGAAGCTCACACCAGCCGAGAGGAAATACGCTGCTTTTGATCGGGAATTGTTGGCAATTTATCTGGGCATCAAACATTTCCGTCATTACGTCGAAGGCAGACAGTTCACCATTTTTACTGATCATAAACCTCTTATCGGTGCGATGACCAACTTAACGGATCGTTCTCCTCGTCAAACTCGACATCTCTCATTTATCTCGGAGTTCACTACCGACATTCAGCACCGAGCCGGTCTGAATAATGCAGTTGCAGATGCTCTCTCCCGCCCGCCTCAATTAAGTGCAATTCTCTGCCAAGACGTGGACTACATTCGATTAGCGGAAGAGCAAGCCTACTCTGAGGAAATTCATGCATATCGAACTGCCGTATGGTGTTAGAAAATATTGCTGTTGGTTCAGTGACATTGCTTTGCGACACGTCAACGGGACGCCCACGTCCAGTGCTACCCTCGACATGGACACGACGAATTTTTGATGCGATTCATGGTCTTTCTCACATGGGGGCTAGACCAACTTTGAGAGCAATTTCACAAAGATTTGTGTGGCATTCAATGAAAAAGGACGTTCGGGCCTGGTGTAAGTCTTGCCACCCTTGCCAAGTGTCCCAAGTTCATCGCCATGTCAGAGCACCGCTTCAACACCGTTCTCCACCCACTCGCCGGTTTGATTCACTTCATGTGGACATTGTTGGACCTTTGCCAGTCAGCGAGGGAATGCGGTACTTGTTCACAATTATTGACCGATTCACTCGTTGGCCTGAGGCCATTCCAATGCCGGACATGACCACGGAATCTTGTGCTCGAGCCTTGGTTCGAAATTGGATATGTCGTTTTTGGGTACCGGGAGATTTAACATCAGACCGTGGGACTCAATTCACGTCCGGAGTTTGGACGTCATTAAATTCGCTACTGGGGATTTCGGTTAACCATACCACTGCTTACCATCCGCAAGCAAATGGAATGGTTGAACGCCTCCACCGACCCTGAAAGCGGGCCTGATGTCTCGGTTGGATTCTCCGAAATGGATGGACGAGCTTCCTATTGTACTTCTGGGCATTCGCACAGCTTGGAGGGAAGATTCTGATTGCTCCCCATCCGACCTTGTTTATGGCGGCTCCCTACATTTACCCGGCGAATTTTTTGAATCCGATCGCAATTGCGTTATTCCTGAAGGTTTCCTAAGTGCCCTCAGGGAGTCAATGACGTCCCTTCGAGCTCCACCAGCAGAACATCACTCCAAATCACTTTGCTCTGTCCCGAAATCTTTAAGCCAATCCAAATTCGTGTGTGTCCGGCGTGGACCTGTGAAGGCATCCCTTCAGCCTCCATATTCAGGACCATACAAGGTACTGGATCGTAAGGAAAAGTGTTATGTGCTGGATAAAAATGGACGTCGTGATACTGTCTCATTGGATCGACTAAAACCTGCACACACTCTAACTTCTTCTGTTGGTGAGCCCTCGAACTCTTTTGATCCTCCGTTTCTGCCATCTACAAGCAAAGTCGTTCAAACAGATTTTTCTCCTGTGCCCAACTCCAAGAATTCCTACGCAGAGGTGCCAATTTCACCACATCCAACAAGCACCAATCGAAGTGGTTGGATTTCTCGTGCCCCAGAAAGACTTGGTTATGATGTTAATTTCGTGACTGGGGGGAGTCTGTGGCGTTGCCTTTTTGATCGTCACTCACTTATTTGCTCAATTTGATTAGCGACTAGCTGGACTTGATTTGCGTTCGTCGGGTCCTCAAAAGATCTCTCTGATTTGTAACGACATTCGTATTATGTATCGGGTTCGATTCACACGTTCAATAAATTCCTTACTCAAAACTTAGCCTCCTGCATTCATCAATGGTAGGACGCTAAACTCCTCTCCCCTTACTCAGCCCCTGGTAGAATGTAACCCGGTTAAAAGAAATAGCTATTCTCCAAGTCCTCAACTAAATATTTTGAGTCCTGACCGTTCCTTCCACAAACTAATTTTGTGTCATCAGCATATGAAGAAATACTGGCTTTTGTTCTAAACTTCTGGAGAGGAGCAATAAAGAGAATAAACAGGAGCGGACCTAAAATTGAACCTTGCGGAACACCTGACTTGACATCATACATGCCGCTAAAAGACCCTTCAACTTTAACTATATGCTTCCTTTCGCTCATAAAACTATCAATCCAAGTCAGGACCTTACCCTGGACCCCAAACTCTTTCAGTCGATCAAGCAAAAGACCATGATCTACCTTATCAAAGACCTTGGCAAAGTTAAGATTGACTACATCAACTGACTCGTGACTTTCGAGCCCTTCAATGATTTGCTCAATATGATCAACCAATTGGGTTACTGTATTAAAATGAGCTCGAAACCCATGCTGTCCAAAAGGAATTAAATCATGGACTTCCAAATAATCTGCAAGCATGGACTTCATAATCTTCTCAAAAACCTTTGTAACGCTGGAGGTCAGAGAAATGGGCCTATAATTACTAGGGAGTGACTTATCTCCGCCCTTAAAAATGGGAACGACATTAGCTACTTTTAGAGAAGAGGTAAAATTGCCCTGATCTAAGATGCAACGCATCAAGTAGGAAAAAACTGGGGCAAGAATCTGTGAACATTTTATCAGAAACTGATATGTCACACATCAGGTCCAGGAGAACTTGAGAGCTTTAAGCTCTTGATGGCCTCAAAAGCATCTTGATCTGTGACTACCAGATCCTCCAATCGATTATCCTGACTATCAATGCCAGTCTCATCAACAGCATTGCTACAGTCATGGCCTGATCTGACTACCCTTTTTGGAATTGAAAATACACTTGAGAACTGATCTCCAAGCATATTGGCCATAACCTCACTATCATTGACGGTTTTACCGTCGACCTCAAAAGGTCCTACAGGATGCTTCATTTTTCTCTTTGTATTTGCAAACGAGAAAAACGCCTTTGGATTAGGCTTAACCTCCTGGATCACTCTACTTTCCTTTTCCATGTGACCAGAATCAATGGAGGCCCTAATCTTAGCTTGAACCACGTTCAATTTATTTTGGAGGCTAGCTACAACTACTGGATTTGAAGTACGCCAAAGTCTATTCGAAAGCTGACAACTCCGTTTGAACAACTTCTTCCTAACCTTTGGAATTCTAGACAATGACCTACCTTTTGCCACTACTTCTGGAATACCACTGGACAAACAAACACGTCAAAAAGTGAAATAAGCTTATTTATACCTTCATCTATTGATGGTTCCTGCTTTAGAATGGAAATCAAGTCCATCTCGCCTAATCTTTCAACAATAATGGGCCAGTGTTCATCTTTGAACTTAAACTTGGCCACGCCCACCTTTTGAGCAGGTTTAACTCTAGAGCTCGCCGGCTTTTGAGGAATGGTCGGCCCTATCTCAAGAATGTGATGATCTGAAAGACTACATGAGGCAACATGGACATATTGGATCAGATCAGGGTCATTGGAAAAAACTGACTCCAGAACACTCTCTGCTCTGGTTGAAACACCAACGTGTTGAGAGAGATTATGCAAGATCGCAAACTCTTCCAATTTTTCGAAAGACGGCGATGCCGTTTTCGAAATGGGAATGTACCCATCCGGACTAACCTCCCACTCTACAATGCTTGCCGGAAAATTGAAGTCACCAACCACAAAGAGGCGAAAACAAACCTCTCGATGTAGCTCCTTTCGTGTAAATTCGATTGCCGAAAGAAATGAGGAAGAACTACAAGAAGGTGGCCGAACATTTTTTTACTATTGTAAGATCAAGAGCCTTGATGTGACAAATCAAAACCTCTACTCCATTCGACATTTGAACATGACTAAGAAGTAAGTCTTTCCTGACATATAGACATAGTTCCCCATGTGCGAAAATGGGATTGTCAGGCCGTTCTCTATAACAACGAACTAGCCTAAAATGAGCTATCGCTACTTCTTCATCTAAAACTCCTGGGCGAAGCCAAGTCTCTGTGATAGAAATGAAGGAGACCTCTCTATCAATGGCTATCTCCTCCACTACTATGATCTTTGTGCTGTCTTTTTTTGGAAATCAGACAATGCACGTTCAAATAAAGCCCCTTTATGGGCTTAAGGTCTTCTGATGGACCAAGTTTATCAGTTCTTGGACCCTCCTGTCTAACCTTAAAAAATCCTGCTTACTAACAAAATTTTGCTCTACAGGAAGGGATTGTTGAGGAGGGGAAGGGGCGACTACATTGGAGTAGGACCTAGATTGCCCATAGAAAAAAGTGGGAGGAGGAACCGGGTTATGGATGTTGGGGAGAAGGGTAGAAATAGGAATAGGTTTTGAGGTGAGGGAAGGGAAGGGAAGTGGGACAAGGAGTTGGGAGGAGGAGAAGGACGAGGAGGGGGGAGGCTGAAAGGATGAAATGTTCGGGGAATTGGTTGGGGATTGGAGGCTAACCTATATCCATAACTAGGAGATCCAGATTTTGTTGGTCTCGGTTTCCTCTGAGTGCCTCGTACATGGACCTGTTTACACTCCGCATAGAAACATGTCCCACTACTCATTGACCAACGACACATGTACGGGTGGAAGAAGGGGCACTCGACCTTTGAGCACCCTTTCTTGTTGTATTTCAGGAGCCCAAACTTCAACAATTTTTGACACCACTGTGGGTGCTGCAAAAGCGCTACAGCCTTTTCTATCAGGACTACAAGGCTGCCTTTTGTGGTCAGGACAAACTTCCTTACATGCTCGAGCTTCCTGAACAATTGTTGGTTGAGCTACTTCAACCAACTCGACCTCAGTTACCTCCGTTTCCGTGGAGTTGTCTACAATTGGGCTCGCTTTTGAGTCAACGAGCTTTCTGGTCTGACTAACCCAAGCAACCAGAGCCTCAACTATGAAAGCCTTCTTTACAACAGAGGGGTCCTTCCCTTCTAAGGCTAAATGCAGACATTTCTTAGCCTCATCGCTAACCTGACTCAAGATAGCCTCCATCATGTAAATGGAAGAACTAATAAGAAAAATGGAAAACTTACAACCTAGTCTAACAAAAGTAATGAGAGAAGTAGGGAGTGTGAAGAAAGATTAACAGGAAACAACAACTAGGTGAAGAAGCTGACCAGACTGACCTAGCCCAAGAGAGAGAGCCAACCAAACAATTTCACACCTAACTGTGAGAAGACTGGTCACCACCTAATGGAATAGTACCCTTTCTGGCCAACAGGAAAGAAGAAAAAACAAGAGTTTCGACTAACCTAGCTCAAGAGAGAGTGTCAGACAACCAATCTCACACCTAACTGAAAAGAGATAAGACAAAGGATAACATACAATGAAGAACAAATCCTCAAATATGGAAGAAAGATAATGGATGAGAGCGACAAAAGAATGATTAAGATCGCTAATCAAGGCAAATTAATTTGCAAGTAGAACTAAAAATGTAATTATGAAAAGGACATTAAAAACGACAAAATAGAACTTAGGAAATAAAGGAAAACTGAAAAAAGACACAAAAAGAAAAGATAGTAGGAAAAATAAAAATAAACTGAAAATAGATGAAAAATACGAAAAGAGTACGACCAAAAATGTTAAATTTAGAAATAAATTGTAGTAAGAGAAAGAAGAGAAAGGCTAATAAATATGTAAAAATGGCTTACCTTGGATCCAAACGACCACAACACAACACAGCACTTAGTCTAAACCGGCCCGTAATTCATGAGCAACGCAAAAGACGTGTGCTCACGACGACAGACAAGAAGAGACTGATGAAGGATTTCTCCCGACAGCTTCAATCCGACCCCCACCAGGATTCGAAACTACGCCGTCTGGGGAAGCACTTACACTCGGCACTTTTAAGAACGCGCTAGTACGCGTGGCCACTCTGGCTTCCTTAAAAAGGATTTCTCCCGACAGCTTCAATCCGACCCCCGACAGCTTCAATCCGACCCCCGCCAGCGTCAATCCGACCCCCGACAGCTTCAATCCGACCCCCGGCAGCTTCAATCCGACACCCGACAGCTTCAATCCGACCCCCGACAGCTTCAATCCGACCCCCGACGGCTTCAATCCGACCCCCGACAGCTTTAATCCGACCTCCGACAGCTTTAATCCGACCTCCGACAGCTTCAATCCGAAGGGAAGTCACCACGTCAAAAACTGGAAACACTAAAACCAGGTGGCGTCCTGGTGCCGACTTGAGGAACTGTCCACCTCTCTATTGTCACATACGAAAAAACTGCGCCATCTATTGAGGCAAATTGAAAATTGTATTGTTTAGATCAGTTACATGTCAAGTTTACCCCCCAAAACGGCCATTTGCATCAATTTCACGAGAAACAAAGTTGGAAAATCGGTGCACACAGACAAAAATACCAAAAAATGGCCTTGTCAAAAAAATATTTCTTAAATATCCGGCTTTTCCTAATATTTTGGGCTTTTCAAAAAAAAATATATATTGGATATTTTGAGTGAGGCATGGCGTAGTGCGTACTGCGTCGGGTTGTCGTGCGGAAGGCTGGGGTTCGATCCCGGCTGACTGCCACTCTCCAAACTCAACTCTTCAGAGTCAAAATTTAGCATTTGAACCGTCTTTCAATGCAAAAATCAAATCTACAAACTCAACTCTTCGGAGTCAAAATTTAGCATTTGAACCGTCTTTCAATGCAAAAATCAAATCTACAAACTCAACTCTTCGGAGTCAAAATTTAGCATTTGAACCGTCTTTCAATGCAAAAACTAGGCAAGCCCCGGTTCGATCCCGGGCTTGCCGAGTCCTAGTGGCCTGTGGTATTAAGTTACATGCAATAGTCACGGCCCTTGACGGCTTAAATGGGCGAACCTGGGGTCTTTCCCGAGGGTGAGGTAAAAATTAATGCTTGTTGGCTTGTCCAAGTGGAGCGGCAATATCCCCATATGGCGGACAGCCTCTATCAGATCACAGCTGTGAAGCTGCGTTCTGACTCCACCACAAACAAACAAACAAACATGTTCCAAGTCTGAAGTGTGACACGTTTGTAGCTCAAATGCGATGTGACTCACATAAGTGCCCTTAAAATGCGACAAAACAGGTGTCGTGTAATTGCAGCAATAATAGGCCATAGACATAACATAGGCACCGCACTTTGGACTTACCACTTGATCCAGGGTTGTCAACTGGCGATTTCTATCGCCAGATTTCACGAATCTGGCGATTTTGAAACGTGTATGGCGATATCAGCTGATCTGGCGATATCAGCTGATCTGGCGATAAATCTGGCGATTTTAGTATTTCTGGCGATAAATTTGGCGAAATGAGCAAATTTGGCGAAAAATTAGGCGAAATCGGGGAAACTTGGCGAAAATGTTTTTGCTAAATCGTCCATATTTGGCGGTAACTCAAGCAAATTTTGATTCTTTCTTTATGATTTTGACTCTCATTCTGACTAAAAACCAAGGAGTAAATATTTTAGATGACAATTACAAAAGGGGGGAGCTTTGACCAAAGTATTGTTTCTTGATTTGATTGTGATTTTATCAAGAACAAGAAAATTTTCAAAAAAATAATAATAATAAAAAGAGACGTGTGTTATGATATTTTAAGCCCACGATTCAAATTTGAATATCCCGCCCCCACTTCTTGAATTTCTGGCAACCCTGCTTTGTATTGGTTTATGCAAGGACATGGACAAATGTCGCAGCTTTTTGTACTTATGACTATCCTTGGTCACAGCTACTAAGGCACGCTGCCAATTCAGCCCATTGACTTCTATTAACACTAGACCGAGTGTAAGCCTAAAAATGTGTCTCCGGTCGCCAACTGTTGAGCGGACAAAAGTGCGGGAACATTTGAAATGAGTGACCAGGCAAATGACAATTATGAAATTGATGAATCAAAGATGGAATTGAATAATGGTTTTGGGTAATTTTTTGCTATTGCTAGTGGTCACTTTCTCGGAAGAACCGAAGACGTCACTAGGTGACCATGCCTTGGATTTGAATACTTCAACGTGGAACTTTTTTGCCAATACTTTATATAAGTCATTGGTAGGAAGAAAATAAATTTTCAGCTTTTGCGTTATCTAGGGTTAATTCAATGCATATATGGACAAAAACTAACTTGTGGCTTCAAGAACGAGTTAAAAGAAGTTGGTCTTGATTCACATGTTTGGTCGCACTAACTGTCCACTCAGCAGTTGTGATGGCGACATTTTCCTCATAAATTCAACGCATTCCGCCCCGCTTGCCAAATCAGCCAGACTAAAGCTTGCACGCTATCTAGTGATTATAATTGATCTAAGGTTGTGTTGGAAACAGTTGGAAAGCAGATGAGCAACTTCCTCCTTTTCTTGAGCGTGATCAAACTTGAACTCGAAGATCGAAAAAAGTGCTTTTGATTAAGGGGAGAAGAAATACAAATATCCTTCGAAATATGTTTAAAGCAAGTTTTCAGTGGCAGTTTTAGTTATTGCCAAGTTTTAAAGTTGAAATTTGACCAACAAGATCCAGACAATGAATACCATTTCTTATTTGAGCATATTTTAAGCCCACTTGATATGATACTTGGGTGACCAAGACTAGTCAACAAAGCTTCGACCTCAATCCATTATTTTTCGAAATCCTTGGTTTATGGTAGTAAAAACGTTTGGTGTGGTCATCCACAATTTTTCACAATCAATATAGATTCACTACAAAATATCAACCTTTCCGGTGTTTGTTTTGAGCTAATGTCGACCCGCCGACCAGCTAATTGCGTCTAGCTAAGGTTTGGAGGGGATTGTGGATATCACATATAGATAACCTCGGATAGGTCGTCACAACGTGGATGCCGCTTTACTCCGAGCCGAGGCTAGTGGGCGTCTTCCACCAGCTCGTGAATCCGGGTCGGGTCATT
The DNA here is from genome assembly GCA_010645155.1 of Tigriopus japonicus. Classification (NCBI taxonomy): domain Eukaryota; kingdom Metazoa; phylum Arthropoda; class Copepoda; order Harpacticoida; family Harpacticidae; genus Tigriopus; species Tigriopus japonicus. The sequence continues at coordinate 490,840 of JAAGOF010000257.1, forward strand.
CTCTTCCAAGAGTCGATGTAAAGAAGCCTCCATTACTTCAGGACGACACTGATCATAAGACGTTTGTCGCAACCTTGATGTCTGTGAAGCTATCGGAGGAATACGGTCGGAGGAATACGGAGGAGGTCGATTCTACATCTATGGTTAGCTAGGTTATCTATTCACCCAACCTATCTATGCCTTACGATCAATAAAAGCTACCTCTTCCGGCGAGTCAGTCGAGTAGAGACTACCAAACCACAAACACGTTGTAAGTTCATTCCTATTTCAATAGGTTAGAATACTTAGACATTTATTATCCAAAGGTACTATCATCCATAAGCTAGATTAGGTACAAGTCAGCACAGCGAGAGGAGACTCTTAGCATTTGGAAATCCACTTTGAACCACTTTCTTGATAGGTTGGACATTTGTCAGCATGAACTTTGAGGTCTTAGAGCAATGGATCAATGGGTTCTATAGACGTAGCATACCGGATCATGGCAGGCGTGCATGCATGCGTGATCGATCCATCGAAATTAATTTCATCATCGGCTACATCACGTCCATCTGGCCGACTCTCGGGATGACGAGACAAGGCATCAGCGGCCTCGTTCTGCTTTCCCGCCATCCACTTCACAGTGAAATTGTAGCCCAATTATTTCGTGCGGATTCTTTGAAGTCGTGGGTTTTCAATTTCATCAAGTCTGTGGCTGTTGCAGATTGCCACTAACGGATTGTGATCCGTTATGACGAAAAAATGATCCAACCCCAGCAAGAAAATCCGGCACTTCTCAACACCGAATTGAATTCCCAGGAGCTCCAGCTCTATAACAGCATAACGGGCTTCTGCTTATTTTAATATCCTGGATCCTCCCTGGACGGTACGCCAAATGCCATCCTGGTCTTCTTGTTGCAAAAGAAACCGAGACCGGTGCGAGATGCGTCTGTGATTAATCTGGTTGGTTTGCTCACATGATAAAACGACAAACGCACAGTTTCGGCCAACTTAAGTTTCGCAGTATTAAATGCTTCATCATGGGCTTTGTCCCAATGCCACGCGTTTTGAGTTTGAAGAAGACCTCTTAAAGGCTCGAGGGCTTGACACACATCTTTGTTGAACGCACTAACTTGATTGGCAAGGCCAAAAAATGATCTCACGTCCGATATGCCGGATGGAGTCGGGAATTTGGTCAAGGCTTCAGTAATCTCGGAGGAGATAGAATAGCCTTTGGATGAGATTGAAAACCCCGCAAATTTGACTTCAGGCTTCCCCAATTGGACTTTGGGTAAGCTTAACGAGATTCTGTGAATTCTGCATCGATTTAAGAAGGCATCCAGATCTCGAGAATGATCACTCTCGTTCTTCGAAAATAACGTGATGTCGTCCACAATTTTTCGAACAAAATCCAGACCTTCAAATGCCTCGGACATGCGACGATTGTAGTGTTCAGAAATCGAGTTTAGGCCGTAGGGGGCACGAAGAAACTTGAAACGGCCAAACGGGGTGATGAAGGTAGTCAAATCTTGACTCTCCTCGTCCAATTCACATTGGTGATATCCCTTTAGTGCATCAAACACTGAAAACACTAATGAACCGTCTGGAATGTCCGCCACCGCCTCGAGGGGCGTGTTGCTCCAATACAGCTCGCGTTTGACCCACATGTTCAACTTGGTGAAGTCGACGCACATCCTGATGTCGTTGGTTCCTCGTTTAGGCACGACAACAATGGGTTGGCACCAATCTGTTGGCTTCGTTTGAGGTGCAATCAAACCATTTTCCGAATAGAGCTCCAGTTCAGCCTTGAGTTCAGGAAGGAGTGGAAGGGCCACAGTCCTAGGGTGAATAACGGCAAACGGTACTGCTCCAGGTTTAAGATGAATCGCATACTTCTCACCTTTCATTGCTTTGACTTTCCCCTCAAAGACTTCCGAATATTTGTCCAATATGTGTCCAAACGTCTTCAGACTCAAGGCTGATACTTGGTGCTCCTGAAGCTCTGATGAGACGGATGGTTCGATAGGCAACTTTGGTTCAATATGAGGTTCCACCGCGGCCAACTTGTTGGTAAGAACTTTTGATCCCTTTGACGAGATCGGAATATCCACACTCTCGGCTTGCTGGCTTTGGTCACCAATCGATGTAGTCATCGAGCACAGACTTTTCCCAGATAAGGGAAAATTGGGGGATAACAGTCCCAACTCCTTTGATGCAAACCATGACAAATTGAAGTGCTTAACATCTCGGAAAATGAAAACCATCACTTCGACTCTCTCCAATTCGTTAAATTGGACGGTGACTGGAATACATCCTATGGCCTTAATCATCTGACCGTTGAAGACCTCGGCCTTCAAATCTGATTCAATCAGATTGTGATCATCTTCCCCCAAAGCACTTAAGAAGTTTAAACCTGCCCCAGAGAATTCGGCTCCTGTATCTGGCAATGCTTGAATCATGGCTTGTCCTTTCGTTTTTGATCCGATAGGTCAAACTTCTTGATCAACCCCTTCGTAGGTGTGCTGAATTCGGAGAGCATCAGATTCACTTTCATCTGTGGTGATGCCGATTCCAATCCAGTGACTCGGAGATATCGCTCCCAATCGTCCTCCCATACTTCATATTCAAATATCGTAGAAGTCTCGACATCAAATGAAGGAATGCCTTTCGGCAAGGAATACGAGCTAGCGGGTCTTGCAGTCGCCATTTCAGATTCTGGCGGTGAAGAAAACCGGTTATCTACGAAATCGTCCTTCTCTTCCGTTTTCCCCTCAAAAACTGACGGATCAATCGTGATGAAATTCGTCGAGCAAAGAACGAGAGAACGTCCAAAATTATGACGAAACCATGTTCTACTTTCCGACGAAGGTCGACTGGGATTGGGTTCCGAATGAGGTCCTCGTGCTTCGCAGTTTAGATGCCGACCGCGCCATGTTAGGTTGTGTTCGGAGGTTCTCAGTAAACTACATACCGTAGAAGCTAAGGAACACTCATGGAATGGTTCCATCAAAGTAACTAAGAGCGACGAATAAACGAGAGGAGATCTTGTTTGTTGTTTGTTTGTTTGTTAGGAGCCAGTTAGCAGATTAAGACCGCTATCCGATAAAGGGTGTCCCAATTAAGAGATATTCCCGCTCCTTTCAGTCATTTTTTACTGTTGCCCCCGAAAGTCAAGCAACTCCCATATGATGGATCCCTTGAGGAATCCGAGGAGATCCCCCGAGAGAGGAGATCTTGTTCTTTGGCGTAAAACTTGGAATCTATATTCGTCGAGCATTAGGAAAATTAAAATGGTATTGAGGAACAACTCTGAGCATAAACATGGTAATTGGTATCAACGAGTGCAACCATAGTACATCATCTAACAGTTTGTTCTATTTATTAACTTTTTAGCGGTCTCATGTTTGTTTTCAGTAACGTTGTGTGGGAGTGACCATTCTCTCCATTCAAAAAAGTACTATATGTTTACTTAATTTTTGGCTCTGAGCATTACAATTAAGTAATTTGCAGAAGTTTACTTTATTGGTGAGCAACAACTTTTTTCATATATTGAGAATTATTCTTAAAATAAGAGACATAACATTCTCCATGCAGCATTTTTACAGTAAGTGGTAAAGACAATTGAATCAAGATATAGTGTTCAATTCAGCTTTTACTGTATTGAAAAACAACTAGAAATGATTTCTTACAATTGCGAAAATCCTAACTAGTCAAAAGGAAAGAAGAACTAGAAAATCAAATATGCTCATATATATAAATCGCCCAGCTTGAAGTATGCTACTGAACTTCTGGAGTCTGTTCAGAGAAGGATGACGAGACTGGCTGAGGAGTCCAGGGGTTTGAGTTACCCTGATCGGCTCTACTTGTGGATCTCCCCTCCCTCGAACGTCGGAGGATCGATCATGACCTTCTAAATTTCTTTGAGATTTCAAAGGGGGACATGTCCATCAGGAACCTCTATTCTACCGAAGATCTGCCTGTTCAGGCCGTCTCAAGCAAGAATACTAGGGGTGCTTTGGAGCAAAAACTTCGTAAACCATTTACCAAGTCTCATACTCGCCAAAATTCGTTCTTCGTACGTACTGTGGATCCTTGGAATGCACTTCCGACGTCTATTCGTCATCAGGACACCATCTGGTCCTTTAAGAGCTTGGTTGGTACCGGAAGAAGACTTCCCACTGCAGACTGATCACAAAATTTTAAATGCCTTGTCTGTTTTTTTTTGTGCGTGTACTTTTTGCCTTTATTTTCTTTCTTTCTTCTTCTTTACAGTGTTATCTCCCCTATTCTTTTTCATTGCCAATCATCTTACATTGCACGACTTATGGTTCTTTTTTTGTCCATATCAATCATTCTCTTGTCTATACTCTAGTGTACACCTTGTGTTTCCGAGTGGCTTTTTACAAAATACAAAAAACAAATACAAAATACAAATGAATTGTGAGACGCAGATAACGATAGATATTTCTTGACCGGAACAAAACTTTGAGTCACCCTTCTGGTGTAGACTCATAGAGGTCTAAAATATGTCTTGCGCACTTCCATTTGTACTATGATCTTCCACTTATTTGGGCAAGTATTTCACGATTTTTTTCGGAAATATTTGCCTTTTCACGCAACTTGTGGCCAGTTCCAGCAATAAGCAAGACAGACAAAATGACGAGAATCGCCTTTCTGTACTCCTCTAAGTGTAGACTATGCTGGACATAGAGCTATTAATAGAAGGACGATCGAACCCATAGAGCCAGAAGACAAAATAGGAGTTTCCCAACATGCAAATGGGTTTCAAAATAATATGAAATGATATCTTGGTAAAGTGAAAGGATGTCATCTTCTTTCTATGAGAGCCGAGCTGAGATCTATTTTTATAACGCTTCTGGGACAGTGGCTGTCTTCCAGTTCGGTTTTGGACTCGGAAGTTCGGGGTGGTTCGGTTCGGTTTTAACTCGGTTTGGTCAACTCGAAACTCAAAAACTTGCTCGAAATCCATCAGTAACGATCATGCGTTTACTTCAGAGTGTACTTGCCTGGTTTTCTCCATCGATTTGGCTTTTCTCGAATGTGACGGTCCGTTTCGATCTTGAATTTCCCAAACGTCTATGATCGTTCGCTCTCCCGCTTAGTGATGTGAAATCTGGGCTTGGGCAAGTTTTTTCACGGGAGGTTGCAAGGTAGGGTCTCGCCTAAGTGTGATTTTGTGCTTTGCTAACCAACTCAAGCAAACACAAATTTGAGGTAAATTTGCAACCCTGATCCAAAGTTACAAAAGTCAGGGGCGCGTTTCTGTGCTTCTTAATGAAAAACCGGTTTATAAAGATAAGTAGGCAGAAGGGAATACCATTTCACTGAAGGTAAATTGGCGACCCCGGTGTACGATGTCACGAAAAAAAGCTTGCCCAAGCGCCCAAGTCACATCACTACAGTCCCGCTTTCAAAGCCATCACCTCCTGATTTCAGCTACCCCACATTTCTCCTTTTGTCTCTTCCTCACCCGGGGCGTGCAATTTTTGACAGCGAATTCGAAGAAACAATGAAAGGAAGTTCTCTTGATCGGCGTTGAAGTGTTTGATTGGGAATGCTTCAACGACGCCGGTGAACTTCCCTCTTGGCATGCTTCCTGTCATGCTTCTCGTCGATCAAACCGCATGTTAAGGTCAAATAGTGAGAAGGTTTACTTGAAGTTGACTTGAAGTCAATACTACTAGCACACCATGGCGCACGCCCAACATACCAGCTAATCTCTCGATCATAGTCAACCTCGAAGTGCTGAAAGTCAGCAGATATTATTTTTTGGGGGCGGACGACCGAATTTTTTATTACCGTTACAAGGAATGGGATTCCCCGTAACGAATGCATGCCGTACTTCTGCCAACCGGCAAAAATGTTCTCAGAAAGTGGAAAAACTTCATGTGGAAATTGTAGACCTTCTCCAAATCAACTAAACTTTTGGAGTTCTGACCATTCCTTCCACGAACTAATTTTGGATCATCAGCATCTGATGAAAAACTGGCTTTTGTACCAAACTTCTTAAGAGGAGCAATAAAAATGATGAAAAAGAGCAGAGTTAAAATGGAACCTTGCAGAATGTTTCTCAATAACCCTTTAGCTTTACCTTTTGCTTTCTTTCACTAATGAAACTTTCAATCCAACTCAGGACCGTACCCTGGGTCCCACTCTTTGAGTTGATTGAGCAAGACCATGAACCATGCATCCTATCAAAGGCCTTAGCAAAGTCAAGATAAACTATATCAACTGGTTCATGACTCCAACCTACCAATGAAGTGCTCTAAATTGCAGTGATGGCATATGAATAAAAGCCACTTTCTGCCACCTGGCAGAAATTGGTGGCAGAAAATGGCTTTTATTCATGCGAAAAAAGTGGCAGAAAATGGCAGAAATTAATTTTTCAGGAAACTCATATAAATCAATATATTTTATACTTAAAGGGACAAAATTTGGTACTTTTGATGTCTAACTATGACCTTACCATCCCTACAAAAGCTCATTGTATCGAAGAAGGAAAATACGTTTATGAAATCGATCTCCTCGATTCGTTTTTGAATTTCCCTCGAAGCCAGGGTGGCCAACGAGCACTCTTGTTTTGTCTAAAATATACCCCGATAGTCAAACCTTAAATGTGATTTAGTTCTAATGTGCTCGGTCATTATTTGAACACTACCGTTTAGAATTGTAGGTTTTTAAAATGTTAAAATATCTTAAATGAAAATAATTTCAAAATTAAAATAGTAAGGCCTAAATCTGTTTTTCAAATCCAATTACAACACAGTCTGACAAAATTCATTTGAAGTAAAAAAATACTTGTTATTTTCAAGTCAAGTTTGTTTACTCAAATATAAAATGAAGCTAAACACTGACTTTCTTACCTTTTACAATTCCAATATGTTTGATGTATAAATTATGACTTAACATTAAGTTTTATCAAAGTCTGATGTTTGATGCTTGCTTGCTATGAACTGAATTAATTTAAAAGAATTACTATAAACCAAATTTAAAGAAAAATTGAGATATAATCCCAAACAAGTCATTATTGTTTTCTTTAAAAAAATGATATTGGGGTTTTACAAAAAAAAATCAACAAATACTTCCTAGGGCACAATTCACTTTTTAATTCGTTTAATTAATTTCGCTATCAATTAATAAACCATATGATAATAGCAAGTATTCTAGAAGGGGTGAGGTATGGCGTAGTGCGTACTACGTCGGATTGTCGTGCGGATAGGTGGGGTTCGATCCCGGCTGACTGCCACCCTCAAAACTCAACTCTTCGGAGTCAAAATTTAGCATTTGAACGGTCTTTCAAATGGAACACACAACTTTCCAAACTCAACTGTTCGGAGTCAAAATTTAGCATTGAACTGTCTTAGTGCCAAAATAAAAACTAGGCAATCCCCGGTTCGATCCCGGGCTTGCCGAGTCCTAGTGACCTGTGGTATTAAGTTACATGCAGAAGTCACGGCCTTTGACGGCTTAAATGGGCGAACCTGGGGTCATTCCCGAGGGTGAGGTAAAAATTAATGCTTGCTTGTTAGCTTGTCCAAGTGGAGCGGCAATATCCCCGTATGGCGGACAGCCTCTTTCAGATCGCAACTGCGAAGCTGCGTTCTGACTCCTCAACAAACAAACAAGCATTCTAGAAAATAGGGATATTCTTATTCTGAAATCCCTTTTCAACACTATCTAATATTTTAGTGACTTTGAACTCCAAAAATTTTTTTTTTATCAAATATCATTATTATATCAACAATTTGAAATATGAAAGAAGTATATCATAGACGCTTTTCATTATTTCACATAAACTATCGTCATAATTTCAATAGAAGTTCTTATTTCACCCTGAATTATTATCACTATATGGCACATCAAAGGAATAACGGATTTTTTTTCGCCTTGATTTTTTTTCAGTCGTTAAGTCGTTTTTTAAAGACGTGTTTTCAAATACAATGTGTTTTTCTAGTTATTTGAGCATCAGCTCAAATGCCGTGACTTCTAATGGCATATTCCGATATCAGGGTATCAAAAGGAAAATATTTTGTGAAAGTGTACATTTATTATTAGCTCAGATAACTATATCAAATCACTTCAAACCACTAAAACGAACAATTATTCCAAAACCATATTAATAGATATTCAAAGGGTCCTTAGTTATGAATTGATATAAAATTGTATCAATAACTCTTTAGCAGATATTTGACAATCATTAATCTTAACTTTTAAATTGAACCAAAAAACACCCGAAATGCTCCAGTGGTGTGCTAAAGAAATTGCCAAGGCATAATATAAGGCATATTTTCGGCATCACAAAGATAAATTAACTTATCAATTTCTGCGTTGTCCAAATTTTGTGTTAAACGAAAAAAAAGTATATAATATCTTTCAAAACTAACTTAAAATGCATGTCTTTGGATATTTTTTTCTATATTTTTTTGAACAATTATTGCCAAATATAACTTTAAGATTTCGCAAAAAATTTTAGTCAATAACTTTTGTTTCAAATTTTGCAAGTTATGACAGGAAAATGTTCGTTGTTCTCCTAAATATTTTTACAAATTAACACAGATCTTCCGTAAATTTTAATATCATGTAACACTATCAAATAGTAAAATATTTACGAAAAAAAAATTAAAAAATGTGCAATTTAAGTTAGTTTTAAGTTATAATAAATGTTATCATTGAATACAGAAAATAATAGAGAAATGAAAATCTTTCTCTTAGTTTTGTAATGATGAAAATGTGTTTTATATTTCTTGGCAATTACTTTGACACATAAACAGAGCATTCCGTGGCATAATTTGATAAAATTTGAAGGTTTAAAAAAGTGGTAGTGGTGTATTCATGTAATTTTGCTTCAATTCATAACTAAGGACATTTCAATATCCATTACTATGGTTTTGGAATATTTATTCGTTTTAGCGGTTTTAAGTGATTTATTATAGTTATTTGAGATGATAAAAAATGTACATCTTCACAAAATATTTTCCTTATGATACTCTGATATCGGAAAACGCCATTAGAAGTCTTGGCACTTGAGCAAACACTTTTTTAGAACATAGGTAACCACCCTGTTCTCTTAGGTATTAATTATACTCATAAGTATTTGACTACTTAAATTATATTTGACTCTTTAAATGTCATTCTACAAACGAGAATTGTAGTTGAATATCAGTCTATGCGCAATTTTGTCCACTAGCGGCCATTTTCTACCACTTTCTGCCATTTTCTGCCATTTTTCTGCCACCAAGTGGCAGAAAATGGCAGAAATTCAGTAAAAGCCAAAATTTGCCATCCTTGCTAAATTGTCAATCAATTCAAGCCTCCGGATAGTGCCTAAGATTTAAGTGATTTGAACCTGCTCTGGAAACCCATGGTCAAACATTTGGTAAGGGCAAATTATTTCTTTATCCGTGTTACTGATCACTGGAACAAATTAACCTTGAGTTGTCAATCATCCAGGACATTGGTGGAGTTCAAGTCTCACTTACCAAGTTGGTGAATGGCCTCGCTTTTATTCATATTTTGTTCATACTTACATTTCTTTTACCAAAAAATATTTTTATTTTATTATTTTCTCTTATACTTCTATATTCTATACTCTATATACATGTCTTGAGTGGATTGCAATAATAGTAATTGGGTGATTGTGCTAAAATGTGCTCTAAATCTGTGCTGACCTGGGGGATCATAGACTTATCAACCTCATCATTTTTATCATAGACTTCCAAATAATTCACAAGTATAGACTTTTTTGCAAACTGGAGGTCAGATAGAAAGGCCCATAAATACTTGGGAGCATCTTATCTCAGCCCTTGAAAATTGAAACAGGATGAGTTAACTTTAATGTGAGAAATCTGCCCTGATTCAGGATGCAAACAACACATCAAGTAGGAGAAAAACGGACAAGAATCTAGCAAGTGCCAGAAAATGGCAGAAATTACTCAAAACCAACATTTGCCATCCCTGCCTCTTAAAAGCTGTGCTCCCAAGTCAAAGACGGAAGTGAACATGTCAAAAAAAGTCTGATGTCGAGTACCCACAAACTATTGACCATTTTTTGTTAATGCCTGGATAGTGTTCAGGTAAATTTGATCTACCAATGAGTTACTGTTGGCAGATCTGTGAAACCCATGAATTGAACCCATGGGTTGATCGGGAATAGTATTCAAAAATTGCCCCATCCTGCCTTAAATGCTGTCAGAGGATCAGTTCCCACATATTCCCGGTGAAGACTAATGGGCAACTAATTCATTAAACAATGAAGAAGCCCGATTAAGAAGAGAGGAGGACTTCACTGTTCGAACTAGCCTAGATTCCTTGGGATTTGGAGGTGCTGTCAGAGCATAAGTAAAACCTCTACGATTGAAATAAAAATCTTCTCAAATTGATGGATAAATTTGAAATTTAAAAACATTGCAGATGCCATTTGTCATCTGGTATTTCAAGTTAATCCAGCCAATAAATAAATACGATATCTCGTTATGTCATCTCAAATGAGAATTTAAAACCTAGTGTTGAATAAATCGTACAAAATTCCACTTCTCTCTGATCCTTTGCACATCTAGATCGAGCTCTTGATCATTTCGTTGACCCTGAACTAATTTTCTTGCAGGAAATGTTTGCTGTTCAGCTTATCCTATTGAACAATTGGATACAATCAACTCGGAGACAGGAAATCTTAATATGCGATCCGCCTTGAATTTGATCGTTTTCGGGGTGAGTTTTAAAGATCAATTGAAATTAGAAGAAAAAAGTTTCTTTTAATGCAAGAAATCGCTTTTTTGCGAAAAAGAGGACGTGATTCCAAACGGAGGAATCAGTGGTGGATTCTTGAGGATAAATTTTTAGTGAAGGGCAAAGACTCGGGTGCAACGGATTTTGTAGTGTCATGCTTTCGTTTCACATTTCTCGATATGCAAACTCCAGTATCTCTGAAAAAGTCCTGGATCTTCTTTCATCCGCCCGCGATAGTGACGTCTCTAGCTCGCGATAAGATTTTTGAAGAGATCACTAAAACCTCCCCTGCATCTCTTTTTCGACAAGAAATTTTAAGTTTGATCTGGTAGAGACAGCGGTGTTAGCCGATTTTTGGGGGAAATTATCCCAGAAAAGTAGAGAATTAAGCCAGAAATACTTCAATCCGTCTAAAATAGTTCAAGGTTCTGTTGTGATTACAGGGGGAGTTGCTCGTTTTGACTGAGAATAAGCAAAATGCACTTCTCAGAGGGAGCCACTAGAAATGCTAGTTAAAAAACAAAAATAAGTCACTTCGAAAGGAATCCTGTTTTTCCAATACTTCAATTCGTCTAGTTCAAGGTTCTGCTGTGATTACAAGGGGAGTTGCTTGCTTCAGTTGAGGGCAAAATGCACTTCTCAGAGGGAGCCACCTGAAATGCTAGTTTAATAACAAAAATAAGTCACTTCGACAGGAATCCCTGTTTTCCAATCCGCGTGCGTTCGAGCAAGCGTTCTTTGATGGATATTTTCGAAAAAAAGTCAAAAGAGGAAAAAATTTATTTCAAGAAAGTAGCAAGCATGAACAATTTCTATGTCGTTCCAGCTTATCCAAAAAGTTTGCAACACTGATTTGAATACGTTTGCTTCATTTCATTCAACACTAATTAAATAAGTAAAATCTATTTGATGGAGGCAAAGCCGCCACACTCTCAAGTGATCAAAATGACACCTTGCGGGGTAAATATGTCATTATTTAAAGCTGAATGACTAATTGCCCCCAAATATTCCCAAAGGCGCAAAATTGAGGCAAATTAACCCAAATTTTTCGCCTTAGACACAAAATAATCAAACAAATACATTGAAAAGGCTTTATCTATCGACCACAACTAGAGCGGCCAATGATATGTAATCAGCTATATGAGTGTATGATGTGAGGTATGAAAAAGTATGTAACTGTAGCGATTACTTCGATATTATCGGATTACGCCGGAAGGAACAATGCGGTTAGTTTGGTGTCATATATTCTTGTGTCTCGAGGTTGAGTTACTGCTGTCAGGGTGCTACAATATTCCCCCCCCCCCTTTTGAGGAACAAAAAAAATCAACGTGATATTAATTCAGACAGACGAAAGGATCGTCAAGCACATCGTCATCGGGAAAGTCAAACTGGTCGATGTCCATATTTGAATAATGGGCAGCTAGCAATAATTTGAAACCAGAGTTATCCTCCACATCCGAATGATTCTTGGATCTTGTAAGGGCAGGCATGTCCGCAAAGCGTTTCGGAGGCCGAAGAAGACGGCCAAATCGGGAATATCCCGCCGGTGGAGGAGATTCTGAGAGAAGAGCGCTTGTGATGTACGCGGGTTTTAGGCGCTCAGCAGAGACTGTATCTGGACCATCGGGCTTTAATAAAGTAAACACTTTATCGTCACGACTCAGTACTTTAAATGGGCCCCGATATGGTCGTGAAAGTGGGGATTTCACTGCATCCACTCTTTCAAACACATGTGAGCAGACAGACAAGTCACGTAATGGGTTATGAACGCCTCCATGTCGGTGCCATGACGGTTTGGTGTATGACATTCGAGTCATTTTGTCTCGTAATTGGAGCAAATAATCATGGGGCGAATTAGGTTCCACGGAGTCAAACAAACCCGCCGGAAGCCGTGCCTGTTCCCCAAACACCATCTCATAGGCAGAACACTCTAGATCTTCCTTAACGCTTGAACGAATCCCAAGCATGATCAAGGGAAGATTGTCAAACCAATCATCAGCCGCACAACGCGCCATTAGAGATGCTTTAATTTGACGGTGTAGTCGCTCGACGATCCCATTGGACTGAGGATGATAGGCCGTTGTGTTGGAATGGTAAGTGCCGAGGAGACACATTAGCTCCGCCCACAGATTAGAGGTGAATTGGCGTCCCCGGTCCGATACGACTGACACCGGAACGCCAAACCGTTGTACCCACCCGTGAAGGAAGGTGGAAGCACATGTAGCCACATCGATATTCGTCATGGGAAAGGCCTCAGACCATCTAGAAAATCGGTCCACAACTGTAAGTAGGTACCGATGACCATAACTCACGGGTAGTGGGCCTACAATATCAATGTGTAGCTCAGCAAACTTGGCAGATGGTCGACTTTGGAAGTGCTGAAAAGCAACCCGATTGTGGCGCGTGACTTTGGATGCTTGGCAGTCACCACAAGTTTTGACCCAAGAGGCAATATCCTTGGCCATTGTGGGCCAAACATACCGGTGGGAGATCAATTTCTTTGTCGCTTTGATTCCTGGATGATTAAGTGAATGAAGGGCCTCGAAAACTTTCCGTTCCATGCCTACAAGAACTACAGGCCGATCTTGGCCATAGCGTGTGTCAACGACCAAGAGATTTCCGTCACAATTGATACTTTTCCAATGTTGAGTCCATGGATGAAGGGAGTCTTGGCACATGTGCGCAAGTTGTTGGGCCACAGCAATTTCTCGATTAAGGTCCGAAGGTAAGACAAGCGCAATTGGGCTCCGCGAAAGAGCGTCCGCGACAACATTGTCAGGCCCATGAATATGCCTGATATCAGATGTGAATTGGCTGATAAAATGTAACATCCGACTCACTCTGTCAGTCTCGGTCAAGTGTGAAGATGACCCTCGGTCAGCTGCGGCAACAAGAGGTTTGTGGTCAGTTAAAATGTGAAAGTTATCACCACTAATACCTTCCACGATGTGACGAAACTTCTGTAGTGATAACTTGATGGCCAATAATTCTCTCTCATAGGTAGAGTACTTGCGTTCAGTCGAATTGAGACGGCGGCTGTGAAAAGCAATTGGACGCCATTGATTGTGCGAGAATTGTTCCATTACAGAACCCACCGCAGTATCTGATGCGTCAGTCACAAGGCGTGTTGGCAACACAGGATCCGGAAAGGCAAGAGCTGTCTGTTTAGCGAGCTCCTGACATAGAAGATTGAAGGATTGTTGCGCTTCAGGAGACCAAGTAAGAGGGGTGTTTGCGTTGTTGCCTGTTTTTGAAGCACCAGGCTTGTTGCGCCTCAAATGTTGATCTAAGAGCTTGTAGAGGGGTTCCGCTTTGCTTGCAAATGACGCTACAAATCGATGGTAAAAGTTAATTAATCCAAGGAATTCTTGTAGTTTGCGCACAGTTCGTGGGGCGGGAAAGTTTTGAATTGCCTCGATGCGGTCCAACAGTGGGGCAATGCCGGTAGCCGAGATATTGCACCCCAGGAACGATAGACTAGATTGTCCAAACACACATTTTGAGGGATTAATTATCAGTCCAAAATCCACCAATCTCTGGAAGAGGGACTCCAGGTGTTGCATATGCTCATTGAACGAGGACGAGGCGACGAGTATATCATCAACATAGCAATAGATGCCATGTAGGCCATCCAAAACCGTGTCCATAAACCTTTGGAACACTTGGGCGGCATTTCGAAGACCGAAAGGCATGCGAAGCCACTCAAACAGGCCAAACGGTGTTGCCGTGGCTGTTAAATGAATGCTGTCTTCATCAACTGGGATCTGATGAAATGCTCGAACCAGATCAACTTTGCTAAAGATGTTGCACCCCCGAAGGTTGAGGCAAAAGTCCTCAATGTGGGGAAGGTTGTACGAATCAGGCACGGTTAATCGGTTGAGGGTGCGAAAATCTCCAACAGGTCGCAAAGAACCATCAGGCTTCTTAACCACGTGCAGAGCGGAAGCATACGAGCTTTTAGATCTGCGCACGATTTTAAGACGCATGAGGCGTGCCCAGACGTCTTTAGTGGTATCCAGGGTAGAACCAAAGAAGCGGCGAGGTGAAACCTTAAATGGTTTGGCATTTGGCACCAGGGTGATACGGAGTTTTTCCTGATGCAACGGCTTGGGCAAGGGAGCATCTTGATCTTCCCGAGTGAGATTCGGAAACTTGTTGAGGAGGCCCAAAAAGGAAGTGTGGATTGTTTTGGGAGCTACGAAAGTTGCAACAGCATTTGTAGGTTCTGGAAATTCTGCAAGTGAGCGTTTTTTTATTATTTTGGCGGCGCTACAGTCCACATATAACTCATGATGGGCTAGGAAGTCATGACCCAGAAGGTAGTCTTCAACATCGGCAATGAAGAACTTGTGCCGAAAAACCTTTCCCAGTCCAATATCAAAAACCAACTCACGGTAATCATAACAAGGGATAGATGAACCCGTGGCTTGGCGGAAAAGGTCGTGGCGAGGCTTAGTTGTTTGTTTGTCGGTCACAGACGCTGGTGCCATGGACCATGTGGCCCCACTGTCGGCAACCATATACCGGCTACCAATGGAGTCAAATACTCTGACACTGTTTCGAGCACTTCGAAAGTTGGGAGGGAGTTTAGTATCGGGAAGGGATTCATGATCGGTCAAAGTTTGAGAGCACTCGGAAATGACCGCTATTGGAACCGAGTGCTCCGGTCGTTTCCCGTGGAAGGAGGTTGAAATTGACACCCTGGTTGGCATTTTTTTGCAGCAGGGCCGAACCGTTGGTGATAAAAGCACAAAGTTGAATTAAGTGGCTTTCGGTTTACTGGTCGAGGCCGGTTTCCACGCCGTGGATGATGGTAAGTAGCCAGAACCGGATGAACCTCTGAACCATCGAGAGGCTCTGAAGGTTCCGTTGCAAAACTTGGATGGGCAGATACCAACCCGACGATTCCAGAAGAATGAGCATTGTTGGTAGCCAGTCTGAATGAAGCTACTGCGGTGTCTGCCCTTTCAGCAAGCTCGAGCAAGGACAACGAAGTTGCAGAGGCCAATCCAGGTTGTAAGGGAGCAGGCAACTTGCGTAAGAAAAGTTCACGCAGAAAGTTGGAAGGGGTAGAATTGTCATCAGGCCATATGGTTTGCATTGTGGCCAAGAGGTCAGATGGCCGAGAATCTCCCAGTACACAAGTCACTAGTTCTTGAACTCGCTCTGGCTGAGGTTTAAGGGTTGCCTTTAGTAACGCTGTCTTGAACGATGAGTATTCTGAATTGATTTGCGGGTTCTTGATATAGGCCCGTACTTTGCGAATAATTTCTGGCTCCAGAACGGAAACGGCATGATGGTAACGCGTAGCTTCAGCCGTAATCCGGGCCGTGGCAAAAGCAGAATCGCATTGTAGAAACCACAATTCGGGATCAAATGCCATAAATTTTGGGAGCTTAATACCCACGTGGTGAATGGCTGCAGTTGTGGGAAGCCCATCAATGGGCGAGTGACCATCGGGGGTGGCCATTTTGCGGCTCAATTAGAAGGCTTGGAGGTGTTTGAAGGCTGTGATCACGTCGGGGTCACCAATTTGTAGCGATTACTTCGATATTATCGGATTACGCCGGAAGGAACAATGCGGTTAGTTTGTTGTCATATATTCTTGTGTCTCGAGGTTGAGTTACTGCTGTCAGGGTGCTACATAACCATTTTCAGAAGATTTAAATATTTGAGCATTTTCCCAAAAAAATAAAATGAAATTGGCCGTTTTTTTATCAATTTTTATGATTCATGTTCATTCCTTGAATTTTCAACAACGAAATCTTAGTTTTGCTTGGAAATTCATTTAAAAACTTTCAATGTTAGAGTCCATGTTAGGAAAAAACTTAAATTTCTCTATTTGTTCCTTTTTTATATTTGAAGACTGATAATGACACCGAACTATTAAGATTGTGATTTAAAATCTGTCACTTGTGGATCATTATCCATGTTCAATCCAGCAGCTTGCAGGAAAACAGGGTGAACGATGAATATAATAGCTTTGACCAAATGAACAAAAATAACTGAGTTCAAAACTCATTCCTTTTTTCAATGAAAAAGTCAAAGAAGACTTAATTGATTTCCACTGAAGTCTTCTAATGCCCAAAAAACTTATTTTCAATAGCTTTTGGTGGCAACAATCTTCACACAATACTTATTTCAAGTTTTGTAGACCTTGGCCTAAGGGGTTCATGGGACTACTGAAATGACACTAAATTGCTATTTTTGGACAGAACTAAGTCATATAAATAGCTATAGATAATGTGGCCTTAGTATCTCAATCCCATTTCACATGTTTTCCAATGTCCATTGAAGAAGGAGATATCAGTATTCAGTTCTTCAACAACAGGTGTATTTTGGTTGATATTTGATCAAATATTATCAATGGATCATAGAACAACCACAAGAAGTTGTTTGGTGTGTTCTTGGTCAAACTCTTGCAAAATAGTCCCTAAATCATCCGCAATGTTCATCAACCTTTGAGATTCTCCTTCAAATGTTATTCCATTTTACTATTCTTGAATCAAGTGGGAACTTTTTGGTTATTTCTCAATCTTGGGAGTTGGGGAAAGTAAAGAAGTTTTTCACATTTTTTGTTCACTTTAT
Organism: Tigriopus japonicus; assembly: GCA_010645155.1. Classification (NCBI taxonomy): domain Eukaryota; kingdom Metazoa; phylum Arthropoda; class Copepoda; order Harpacticoida; family Harpacticidae; genus Tigriopus; species Tigriopus japonicus. The sequence goes on from JAAGOF010000257.1 coordinate 508,150, forward strand.
TCACCACATTCAACACTATGTGCAAATTGCAGCAATTACTAGTGACGTCATCATTTTTGGAGGGAATAAAAGTTCGGAAGACCTGTGTTTCTGATGAGCGTGCGAGGTAACTAAAACGAAGGTTTAGGCCTGGTAATTGCAACAATGCCTTTCTTATCAGCACAACTTGAAGTTGAAATAGCAATTCTTGACATTGTTTAAGCAAAAAAAGTATGTTTTGTTGCTTTTATCTAAAATTTTGCTACATAAGTAGAGAGGGTTCTTTTGAACTTTGAAATTAGGAATGCCCAACTTTGAATAACAAGATGGCCAGAGGAGATCGGTTCCTGGGGCAACTAAACCTAAAAACAAATAATTTGTTTAATTGAAGGCTTCTAATTTCTCCATTTGTTTTCAAACTACTTTGCAATACTTCTCAACATTCATTAACTATCCATTGCCCATAAATGCAACATTTTTCAAAAATCTGACCCTTGAAAAGTGAGATTTTTTGGCAAGCCTACACTGCTAACGGCTTAGAGTAGTATAGAGGGGCCATTGTTGTCATTTTGTCTGCCTTGTTTTCAGCTGATACTGAAACCAAAGTTGCCCATAAGTTGCGTGAAAAAGCAGATATTTCCAAAGAATATCTTAAAACCTTACCCAAGCAAGTGGAAGATCATAGTACAAACGTCGGTGCATAGGACTTATTTGGACAAGTTTCAACTAGTTGCTGTTGCAGATTCACCCTTGCTGCCCGCTACAAAAAGTTACGGCCGGCCAGCTGTGGTATCTCCACTCTGGGAACTCTGTGGCTAACGGCAGCAGGTCCTTAAAATGATACAGTAATCACTCCCATTGACAGAGCACAAACCTCTCCAATATTGAAGTTGTTCTTAAGGCTGCAAAAATCTTGGACCTTTTCAACATGTGAACAAAAATATCTCAATCTTAAATGTTAATTGAAAACTTCAAAGAAAATGGTTCAAGTTCTTTGGACTGTCTTCATTAGGAAACGTCAGTTTCAAATTTAAGAATGTTAATGCAAAGGAAATTATGACATTGAAATTTTTAATTGCCAAAACTTTAACTTTGTAATGGAGTGAAATGAAGGAGAGATCTCTAAGAAAACAAAAATCAATTTAACAAAAATCCAAGTGTAGAAGAATAGGAACAACTGCAAGAATGAAGAAGTGTGAAAAGTAGCAAAAAGAGAAACAAATCTTAAAAAACACAGGTATGCAGGTATTCTATTTGAGGTATTGGTAGGTTTTTTATTCTATTTTTATTTGACTCATTGTATGATAATGACTTTTCTTTTAACGAGCTGAATCAAAGCCTCAAGTTGTGCAGCTTCAGACCGTAAACTTGTCCTTTGTTGAGAAGTCCTTGATGAGCATGGCAAGTCACAGAATCTTCTCAGGGCTGCCAAATGATTACTTTACATTAGGTCTTTTTGCACATTATTGTTTTTTTTTGTCAACATTGTCATGGATTTGAAGTTTTTACACATAAGAAGAGGTCCTTGTTCATAGAGACGTTCTAGTGAGAGACCGGCAAGGTTGGGACCAGCGTCAATGACGTCATTCAATTCGCATCATGTGATTGGCTGATCCCCTTTTGGGCGCTTTTTTCAACATTTCCAAACAGACGGAACCCTCAACCAGGGGTCAAGCCTTGCTGTACGCTAGTAAACCTAGACCATTTTTTTGATAAAATTTGTTATTCATGGATAAATTCACCTTTATTTAACAAATTTGAACTTGTTCAGTTTTAGGTTACTCACCAACCTCTAATCTAACCACCTGCAACACAAAACATTCTAATAAATTTGAACTTGTTCAGTTTTAGGTTACTCACCAACCTCTAATCTAACCACCTGCAACACAAAACATTCTAATTAAAAATAGTGATAACAAGAATTGTTAAGTGGGGAAGTTATATTTTGGACAAAGGCGACAGTATTTTCTTTACATAACTTTTTTCTTCTAATCTCATTGCGAACTTTTGGTTCTTTTAAATTTGGGGGAAAGTCTTTGCGTACCAAGAGTGGGTCTCGATTTAGTTTCCAGATAGAAGCAATACCACATTTTACAAGAGCTTCTTATATATAACAAGACTGTTATGCATCATTTAGTTCACAGGCAAAAAGAAACTGTGTAAGGTCACTCACTAAAAGATATACATTTATAGCCTATGAGTGGCGAACAATAAAAATCAAATTAGCAAAAGATTGTTTGTCAGCCTAAAAACTCAAATATTTCTGGAAATTAAAGACAACTTCTCCAGCTCTAATCAACAATGTGATGCATGTACGAACAAGATACATTAGCTCAATAAAAGTGTTTGCTCAAACGCCAAGACTTCTAATTACATTTTAATGTCAGTAAAACAAGAGATATTTTTAAGGTATATGGTTTTAGCTTGAAATCTGTATCAAATCAGTTAAAGCAACTAAAAGTGAATACTACACGATTACACACTACTGGTTAGAATCACCAACAATATTTCCTAAAATATCTGGGATGCTACAAACGAAGGTTTTTTAAAATAACTGTAATGATATCTCGGTCTACCTTTTTCCGTACCGGTAAATAACGCCATCATATACTTTTAAACCTCCACGTGCTCTCTAGAAATCAGGTTAAAATTAGTAAATCAGTTCCACCTTTGCCATTGAAGAATGACTTCAATGGAATTCAGCTCACATATCATTTGATAGGATCCCGACCATCCCCAATTATGACCCTCAATTGGTATCCCCTCGTACTTAAGGAGAAGTAAATGTCTTTTTGACATTCCGTTGCATAAAACAAATCTTATACAAAATCCTTGACATTAATCGCCATATGACATGTTCCAAATGAGATTACCATCTCAGCCCTACAAATGAATACTTTTGTGTTTCATGTGGCAAAGATCTCTACTACTCTCATGCTCAATGCTTTTGCAACCATTCTGAAGTAAGCCGCGCACCAGAAGAAAAACAAAGAAAAATGCAAAATATTTTCCCAAATCATATTAACCATAATAATAACGATATAATACTTAGTTTATAATAATAGTTTGTAATAACATAAACGATTTCTCAAGCTCAAAAAAACACCATGTTAGAGAATTGGACAAGAATTATGATGTACAAAACCAGCATTGCAAGTTAAAATCATAATTCTTTGTTTTTCTCTTAATCTACCTAGATTGCGAGATTAAAACATTTAGTACGAGGGATATCCAGACTAGAGCTCTATATTAGAAAGAGTACAATCATATCCAACGCCATCTAGTTGATTTGGCTCGCAACTGCTCGCCGTTCACAAAAAAATGCAAAAGTACCCTCTAAGCTGAACAACTTTTCCAAAATATGAGAACAAGGTAACAACTTTTGAGAAAGTAAAGGGCCTAGAACCTTAATGTAGGGGTCCAAAATGACCTATTAGTGTGTTTCAAATGATTCAAAGCTGAATTACTTGTAAAATTAAGTTTAAAATCTAAAAGACCAAAAGAAAAATGAATATCTCACCCCTCACTCTGATCAATGCTTTTCAGAGAAAACGTTCGCAATCAGGGCTCCTACCATAAAAATGTGTCAGATAGAATATTGATAGAGAGGAGAATGTAGAGTTTTCCTTTCTTCACCTTTCAACCCTGAAATTTTGAGTCAAGTCCTCCTTGTTTGTTCACTAGGCTCAGTGTGGAGAGCGAGAGCGAGAGAGAGCGAGCGAGAGAGAGAGAGAAAGCTGGCCCGGCTCAGCAATCCTATCAGTTCCCTTTTTAACAAGTGCCAGTGGGCAAGCTGGGCAAGCCATCTGAAGCTAGCAAGCATTTGACTGGACTCCCCTGCTGGCCACCACCCGCTACTCCTGTGATCTTGCATATCAATGGGTAGGTGGGCAAGTTTAAATTGCAGTCAGGGGTGAAGTCAAGAGAGGAAGAAAATTCCCTGTGCTCTTTCTCAGCAATGACCATGACAGCCAAGCACAAGAGGGAAGAGAATTCAGCAGCCCTGCAATTTCATTTCCAATCACATTGTTGCCATCACCACTTGCATCAATATGTCCAAGGGGATAGATTTTCATTCTCTTAATGCCTTTTAAAGTTTTAAACCTAATTTTACAAGTAATGCAATCTTAACTCATTTGAAGCACACTAACAGTTCATTTTGGACCCCTTCATAAGGGTTCTAGGCCCCTTAGTTTCTCAAAAGTTGCTGTCTTGGTCTCATATTTTGGAAAATTTGTGCAGCTTAGAGCGTACTCGTGCATCCTTTTGGGAACGGCGAGCAGTTGCAAGCAGAATGAACTAGATGGCGTTGGATATGATTGTACTCTTTCTAATATAGAGCTCTAATCCAGACTAAAGGCAGACGTGGCATGTAATTCGTTAAATTGCACCATTTCCGGATTTATTTAAAAATCGAATTGAAGATCTATCTCTTGTGAGCAGATGTTATTTTACAAATTTTGTTCTTAGGCAAACTTGCTCGAAGCTATGAATTAATCAGGTAAGGTATGTTGCTTGACCCTTGTATACATAGAAAATAGAGCAAGCAACATGACAAAAATGATGTATCCTTCAAAGCTAAGCTGTCTCAAATCGAAATTTATCATTTTTCTGGACAAATGTTCACCAAACATGGAAAATAATAATGAGCAACATCTTTACTTTACAAAATATTGGTTTTGACGAGTTTCTCGCTTTTGACGTCCATTTTTTGAAACGTGCCGTGTCTACGTAACTTGTCTAATTAAATCATAACTTCGAACACATTTGTCTGACAACAAAATATGTGAAATAACATGAACTCAGAAGAGTTAAATCTTTCTTTTGATTTTTGGCATCAATCTGAAAATGGTCCAATTTAACGAATTACAAACCCAGTCAACCTTACGTTTGGATACCCCACGTAATAAAAACTTCTCACTAAGCGTCCATATTTGAAATATTTCTTAAGATGGCAAATTTTGTCAATAAATGTTTAGTAGATAAAAACTAACAAAATTTATTTTTCAAAATGCAACAAATCAGGCCATGGAATGTTTATTATATGTTTGCACTTTTGCCAAGCCACTTAACAAGCATTTTTTTCTACATCACAAAAAATGTATGAGAATTTCTCGTTTCTCTATCGTTCTGATTGATGTGCAATATAACTTAAAACAAACTTCAAGTGTTAAGTTACGAAACATTTTTTCATTGTTTTTCATTTTTTCATTTTTTCCTTGTATGATGATGATGATCCTTTGATGACGTGAAAAAAATCCTAGTTGTATACATATTTAAAAGATAACTAAAAGAAAGAAAGTTTCCTTTCAATAATTGCATTATTAGAAGCATTGATTGCAACTTTGAATGTAGTTGATGTTAAGAATTAGGAACAAACAGTCCAAAAATGAATAAATTAAGGTTTAAGCTTATTATTTACTTCATTCTTGTACAAAAAGTCAAAGAAAACAAAAATATTCAAAGGATGTTAAAATATGTCGTGGCATTCTAGTTGGTTATTTTGTTCAACTTGAAGGTTTAAATAAATGATTTGTGGTTTCTGCTAAATATCTACCAATACAGTTTCCTTTCAATGTATAATTAGGAGCGCTATAAGTAC